>VXBA01000881.1:1698666-1751478 GCA_013399895.1 Serilophus lunatus | reverse complement strand
GGGCGGGGGGCTCCGCGCTGCCGGCACCGCGCCCCGGCCCCGCACACGCCGCCGGGGGCGACCGCAGGTGTTCGGGAAAGGTGTGTGTGTGGGGGAAAGGCTGAGGCCGGCCATAGTGCCGCCCGGTGCGTTATGGCAGAGCCGGGGCTGTGGATCCCCCTCAGGAGAGCGGAGCGCAGGGATGGGGAGGGAAGGGAAAGGATGGGCGGCCGCAGCGGAGGGCGGACAGGCAAGGGAGCGGCCACTGGGCAACGCGACCCGTCGCTGGAATCCCATTGAGCGCCCCGGGCAGGGATAAACAGGCGGAAAAAAAAATAACACCCCCAGGAAAAACAATACCCCCGGCGGCGGGGCACAGCCCGTCCCCTGGCGGGCACAGCACAGCCCACCCCCCCCCAGGCAGAATTCCCGGGGGATGGAGCCCCCGGCGCTGGGAAGGCTGGCACAGCAATGGCTCCCTGGGCAGCCCAGCCCTGTCCAAGGTCAGGGATGGGGAGGAGGAGGAAGGAGCGAGCGGAGGAAGCTCTGCCGCGGGTGCGGAGCCCGTTCCGCGGGGACCGGGGCGGTCTCTGGGCGGTGACGGCCCCGGGAATCCCCCCGACCTCCCTCCTTCCATGGATGTGTCGCTCCGGGATATAGCGCACGGTCTGCGGCTTCCTTTGGGAAAGGTTTAGGGTCTGTCCCTGCCCTGATTGATTTTTTTATTATTTTTTTAATAATTTAAAATAAACCCAAGTCAATTCTTTCTCGACCCCTTACCTGCTTGTAACGATACAAAGTCGGCGTTGCTGGGTCATAAATATGTGCCAATAGGCAACCGTTTGAAGGAAAAATAAGCAATTGTGAATGTGTATTTTTTTCAGCAGGTTCGTATTGATTGCTCAGGATTTTTTGTAGCTGTTTTGCCATAAATCAGCTTCGTGCTCCAGCCCAGTATGTACGTGACTCCTGAGCACTGTTTCATACATATTTAAATAGGGTTTGAAGAGCAGTTGTCTGGAGATGGCGAATGAACACATTGGGGGGCGGGGGGGGAAAGAAAAACCAGCCCGGAAAAGCCAACTCAGCCTGAAATGGTTCTGTATCTTTCTGGAAAACAAATAATCCATTTTCTTTTGGCATTTTGTTCTCAGCCAAGTGCCAGAAGATTCCGATGACTGTGTTCACTGAAAGGCCTTGGTCAGGGATTCAGATTTGTTCAAAACAAGTATTAAATCCCACCGTGGGATTTTCATGCATTTAAATGCAACCAACAGTGAGTTCTTCTATGAAATCTTCATTTGTCCTTATTTATAGGTTGTGCAGAGAAAGTAAGGGACAAATGATTGAAAAGGGGGCTCTTTTCTGCTGCATTGTGTGCAGGATCTGTCACTGTAATAATGGAATTGTTAAGATGGTGGGAAATACTTCAACCAAGATAACAGGTTACATTGTTCACAAGAAGAAATTTATTTCCATTCTTGTTGGGTGGGAAAAAGGCCACAGTGTCCATATAGGTCGGATTAAAATTGAAATTTTATTTTAAAAATTATATTTAGATGTAATGCTTCTCTGAGACCTGTAGTTGATCAAGTTACCAGACACATTTCTGCTTGGTTTTTTTTAATAACAAAGGTAGCAGCAATAACAAAATAGTGAATCTCAAAAGCTGCCTTTTAAGCATTTTTTACACATTTTTCTCCTGCAAAGCAATAAGGCAGGAAAAGCCTTAAATCTCTCGAGGCAGGGTGGTACCTCGTGGTAAGAAATTCCTATTTCTCCATTATGACATTTATAACTACCCTCAGTCACTTAATGCAAATAACTCAGTATCTTTCCTGCCCTTTTTTTTTTTCTATTTAATGTCTTTATGGGGCTGTAATTGTTTTATCCCTAAACACATTGGTTTTTGGGCTCAGCTGATGCCTGCCCCTGTACCAGAGGAAATAATCCGAATTCCTCCCTTCTCTCTGCCTCATATCAGTGTGGGGTGGGGGCTTGTTTTTCCCATTTGTCCCTGGAGTGAGTGTAGGCAGCAGGAAAATGGGGTGGAGCAGACTGCAGATGGAGCCTGGGCTGTGCTCCCGGGGCTGCCCCTGGGAATGGGGAGCTGCAGGATCCGGGTGGAGGGCTGGGAATACCCCCAAAGGCACACACGGGGCTGCAGTTCCCCCTGGAAATGGAGGGATTACAGCGTGTTCCTGGGGGTCGGGGGGACAAGGGAAATTCAAGGGGCTGGACACACTTCACAGCTGCCTCTCAGAAAATACCTCCTGTAGCAACTGCTGCTTGGCCATTTTGGTGCAGTGGTAATGGAAAGGAAACGCTTTGGTGGACATTTATATCCCAAACCTTCTGGTTGAATTTATGTCTTTAAAGTTCAGCCACACTCTTGCTTATGCTGTAGCAAAACCCACCATTTGCCAAGTCCAGATAACTTGCTTTACTTTCTGTTTTGTCCTTCAAATTAGGGTAGATTTCTGGTTTGTCTGTAACTAATTGGAAGGGTTAATACATAGCAAATGAATCAGGTTTTCCTGTTGCTGTTGTAACCTTTTTGTGTGCGTGTGTATGAGATCTGTCATTCTCAGCAGCTTGGGTGATGGTCATTCCAAATTGTGAACAAAAGGAAAGTAATAAACAGTTACTGTGGCAGAATATGCATCTGGGAAAGGAAATAATTCAGCCATATCCTTATGCTGGTGATCAGTTGAACGTTATCTTGATTTCCCCCTCCCTTTTAGACTCTGCATTGCTTCACCATGTTGTCATCATTTCGTAAAGTCAAAGTCCAGGTATTTTCCCCTAATGCATGAAGTGCCCTTGTCACACTTGCCTGCCTTTATTGCAGTGACCTGTTTGTAACAAAACACTGGTTTGAGTCTGTTCTTTACAGCAGGTGCTTTATTTGCCCTCGGTGTGAGTCTGACCTGCCTTTCCTTTAATACTCTGAGTTGCCTAATTTCTGTCTGTGCTGCATGGTGTGTGAACCCTTTCTGGGTGTTGCAGTTCACTGGGATCAGGTTTTGAGGTGGATTTTTGTTTCCAAAGGTACTTGAGCAGAATCTTTTCCTTTGTAGCATCTGCCAGGCAGCAGTGATGAGGTTTGCAGTGCAGAACACTGAGCATTTGGAGTTGGCTTTGGTTCCTGCTCATCCACTTGCAGCAATTTATGCTCCTTGAACTGTTGTGGTGTAACTGTTTATGCACTGTGGCGTTTCTTTTTCAGTGCTGGTGAAACAAATAGGATACATGGATGAGACTACAGCTGGGAAACACGGGCAACTGTGTTCTATTTGGAAGTGGTAGCATCGTAAATGTTTCTACTGCAATTAAAACCACAATGAAAAGATAACAAATGGGGATGGAAAGCACTGGGGTTAATTATATAATCTTGTATTACCTGTGAACTCTGCTTTTCTGCAATGCAGTCAAGGTAATTTGCTTTCTCAGGAGTCTCAGCAGAGTGCAGCCCTTGCCAGCCCTGCACTGTTTTATCAAAGGTCTGTGGTGGTATTAAAACAAAGCCAAAAAAACCTCCCCTTGTACATAAAGACACCAAATTCAGATGGACAATTCAGCTCCTGTTGGAACAGTGGAATTAGATTTTTTAAGATTAAATACCTAAAAATGAACTGGTCTTTAATTGTCTTCATATTTCAAAAGTTAAACCCTCTAATCAGCCAAAATCACCAGCTCTGCAGCCACTTCAGTTGAAACAATTTACATTTCTTGTTTCTTTTAATGCGACAGTTTCTCCTGTCCCTGCAATTCCTGCTTAAATTTTGGGGCTTGTTGGAATTTTACCTGCACTGTGGTTAGTCTGTAGGAATATACAGCATTAAGCAGCAACTTGAGCACAGCTTGAGTTTTATTTTTTCTTTTTGGAATGCAGCGCTTGACTTATTTTCCTGCCTTGGAATTTGTGGAGGTTTGGGGCTGTTAACAGGACACAGGGTTCTGCTGCACGTAGCCTACACTTAAAACTTTATTTTGTAAATTTAATGTCAACAAACCAAAAGGCCAAGTGTTAATTTTGTCTCCTAAACCAGGCAGTCCTGGTGCTTTGTGTTCCAGACACAGTAGTGGCCTCTCCCCCAACGTTTTGAGGGAGCTGAGAATGGAAGAAATGAAAGCTGGGAAAATGCCTGTTATTTTTTCCCCCTCTGTCCTTTTGAAGGTTATTTTCACATCCATTTCACATTCAGTTTTTGCTTAAAAAAGAAAGATCAGCAATCTGTTCCCATTCCTTGGGAGGAATGCTGATATCAGTTACATTTTTCTTTAGACAAGATTGAGAATGTGGGATATTGATGAACATAAAAAAATGCATCAAGCTGCTCATTTGTGCATACTTGGGAAGCAGGAAGTATTTTGATGGAGAAAATACTCCTGTTACAGGCCACTACTGAGCTGAATCTATGCAACATCAAGACTTGTCTTAAAAGAAAGTAATTCTTTTACTACTTCTTGAGCTGATTATTTTTATATATTGAAATCCGAGTGTTTTGCAGGCAAACATGTTTAAACTTTTAAGCCTGGTGTGCTTGCTTTTAAAAACACTCTGAACTCTTCTGCACAGCACTGCATGTACTTCACATTTGTGTTTTTAAGTCCCTGAAAACGTGTTTTGGTAAGGGAAATGCTGACAGCTCTGCTTTGTGTCTGCCCCAGTGGCAGCTCCGTAATTCCTGTTGAACCCACCCGGTGCTGCTGACACATCATCCCTGTTACTGCAGTGGCTGGAAATACCTGCAGTTGTGTGTTTTCCCCTGCAAATTGTATTGCCTTGATGGGGAAGGCAATTTTAGATGGAAGGATGAGAGTAATAAGTTTGTTTTGGGGAGGTTTTTTGCCTTAAATGTCTTAAAAAACCCCACAATGATCCAATGAGAAGAAGCATTTCTGATTTTTTATTTTTTTTTTTAGTTAGGCAGAGGCTGAGCTGAAGTCAGTCTTGCAGCATGAAAGGAGAAATGCCAGTGCCATGAGGACAGCCCAGATCTGCTCTCTGGGGCTGTCGAGGAGGCCGAGGTTCTTCTGGAAGGTTCTCTTCCTTATCTTTGGGCACAGGCAGTGCTGGGAGGGGCCAGAACACCACTGGTTATCTGGGCACCGACACATCCCGATGCTTTTCACCTGAAAAACACAAAGCACAACTTTTTGTTGGTGGGATTCCCAGCAAGGGCTGCGGGGGTGTGTCCTGACACCTCCGGCTGATCCGAGGAGGTTTAGGAACCCCTCGGGGTTCCAGGGGTGCTGCAGTTGGAGCTGCTTCGTCCTGCAGCATCCCTGGCTCTGGAGTGCCCGGCTCCCCGGTGCCTGGGGTGGCTCTGGCAGCACAGACACTGCTGACGTCGGCCGGGGCTGCAGGAAGAACAGTCCATTATTGCTACACCAAAGCACTTCTTTTACAATTGACTCGCTCGACTTACTGGAGTTACAAAAAGAGCCTTTCTTTTAACCAATTCCAGCAAAAAGAGGAGCCAGATTGCCTGGCTTGCGTGGTGAGAGGCAAACCAGCTCCCGGGCTGAATTACAGGAGGTCTCTTTTTTGGCTTTTAAAAACACGAAGGGGTGTTTTAGATGGTCATTTCAATAATTCAAAGAGTTACCTAAATTAATAATTTCAAGTGATTTAAAATGGCTTTGTCTGTAGAGGTTATTTCTGATACTCAAACACAAGTTGGACTGTGCTGTGAATGACTGTGCAGTCAGAGACTAATAAGGATTTAGCTTTGTCCCAGTCCTGCCCAAAACCAGGATCAGCAGAGCTGGGTTCCAGCCGTGCAGTAAATTGGAGCAGCTGCCACTGTGTTACCCCCGAACGCAATGCAGCTTAAAACAAGTGCTGTTGGCATTCAAACTCGGTGTGACAGGGCAGGAAAGGCAGTTTTTCGCAATAACTTCCTTTCCTGGAGGAAAAAGGTTGTTTCAAAGAGAGCTGGAAAAAAAAAAAAAAAGCTGCTTTCTCTGGGAACCAGATCAGTGTTTGAGCTCAAGTTGTGCTCAGAGGTTTGAGCTTTTAATACCCAGATACACAAATCAAGTGGAGATTTTGGTACTGCTGCCAGAGGAAACCTGGGCTTCATTTATGTAACACAGTCTACAGAGACTGAGGTGACTTTTTTTTCCCTTGCCCTCCTTTGACAGTAAAAGGAGTGCAAGAAAAAATGAAGCTGGATTTCCTTTCCTTCCCAGAAGTGCCGCAGTGCAGGGGGGCTCGGAGTTCCAGGCTGTCCCCTGGCAGGGTGGGGACCTTGGGAGGGAGCTCAGGAATGTGTGGATTCACCCCCATGTGTTCCTTTCTATCAGTTGTTCCCTTCACAAGTGCCTGGAAGCCAAAGGGGAAGCGTGGCTGGGTTCCAACCTGTGGAGTTTTCTGTCCAGTTGTGGGAGATCTGTGTCTAATTAAAACAGGCAGCTAACAAACAGCTAAAGAACAATTTAATGGTGTGTTTTAACAGATTGCCCATGTCTTTTAGCCTACAGTTCTAGGCTGGGTTTCTTCCCTGCCTCTGGTAGGATTGATGAGAAGTTCCTTTATCTTGATGGCTCCAGAATTGATGATAACAGCATTAAGTTACACATGTAAAAACTTGTACATCAAGCCATTAATTGCAAAATTGTTCAAGCACAGAGTGTTTGTTGCAGCAACTTCTTGATTTGAAGGGTTAGTTGTGAAATAAGTGTGTAAATAGCCAAACTCCAATGACAATAATAGTTATACTTTTTAAATTTGCATTACACTTTTATTGCCCAGATCTCTTACAGAATATCAAATTACTTTTTGAAAGTTTAGGAACTTAAGATGAAAGGTTATCCCAATTTTAATAGGAAGGAGCTAAAGCAGAGCAGTAGTCAGGTCTTTGCTGCCTATGGTAACAATATTAGGTTTTAGCATATGAAGCAATGTAGAAGCATTTTCAGTCAGAGTGAGATCACTAATTAAATAAATCAAGGAGCATTTCATTTAAAGTTCAGATTTATGAAGCCTTTTGGAAGTTTATGTAGAGAGGGGCAGGATGAGTTTGTAACTTTTTTTAATTGAGAGAACAAAGAGGAAATGCCTCCCAGGGGTGTGTGTCTGTATATGTGTGTAAAATACATACAAATAACTGTGGGCCAGTTATCTGTTGCTCAGAGAACAGTAATATTCTTTCTTTTGTTTACCTGTATTGAGTATTTTAAATCAAATATTTCCAGATTTTGTATGCTGTACAAACATTATTTTATGTTTGTGTCTACACCCCATGTGCACAAACCCACATTTTGAACACTGAGATGCCTGCATGTTCCAGTGGGAGATGACACAGTCATATTTGTCCAGAACAAATAGATGTTAAATGTCTTTGCAAGTGGTTTTATTTATTTATTTGGATAACATTTGTGTTTTATACACACCCCTGCACACACAGAGTAAGACTGTAAGTGAGCCACACCTGATTTCAAAAAGCTTTTCTCGCATGGATCTCTTCCTGCCCCAGCAGTGTTTTATAAGACAAATATTATGCTGATTTTTTTTTTTCTTTTTTTGACTTTCAGAAAATGGATCCAAGTGGGGTAAAAGTGTTGGAAACAGCAGAAGACATCCAAGAAAGGCGCCAGCAAGTTTTGGACCGTTACCACAGGTTCAAGGAATTATCTTCTCTGAGGCGCCAAAAACTTGAAGATTCCTATCGATTCCAGTTTTTCCAGCGTGATGCAGATGAGCTGGAAAAATGGATCCAAGAGAAGCTGCAGATAGCATCTGATGAAAATTACAAAGACCCAAGCAATCTGCAGGCAAGTCCCACTGCTGTTTGATGTTTCCTGTACTATTAATTTCAGGGTGTTACGGGTCAGCTGGGAGAGAAAAACTCAGAAATGAAACTTGATCTGAGAGTGGTGAAGAAAGATGGGTGCAAATACCCATAACCTTACAAAGTGCTCTTCAAAAGCCTGGTTTCTTTGCTGATATAATTGGAATATTTCTAATAATGGATTTAGGCACAACATCAGCATAGAAAAAGTTACTCAGTGTAGGTTAAAACCAGCTTTGTTTAATCCTGGAATTTGTTGGTTGCCTTAACTTTGTGATTAAATATGAATTATTACTTATTGTTTCTACAAAAGACAGATATTTGTAGAAAACAAGCTTGTGTGGGTGGAACTAGCTGGAGTTTGAACACTGTGGTGAAAAAGAGCAAACAAAATGAAATAACTGGAGTTGGGGTGTTTGAATCCACCCGTGAAACAACTGATTTCAACTCTGCTGTTTTATTGTTTGTTTGTCAGTACTGAATATGCATAAAATACACTAAAAATCTGACGCTGGGGGGTGTAGAGGAGGCTCTGCACTAAACCTGTCATGTTCTTTGATTTTTTTCCTTGTAGGGGAAGCTGCAGAAGCACCAGGCCTTTGAAGCTGAGGTGCAGGCCAATTCAGGGGCTATCATTAAACTGGATGAGACTGGCAATCAGATGATTAATGAAGGCCATTTTGCATCTGAAACCATAAGAGTGAGTTGGTTTAAAACATTTTTTTCCCCCCTCTTACAGGTTTTTCATGAGGCGCTGTGTGCAGATTGCACAGAAAACTCTATATTCCAAAATGCTTTTTAAAATTCTACAGATACTTGGTTAAAGAATTTATATTTGTGAAGCTTAGAGGTACTCTTCAAGGGCACCTAGCTCATATTTTTTCTTGGATCCAGTTCTGAGGTGAACTATTCAAAGGTGTCTTGAAAGGCACAAGCCAAGTGATGAATTATAGTTGTGGTTCTTCCCAAAATTAAATTCACAAGGCCTGATGGGGATGTTCACCACTTATTTTTTGCTTATATATAGCATTTTAATTTTCTGCAATAATAAGTAACACGAACAACTATACCAGTAAACTTCAGCCATCCAATTTCTGTGTGCTCTGGCTCAGATTAGGTCTGTAGTGATCTTTGCCTTCTGGTTTAGTTGTGTGGGCCACACATTCAAATCTCTTTAATTTGTGTTCTCACCTTAAATCTGCTGTTTCTGGGCCTCACTCATTTCGGTTTCAGTCATGGCTGCGTTTTTCTCTCGTGCCAAAAAGTTGTTTAAAGCTTTTTCCTTTATAAGATCTGGATGCCAAGCTGTTACAACTTTGCAAAATGAGAACTCCAGTGATATTTTTGTAGTGATTAGCAACCTCAGTCGATAGGGTCATCATTTCATTATAACTCAGAAATGACGGTAACTAAGAAAAGTAGATTTTTTTAATGCATTAGAGAGTAAAAAAGCCCTAAGGTACTGCTTATTTTAGAAGCCTCATTGTGATTGTATAATCTTTACCACAAGTAGGAAAAAAACCCCATGAGCTTTGCTGTTGTTTGTGTTGTTTGGGGTGATAACTTGCCTTTGGTTCAGTCCTTCACGCCGTACCGGACGGCCCAGCGCCCGATAGTCACGGCCACCCAAGTGGGGTCCCACATCCGAGTAGGTGCAACTTGTGGCTGTGCTGTGCAACTCCTGTTTGCAATGTCTCCTTCCTTCCTTGGCTGACAGTTTGCAGCATCTTTTTGGGCAGTGCTCGGAGCCCTTTCCTCCCTTTAAACCTTTGATTGAACTTTCTAAGTGGGTTTATTTAGTGGGTGTCTGCCCGTGATGTTCAAAAGCTTCTCTTGAATGACTTTCAAGTTTCAGGTCTGGATGAGCAAAGCGTTAGAGGTGATGGGTGGAGCAGATTCTTTCCTGTTTTGCAAGTTGTGTGCCTGTGTGGGAGTGTGGTTTTTCTTTTCATTGTCTATAAAATTTACAGTGGCTCCCAACAGTTTTAAAGTGCTGAGTGCAGCCAGAGACTCAATATTAAAACTGGTAATTACTCCTGTTACTTAACAGTGTTGGCTAAATGTGTTAACTGGTTAGTGTCAAGAGAAATGGTTAAAACACAGTAAAATGACACAAGTTTGGCTTGAAACAAATGTGCTGTCTTAAATAAAATTGAATTTCCCAAAGGAATTGAGATTCGTATATTGGGAATTGACTTCCATGTAAAAGACTGAACATTTGAAGAAGGTCGCAGCAAATTTTTGGTCTTACTTCGTGTTAGCATAGAATTTAAATCAAATGTTATCAGTGTTTACCTCATAGTTATGTAAACATAACTATTTGGTAGCTTCATTAATTGATAAAAGGTATGTAAATACTCAGTTCAGTAATGTCTAATTTTAGGTTGTTCCAGCAGTTTACATAATTTAAAAACTAATGGCTGAAGATAAAATTGTTGTGAGGTTTCAGCCTTTGTCTAAGGTTTAGGATGTACAACTTCAAAAAAATAAACAAATTACTGTTAAGGTCAGGAAGGGACTAAATCTAATCTTCTCTGATATGGGATCTTAGCAACATCCTGTTGTTTTAGACTCGACTGCAGGAGCTGCACCGACTATGGGAGCTACTGATGGAAAAGATGAGAGAGAAGGGGGTCAAATTATTGCAGGCACAGAAGCTGGTGCAATACCTACGGGAATGTGAGGATGTCTTGGACTGGATCAATGACAAGGTACATAAATGCCTGACTTTACTATGTCTTTGGTGGGAAATCTGATACGTTCGTGTGGAAAATTTCTGTCAACACAGTTGGTGGAAGTCAGGGAGTCACAGAGAGCTTGGAAAGGCACCTGTCCACTTCATTTAGTTACTCCTATTGCATCAGCATTAGGTGTGTAAAATACTATTTGTTCATTTGCAGCCACAAAAAAAAGTCTTGAGTAAGAGAAACCTGTGTGTTGGAGAGCATATTGACCATAATCAGTTCTTCTTTTGCTTTGAGGAGACTTGAATAAAATTCAGGTTTCCTGCAAGGAAGATCTTCAATATGTGAAAGCAGATGCTTTTTTAATAAATGTTTTAGATGATCTATTATAGAAAGGAGCCAGCTCAAGCAGTGAGCAGTGTATGTAGTTACTTAATGATTGGAATAGCTTTAGATATACAGTGTAAGGATGTGAACTGCAGGAGAGCTGTTTGCTCTTGGTTCCTTGAACTCTGAGAAACAGACCACAAACCACACTATCAAGAAAAAAAAGCCACAAAATGATCACGCGGGTTTTCTTAATGATGGTTTGCTGTTTTGTGTCACTGTGAGTTCAAACTGTAAACTCTGCATAACTGTTACTGAACATGACAGTGCACTTTCCACGCATAAATCTTAAATCAAAAACCTACAGCAAGTGCCCATAAACAATCTCAAGTATAACAAATTCTATTTACTCTCTGTGCTGTGAATTTGTACTTGAGAAATTAGTATGAGCAAAGAAGATGAAAATTCTCTTAATGATGTTGCATATTTTCTGCAATGACAGCTAAGTGTTGAGGTGGGGAATGGAGTTTCATGGACAAAACTTTGTAGTTCTAAATCTGACTTTAAACACTGTGATTGTCTTTGACCTATTGAAAATTAGGACAGTTTGCTTCCTAATTTGTAGTAGTGATTTCCCATAGGATATACTGAAATTAACTTTTTTTTTATTCAATGTACTAGGAAGCAATAGTGACCTCAGAAGAGCTTGGGCAGGACTTAGAGCATGTTGAGGTTCTGCAAAAGAAGTTTGAAGAATTCCAGACAGACCTTGCAGCTCATGAGGAAAGAGTAAATGAAGTGAACCAGTTTGCTGGCAAACTTATCCAGGTAAAATTTGTGTGTGTTGAAATCCCTTGGCAAGTCAGGTATAACAGCAAGCTTTTCTCTGCAACTTCCTCTCTGTCCCTGTGGTTTGGTGGCAGCTGGAAATGTTCCTGAAAATGGGGAGAATTGTGATTAATAAGAGAAACTGCTGTATTTGGGGTTAAATGTATTTCCCCTGGACAAGCAGGTTTAATCTCTCTTCTGATATCTGAGGCTTGGTCAAGGATGGAGACAAGGCAGGAAGTATTGTATTCCGGGGGAAAAAAAAAGATGCTGTGCACAGCCCTCTTCCCAGAGACTAATTAGTATATAGGGAAACCACTACAAGGGTATTGAATGTTTGCACAGTGAAATTTCAGGGAAACTATTGAATTGAGTGATCATCTGGAAAGGACAGTAATTATAAATTGATCTCTTGACAACCAGTGGCGTTTCAAGGTTTTGTCAATGGATGTAAAACCACAGAACACATGAAAATAACATTTGTCTTTGCTTGCCAGGAACAACATCCTGAAGAGGAACTGATAAAGTCCAAGCAGGATGAAGTGAATGCAAGCTGGCAGCGTCTTAAGGGACTTGCCCTCCAGAGGCAGGGAAAGCTCTTTGGGGCAGCTGAAGTTCAGCGCTTCAACAGGTATGAACTTGGCTGGATCTGCTGGGGTGATGGAATCTTTGTGTGCATGTTTAATGGTGCATTCAGCTGCACACAGTAGTATGAGAAGAGCTACTGTCATGGTTTTGCTTTACTCTTCCACATGACTTGTTGAATGAGGACTTTGTTCTACAATTACTTTAGAATAGTTATTGTGATGGAGCTTTTCAGCACTTGGCAGTTCTGTTCATTCCTGCTAATGGGAGTTTTGCTTCCCTTTCCTTTGAGGGCTTTTTCCCTCAGTTCTGTCCTAGATGAAAAGGGATGTATTTTTTGTCAGATGGATATCAGACCAGTTGTTCTGAGCAACGTCTTTTTGTCCTTATCTCCATCTACAGCATTTTGAGATTTGCTGTAATTAAGTTGGAGAAGGGTCTAGAATGGAAAATAGATCTACTTAGTGATAGTGCTGTAATTCCTTGTTTGTATCTGGTGATACCACCTGAAGGGTGGCCTAGTAATACTCTTCCAAGTTTCTTGAGATGTAAAAAAAGTCTATTTGTTTTTTAAAGGATGTTTGTAGTTGGCTGCAGTGTTTATATATATGAGTTTGTATGGCAATGTCTGGCGCATGTACAGGAACACATCCCGCTTTCTTCCTTTTTTCCATACCAGACAGACTGCTTTCAATTTGTGCTTTGTTTTGAAGGGACGTGGATGAAACAATCAGCTGGATTAAGGAGAAAGGGCAGTTGATGGCCTCAGATGATTTTGGCAGAGACTTGGCCAGTGTCCAGGCTTTACTGCGCAAGCACGAAGGCCTGGAAAGAGATCTGGCAGCTCTGGAGGATAAGGTACCCTGAGATGCATCTTGCCTACAATTTAACCAAGGTAACCTGCTTGTGAAAGGCTGGAAACTCACAGTTTGTGCCTGGGTTTAGGTGAAGGCCCTGTGTGCAGAAGCTGACCGTTTGCAGCAGTCTCACCCAATAAATGCTTCCCAAATCCAAGTGAAGCGGGAGGAGCTCATTGCCAACTGGGAGCAGATCCGGACCCTGGCAGCAGAGAGGCACAGCCGCCTCAATGACTCCTACAGGTGGGTCCTTCCAGCAGGACAGTGTTTCTCCTAACATGGCAGAGGGCTCTTGGGAGAAGAACAAAGGTGTTTGCAGAACTTCAGGATGATTATAGTGTTTTCAGAAACTGTCTTGTTCAGCAAATTGTATTTTACACTTCTTGTGCTAAGAGGAATATTTGTATGATAAATAAGTACTGAAAACAGACACTATAATGTTGTAGGAAATTTGCTCTTTTCCTCCATCTGTGTTTTGAAGTACGTTACCTGACTATGTTTTAGTTTTGCTGAGTTTTCTAAATATTCCCATTACAAATCTGTCCACTATGGGGTCTTTGTGAGCCTCTGAAGTGTGGTATTTGATGTATTGTCCCAGACTGAGTGAAGTCCCTGTTGCTGTGATAGTTGCTTTGTTGCTGTGAGATTTGTCTTCATCCAGTCTTGTTTCTATACCAGCCTTGTTGTCTCTGGAATATAACCTGCTAGGTCACTGCTGAGAAGCCCGATTAGAAAGAAACTGAGCCTGATATGGTGGTTAGTTTACATCTTCTCTGGTTTTGTTTTTCTACCCTTTCTTCCCTCCTATGATGTGGCATTTATGGCAGTGGAGATCCACACAAATAATCTTTTCCTCTACCTTTCCCCTGTCCTAATCTCTCCAGATCAATTAACAGCAAATGTAAGGGAAACAGAAACCGATTACTTTTGCTGATAAGTATTAAGCACATGCCAAAGGCAACAACTGAAGGCAGCTGAAAGGAATTTTGAGAGTTTGTTTGTTTGTTTTAAGGCTGAGCCAAGTGCAGTTGAAACTTTGTCAGTTCCCTCCCCCACACACACTGTTATGGTTGTGGCAGAAGCAGCTCCATGGGTGATCTTGAAACACTCAGTTTGAGAACCATAGTTCGATTTCTGTTGCCTTTAACTTGTAGCTAGAAATATTCATTTTACTTTCAGTATAAGTTATATGCAAAACGTGTCTCTAAGACAGAATTTAGAAGTCAGCATTTTCTTAACTTCAAAAGATTTCTTTTTTGATTGAAAGCATATTTAGTTATTTATTATTCTGAGTGCATTTTGATGGTGTTTTATTTGTACCTGAGGAACAGCTTTTATGTTTGTAACCCTTTCTTTGGGGTAAGGAAGAAGCTAAGCAAGCAGATTATTCCCAACCTTTCTTTCCTTCACTTTCCAAAGGCTGCAGCGCTTTCTTGCGGACTTCCGAGACCTCACCAGCTGGGTGACTGAGATGAAGGCTCTGATAAACGCTGATGAACTTGCCAATGATGTGGCTGGAGCAGAAGCCCTTCTAGACAGACATCAGGAACATAAGGTAGAGTGGGTTATACAGCCAAATCCAGCTGATTTGTGTGTCTGACAGTCTCTGAGTCACAGCTGCTGCTGGTGTAGCACTGCAATGCTTTGATCATGCACCTGACAGAGGATTGTGTCCTGATTTGCTATCCTGATTTAATATGTTTGCTTTGTTTCTAGATAGTAAATATTCAGTAATTATGAAGTATTAAAGAATTTTTGTGATGATCTTTTATAAAAAATAGACCTGATAGAAGCCAGTTGGACTAATGACTCTTTTATTCTCCATCATGAGTAATTGCTGTAAGTAAGCAGAAAGAATGCAGCTAAAATCAACCTTTAGTTTAATTTTAATGCAGGAATTTGTACCTACCTTATCTGCATTGTAAGGTAATTCAGTTTCCGTGTTAAGTGTAATGTATTAAAGGTAGTTTAATGTTTAGTGTTCAGTGTCCAGACAGTTGTCTCTGTTATTTTCAATAGAGGTTTTCATGTTCTGACACTTCATTCTAAGATAAGCTGTGATAATAACATATTCACATCTCCTTTCTTAGGGAGAAATTGATGCCCATGAAGACAGTTTCAAATCTGCTGATGAGTCTGGCCAGGCTTTGCTTGCTGCTGGGCACTATGCTTCTGATGAAGTGAAAGAAAAGGTAAGTTGAGAGCAAGAGCTTGTTGGCAGAATTTTGTCTTTCTTCCATTCCCCTTAATTTAAAAGGATGACCATGTCATCAACAGGAGATTTGATTCCTTACACAGGAAGTCATTTTCAGTCCAGTGTTAACTACATTTTTAGAGTCACAACTTGATTTGACATTGAGATGGACGTGAACCCGACTGTTAAATAAAATTATTATATATTCCTCTTTCCATGCATTAGCTGACCATCCTCTCAGATGAAAGATCTGCCTTGCTAGAGCTGTGGGAGCTGCGCAGGCAGCAGTATGAGCAGTGCATGGACCTGCAGCTTTTCTACAGAGACACTGAGCAAGTTGACAACTGGATGAGCAAACAAGAAGTGAGTACATAACTTTGAACTCCCCAGTCATGGTCGATTTTAATTTCTGGTTAGTCTTCTGTAGACTTAAACAATTGGTATTGACTAGTGGCAATGACTCCACTCTATGGACTGGTGAGCAGGTGCTGTGTAGAGTTATCTGACTGCCTGAAATGCTACAATTACTGTTTCCACCTAATGAGATGCAAGATGGCTTTTATTTGTAAGCGGTTGTAAAATGCTCATTGGCTAAGGAGCTGAAAAGAATTTTTCAGAACCTTTGGCTGTGAGAAACTTAGAGTGAATGCCATCCCAGTGTATTGTCCTTTACCTTTCAGTGATAACATGTGGCAAGAAATATCACTGGCTGAGCTTGGGTTGACTTAGAGCAGCTGAGTGTAGAAACAAAAATGTGTTTGTGTTCTTACTTCAGGCATTTCTGCTGAATGAAGACCTTGGTGATTCTCTGGACAGCGTGGAGGCTCTTCTAAAGAAGCACGAAGACTTTGAGAAATCCCTAAGTGCCCAAGAGGAGAAAATCACAGTAAGATATTTCCATTAGGTCATCACTAAATGGGCAAGAAATAAGATAATTTATTGTCTGGAGAGGAGACAGTGCTTGAGGGTGGAAGTGGGTTTGCTTTGCAGAGTAATCTGTTGTTATCTGGGGTATATTATCTAAATGATGTGTGTTGTCTCTAAAATGGGTAATAGTGGAAAAGTTAGGGTTTGATTGCTGTGAGAGAGCTGAGTAATGTGCTTTCTTATTACCAGCACATGTGTAGATGAAGATTTGTTAAAAATCTACATCCTCCCACACGGAATATGATGGTACAGATAGAAAAGGGTGTAAGGATAGGTCTCGTAATGGCTTTCTGCCAGTTTTACTGTGTTAAAATTTTGAGAATTGATATACCAAGCAAACTTGCACAAACAATTTCTGTTACACCAAATAAATGGAAACCTGTTTCTTCTTTAGGCACTAGACGAGTTTGCTACTAAGTTGATTCAGAACAACCACTATGCCATGGATGATGTTGCCACACGCAGAGATGCTGTAAGTATGCAAAATAGATTTGGACTGTAGGCTTTAAATCATGTTCTGCTTTATTATTTTACATTGTATGACTTCGGTATAGGGTAAGTCAGCAGAGCTCTACCAAGAGGACAGATGCAGTGATAGATCTTGCAAGCTTGGAGAATTTAAAACCCTTTTACTTTCCTTCTTCCAGCTGCTGAGCCGCCGAAATGCCCTTCATGAAAGAGCCATGTACCGCCGTGCTCAGCTGGCAGATTCCTTCCATCTGCAGCAGTTTTTCCGAGACTCTGATGAGCTGAAGAGCTGGGTTAATGAAAAGATGAAAACTGCAACTGATGAGGCCTACAAGGTATATACAGAGATGAAAGGAAGAATATTTTTGAGGCTTAATGTAATCAGTCTAATGATACGAAGCACTGTCAGCCAAAATGTTGCTGATAGTTGATAGTATTAGTGGCAACAGGGGAAATGGTAATTTCTCTCTGGCCCCAAGGGGGATTTTCCCATCTTACTGTAATCATGCTTATCCCATAGCTTAAGTTCTGTTATTAAGGCATATTTCTGGCACCAAACCCTCCGGTGACATCTTGGCACGTATATAAATTTTAACAGTTCTTCAGAGACACTCAGATGCTGATTTTTGTATTGAAGCATTCCATTTCTTTCTTCATGTGTAGGATCCCTCAAACCTGCAAGGTAAAGTTCAGAAACATCAGGCTTTTGAAGCAGAGCTTTCTGCTAATCAGAGCCGTATCGACGCCCTGGAGAAATCAGGGCAGAAGCTGATCGATGTCAAACACTACGCGTCGGACGAAGTGGCCGCTCGCATGAACGAAGTGATCAGCTTGTGGAAGAAACTTCTGGAGGCCACTGAGCTCAAAGGTATGACTTGCTCAGGAGAACATGGACAATTTTTTAGAGAGTTTAGCCAGGAGTGTTTAATTCTGTGGAAAACTGAACTAATCTTGTCCCGGTTTCCTGTTGCTGCTGTCTCGGTCAGGTATAAAACTGCGTGAGGCCAATCAACAGCAGCAGTTCAATCGCAACGTGGAGGACATTGAGCTGTGGCTCTATGAAGTAGAGGGACACTTGGCTTCTGATGATTATGGAAAAGATCTTACTAATGTTCAGAATCTTCAGAAGAAACATGCCCTCCTAGAGGCAGATGTTGCTGCCCATCAGGTAAGGGGAATACTTTTTATTCCTGCTCTTTCAGATCTGCTCATTCAAAAGATCATACTTTGAGACATGCTCACTCAGTGACCTTAGCATGTCTGTATCTTTAAAATTTTTGTAGCTTTGAGTTTTGCAGTTCAATAACAAAAATAATTTTGAACTGAAAAATAACTTGTATGGCTAAGAATAGCATCTTCCTGATTTTGTCAAAAATAAGCTTTGTTTTGTGCTGTGAATACCAACTTAAAAAGTTATGCTGTGCTTTGTATAGGAAATAATTCCCCCTAGACTATTGACTTGTGAAAAGCTTATTCCTGTTCAGTTTGTTTTCCCATAACTCTAGGAAATGGTAGAGGTGGAAGAACAGATTAGTTTTTAAATATAGAACTTTACAGTAAATGGTTTCTTCATTTGCAAATGATCTTTAGGGGGGAATCACATCCACAGGAAGAAAGTCTACAAAATCTGGATACTTACAATTGGAATTACCAGTTAAAAATGGAAAAATAGTTTGTGTATAGTGGCACATCTGTAAAGTTAATGTAACTTGGAGAATATTTTATGAAACTGGCAGATTAAAACCAATTGCATTTACCTAATGTGTTGAATAATATATTACATATAATATTACCAAAAGGATTGCACTGTGCAGCTGAGCTTCTCTTCTTCTGTCAAAACATAACATAGTAGCTTAGAGCTGAAAATGTTCTCAGTCTTTGCAGCCATTTTACAGAAATCCTGACATGTTCTTTTGCTGCATTAACTTCAGGATCGTATAGATGGCATTACCATCCAGGCACGGCAGTTCCAGGAGGCTGGGCACTTCGATGCTGACAATATCAAGAAGAAACAAGAAGCTTTAGTGGCTCGTTATGAAGCTCTGAAGGATCCCATGGTGGCTCGCAAGCAGAAACTGGCAGATTCTCTGCGTCTGCAGCAGCTTTTCCGTGACATCGAGGATGAGGAGACCTGGATTAGGGAGAAAGAGCCTATTGCAGCTTCAACAAACAGAGGTTGGTCTATCCTGGTAACTCTGGGATTTAAATGTCAGAACTTGTCTCTTTGTTAAATGTTCACTGGAAATTCCTGAACTATTTATTGTAATTCATGTCATGTATTTGTTCTTTAACTGTTACGGTACTTCTACAATTCCCATAGTAACTTACTTTTCATAATCCTCTGCCTTCATTGTGATTGTTCTTACTCTGCAAATTTGTCTGACACTCGTTGCAGCTGCCTTGAAGTTTTTGTTTAATGTAGTTAAGCTGATTTAGCTGATTAACTATTTTATATTTTCCAGGCAAGGACTTAATTGGTGTCCAGAATCTGCTAAAGAAGCACCAGGCTTTGCAGGCAGAAATTGCAGGCCATGAGCCCCGCATTAAGGCAGTCACACAGAAGGGAAATGCCATGGTGGAAGAGGGTATGTCTCAATATTTTTTTAACTCTCTGGCTGAGTACAATTAAGAATTATTGCTTGAGTTTATCCAGATAATAGACAGGGACCTTCTAGCAGGATCAAAGTCTAGTTATTTTTTAAACCTGAAAATCAAAATAGGTTCCTTAATTGGAACTTGTCATAATTTTCACAGATCGCCATCTATTCTTGATGAGCACATATTTAGCAATTTTGTGCCTGTAATATTTAATCTCCATTTTTAAATCTATTAAAGGGTTCTATCAGAGATGTAAAATCATGAAAGAGAATCTCTACAAAGATAGTAAAAGTTTTTCCTGCTTTTAAATAAATAGTTATCTTTGTTTCTGACTAGGTGTTCTTAACACCAAAATACAGAAAACGATTCCTTGATTCCAGGATTCAGAGTGCAGGTCTGGAATAGGATTTGTCTGCTGCCCTTGAAAAGAGATGACCTTTCCTGTTTCATCATTGAGAAGAAATGTTATGTGTCTTGGTTTATTCCTAATAATTCAAATATCCCAGTACAGTGATTGACAGGTATAGTTTTTGCCCAGTCTGAGGCAAAAGGACCACCTGAGTTATGCTTTCATTATTCTGGTCAGAATAGACTATGCAGGTTTAAACTAATTTTTAGTGACTTTGAAGAAATACAAGTAACCTTTTAGTGTGTATTGGTTTTGTCTCCTGAAGTCCTTCAGTTCTCTCTGCTTCTGTTACATAGGACACTTTGCAGCTGAGGATGTGAAAATCAAACTGAATGAGCTAAACCAGAAGTGGGACTCTCTGAAAGCCAAAGCATCCCAGCGTCGGCAGGACCTGGAGGATTCCCTGCAGGCTCAGCAGTACTTTGCTGATGCTAATGAAGCTGAATCCTGGATGAGGGAAAAGGAGCCCATTGTAGGCAGTACAGACTATGGGAAAGATGAAGACTCTGCTGAGGTATTGGAGATTGTTGTTTAAATCAGTTTTAAATAAACACAGCGAGGGTTTGTTTTGTTTTTTTAAATAGAATGGAAATGATATCAGCAAATTCCTTATGAGCATTTCAGTATGAGTTTTCAGTAGTTCATTAGTCTGGAAGTAATTTTTTTGTCTGGAGTTGGTTTACTGGTATCATTCTGCAGTTAAATACCCCATCCCAAGCAGTGCTGACTGACACTTCATCAACATGAAGTGCAGTTTAAAGGCACGCTTTCAAGCTTGCCACATACCACTGTGGAAATAGTTATTTCTGGTCAGAACAAAAGAATGTTGCTGAGATAAGGTAGAGGCAAAGCACCAGAAGCATTTGGGCCACTATCTATCCTGTGAATAAATAGAAGTGATTATTCTCATGAGAGTCACAGGACTGGCAGCTCTGGAAAACTCACATCTCTTGTGTATGGAGGCAAAGCATATATTTTAAGCAGAATAGTATTTGTAAAATGGGATGGTGTACATGTTGTTTTTATCCTTTACTTTCAGGCTCTTCTGAAGAAACATGAAGCTTTGATGTCTGATCTCTCTGCTTATGGCAGTAGCATCCAGGCATTGAGGGAACAGGCCCAGTCGTGTAGGGTAAGGAAGGATGCCAGTCATGTTACTAAAATCCTTGGGTCAGCTAAAGGTAAAGACAAAGCTTAATAACAGATACTGTTTTTGAGAGCTTATGGCAGACTCTACTTGATTTTCTCAAAAAAATTAGCAGTCTGCTTTTATAATCATAAGAAGTTATGTTCCTGTGGAAGAAAACAGTACAATGTGGTAGTTTTCAAGGCTTGAGCCCAGATATCACCTAAACTAAATCTTATCTGCATTTGTTTCAACAGGAATAATCTTAAGGTACTACAGTAGCTTTAACTAAGGGTTAAATCTATTTTAGGGCATCTACATTGATTTTAATAAACGTGGAATGACTCATTTTTCTTGTGCTTCTTTTTTAGCAACAAGTTGCTCCCACAGATGATGAAACTGGAAAAGAGCTCGTTCTGGCTCTCTATGATTACCAGGAGAAGAGTCCCAGGGAGGTGACTATGAAGAAGGGAGATATCCTCACCCTACTCAACAGCACCAACAAGGTGAGGCTCTTCCCTCCTCTCTGCTGACCTGCCTGGTCCCTCAGTGGTGTGTGTTCTATTTTTTAGTAAGAGCATTCATAGAAGCTGAAGAAGTGGCCCATTTAGCCCATGTCCCCATTCAGCACCTCAGCTGAACCTCTCCAGTTCATTCCCTTGACTCTTCTACAGCTGCCAACTTTTCCAAGTCAGATAAACAATGTAGGCTGTAGGATACATATCTGAGAAAACCTAATTCCCTACTGTGAAGGAATTTTTGGCTAAACACAAGGGGAGACATGGGAGTAAGACTTGGATGTCTTCAAGAGACTGAAATAATCTCCATAAAAAGAAGAATTTTGGGGAGTAACACTATTTTCCTGGTGTTAATAGAAGCCTCTCCTTTGCAGTGTTCAGTTGCCCGTTTTCCTTTATGCTTGGTGACGGCCTCACAGGGGTTGCTTTGGGTTTTTTTCCTTCCAGGACTGGTGGAAGGTTGAAGTCAATGACCGTCAGGGATTTGTGCCAGCTGCCTATGTGAAAAAACTGGATCCTGCCCAGTCTGCATCCCGAGAGAACCTCCTGGAGGAGCAGGGCAGCATCGCATTGAGACAGGAGCAAATTGACAACCAGTAAGATGTAACTGATGAGATATGACACCCACCAGCATTAGCTGGCTTGGCCTTTGCCTCACAGATGCCAGAAGCTTAGGATAATGCTTCTTACACAAAGAAACAAGGGGCTCCTTTACCAGAAGCACCAGATTCAGTTGCTTTATCCTTACTCTAGATTTTCTTGTTGCTTTTCCCATTTTTAACTGTAAAAATCATGACACTAGAGCTCAAACTTACTGTCTGACTTGAGTATTTTGTGTGTTCTTTTGGATGTTATACCTAACTCCTTAAACTTGTTTGTGAGTTATATATGTCCTAAGCAGCTCTTGTATTTGTAGTTGTCACTTCTTAATGTGTCATCTGTTTTGAAAAGCTTTCTTAAATTTGGTTCCATAAAGTACAGTGCTCTCCCTGTACAGGGCTGCCTCTGGAGGTGACCTCCTTAGGAACTGGGAATACTTTTTCCTCCTGGCTCATTATTTTTTGCTTGAAATGTGGTGCCACTATTTGTTGCCATTACAGGAGCTAAAATGTGCCCCCCTCTTCTATTTTCTTTAAAAGAGCAACGTGCCATTGCAAACAGAAAAAGCTGCAAGGCTGCTTGGTAATGCCCTCCTAAAGCACGTGTTAGTTGTAGATTAGTTCAAGAAGGGGCTGTGGGTGATAGCTGTGAGCTCCTGGCTCATCTTATCAAACCACTTGGAAGCCAAAGCTGAAAGCTTTCTGCATACTCCCATCTGTTTGTGCAGCTACACTGACATTCTACTTGAGAATTTCTTCCCACTCAGTTGTTTTGAGTCACCAGTTATTACAGTGGCATAATTATTAGCTTTAGCTCTGGAATTAAAAGAGAGAAAATCAGATCACATAAAATAAACACCAACCCACGACAAATAAACTTTTACCAGTGCAAAGAAAATGTGCTGGAAAATTGATCAGGATTTTAATAATATATTTCCTCTATGGGTCTTTCATGCTGCTTTTAATAACTAGAACAGGGTGCCTTATTTTGGATCCAAGGAGAGGAGACCACCTTTTAGTTTCCAATCCCATGGCACGATCAGGAAACAAGGAGACCTTATAGAGAGAGCTCAACTGTACTGCTGAGGTTTCCTTACATGAGTTGTACTCCTACTCTGATTTGCTTTGTTCGCTTCTGAATGACACCTAATTTTCTCCATTTAAATGTGAACTCTTACCCATCTCCTACCACAGCCAGTCCATGGATGGAGCTGCTCCTTTCATTATTTTTGTTAATCTGACTAATTTTTCGCATGCATTTGCTGTGCTCCCTGTCTGTGCAGGACTCTCATAACTAAGGAGGTCGGCAGTGTATCTCTGCGTATGAAACAGGTCGAAGAACTGTGAGTAGGATTAGCCCTTTCTAAACCATGCTGTCTCCATCCTGTCACTGTTCATCCTCCCTTTGTTCCTTTCTTTGGGAAAGCTGCTCCAAAGAGACATGAAGGAAGCAGTTCTTGCAGTGTGGATTAGTTTAGATGAGTGTAGTGGTCTGTGTCTTACTGGACACCTCTGTGCTGCTAAATTGGTTCGTGCTATTTTCCGTTATGCTGGTTTTTCTTACCAGATGAGGCTTTAGTGATATCTACACTGTCTTTAAAAAGCACCTCTTGCATTTTCTGAGGTGCAGATGGAAATATTAGGGGTTTTATGTAAATATGTATAAAATACATACACCAAGTATTACATCACATCTGAATGTCTTAAGAGCTTGGGAAGGGTGGGGCTGTCATAGTTTATCATGTAAAGTAACATTCATGCTGGGTAGTGAAAAAGCATTAGCTTGTTTATAGGGGATGATTGTACTTTAACATTAACTTAATTTTCAAACTTGTGTTCATGTCTCCTGAAAAAATACCAAGTTGGCATTGTGGTCGTGGAATTTGCTGGGAAATCCAAAGCCAAAGTATTCATTGGCTGTGCCTGACTTTCTTTTCATAGAGAAAAGTAATTCTTGGAATTAAAAATGAAAGTTTAACTGTCTCAAGTGTTGCAAAGCAACTCTGAGGTGAGGTCTGCTTTTGCCCCAGATCCTCTATGAGCTCTACAAGTATTTAATACCTAAAAGTGTATGCTGAGGCAAACGTCTGCAGTCAGGGCAGGCTTCACAACAGTGTTTTCCTCTAGTCAGGGTAGAAAGCTCAAACCTAGTATGAAAGGTTCCTTTCTATCCAGGAGACAGGAAACCACAAAGTCTCTGCTTCCATGGAAGGAGAGTTGATCATCACTTTGATGTAGAGAGATTACAGCCCAGGATACTGAGGATTTTCTTCATCACTTTGTCATCTCTGAGCTGCTGTTAGGAAAATGCTCCAGCACTGAACTCTTCAAGCTGGGAGGTGTAACTGGTCAGTGTTTGCCCATGTGCTGCAAGGTGGGAAATGAAAACATTCCCATCTGAGGCTCCTGGAGGTATCTCAGTAGTGTCTTGTGTTACTTAATTTAATAACATCAAAAGGGTTGTCTTCATGACTTAATAATGAGAATCAGTTGCTGCTGTTCATCACTGTAGGAGACCAATGTGCAAACTGATTTAGGACATAAAACCCCATCCAGATGCACATAAAATGTCTCACCTTCTGTAAGGCTTAAAATAGGGTAACAGTAAGAATGAGTCTTAATAGTGTGGCTTTTTTAAAATGCAGGTTTTTTAAACCCATTGCTAGAGAGTCTTGTGACTCAATATCAGTGACTGCAAAACTGCTGTTGGCTTTTTCAGCAACATCTTGGGAAAGCTCTTGTAGGACCCATCTATGTGTAGTTGGCTTCAAGGAACCAAATAGGAGACATCGGTTCTCTTGTGGTTTTAAATAACTGCCTGGTCTTTCAGGGTTTATTTGCCTGTTCAGACCAATTTAAACATATTGGAGGTTTCATTTTGCATTTATTCTGATCTAAGTGAGGAATAATCTCTCTGATGTTGGGAATTCCACAGACAAAGGTGTATGTGATGTGAGTTTCATGGATTTCCCAGTTGGATATAGGTGTGTTATCAAAGATAGAACACGTTGTTTAAACATTCACTTATCAAAGATACACACCTTGTTTAAACACTCTGCAGATTTTGCACTGAAAAACGGCTTGTTAGGATGTTTATGGGAGGTTGGTGGATTTTAATAATCTGATGGCAAACTTGCTGTACTATAGGAAAATACCTCTTGGTGTAAGACCCTGTGGAATCATTCCTGCCCTGCAGTGATGCTGTAATTTCAAAACCTTCCCTGACCTAAGATGTGGTTTTGGTTTGTATTTACCCAGTGAGGTGTTGCATGTGGGAGATCTCATTTTGGTGTGCAATCCATGTGGAGGAGAAACACGTATAGTCTGCACTTCCCTAGCTCCATTCAAGTAGCTCATTCTGTAGCAGAACTGCAGGGACTTCCCCCGGTCTGTGGGGACACCAATACTTGTTAAATCCCTGTGCTCAGTTCAATCTGACTGTGCCCTGCTTCCCTTTCCTGCTTGTTCCAGGTATCACTCTCTCCTGGAGCTGGGAGAAAAGCGGAAAGGCATGTTGGAAAAAAGCTGCAAGAAGTTTATGCTTTTCCGTGAGGCCAACGAGCTGCAGCAGTGGATCAATGAGAAGGAAGCAGCACTCACCAGTGAGGAAGTGGGTGCTGACCTGGAGCAGGTGGAGGTGCTACAGAAGAAATTCGATGATTTTCAGAAGGTATGTTGTAATAATAATAATGTGTTAATTTGGGGCTTTCCTTTCAGGCTTTCTGATCATGTATCCCATGACAAGCTGAGCAGGAAACATGGCTGTGATTAGAAATAAAAGGTGTCACCTATTAAAAATTAAAGTGCAAGTTCTTCACTACTGTTTTTAACAAAGTTCCCTTTCTGGTCTATAGAAAACTCAGTGAATCTGTTTGACTAAAAGCATTTAAACATCACAGTAAGATCACTTCTGAAGTTGTCTTTTAGCTAATTCATGCACTAACATGGATGACAACTTTTGATCTTCATGTTGGCTATGTTGTGTACCTGGAAATGAAAGCAAATTCCATTCCTGATTGTCCATTAGCATTATGGACAACTCTGAGAATGTTTCTTTACCCCACTGATGCCTGGAACTGGCAGCTGGGGTTTCCCGGTTCAGGCCCTCATCCCACTGGGAATCAGGGTTCACTCTGCTCAATCCTGCTGTTCACACTCTGACCACTCCTGCTGAGCCAACTTGTTCCCCATGTTTTCCTTGTGTGAATGTTAATGCTGTTGATATTCCCTGCTCTGTGCAGGATCTGAAAGCGAACGAGTCACGTCTGAAGGACATAAACAAGGTTGCCAAGGACCTGGAGTCAGAGGGGCTGATGGCAGATGAAGTACAAGCAGTACAGCAACAGGTCCTCTTTTTCTCTTATTCTAATCTAGAAAAGCAGAAGATTGTTCCTTTCTTTTGTCTCTTGTCTTTGCCTGACACCGTAACATTCAGGCTGTTCATTTCTGCTCTCTGGTGTGATAACAGGGAGATTCTAACCAGAGACACTGATGCCTGTTCTGTAGCTTGGCCATCACAAGGGGACTCTTAAAAGATGTAATTTTTTTTAATGGTACTAGAGCAAATTGCAGCAACGGAAGCTTCTCACTTTTTTAAAATTTTTTTTAGGAATGGAAAGTCTTTACAATAATATTAAAAGTTATGCATTGACTTAATATAAATTTGAACTTCAACCTTAATTTATTTGTAGGGAAAAAGAGCCCGACTTAGTGTGGAGGAGATTTGTGGGGGTTTTGTTCTGTTTTTTTTTAGTAATGTACCTATTTTTTGACAGCTTTTTACACGTGCCGTTTCTGTAATGATTCTATCCCTTGCCAACACAGTATTTAAGCAGATTGTTTATTTTCTGAGCTCTAAGATGATGGTCAAATAGTCACACTGCCATTCCTACTACACATTTAGGTTGTATGAGCACTATTAGGCTCAACAACATACTGGTAACCAATTTGTAGAAGAATAGAAGCAGATTTGCCCTTTCTTGAAAACAGTAAAAAGTTCTTTCTGTTAGAAAATAACAAGTTGTTCATTTGTCTTTTCTCCTTTGCAGGAAGTCTATGGGATGATGCCCAGGGTAAGTGTTAATTTCTGAGGTAGATGGTGTGGCAATTGTAACAGGTTTGGGATGTACAAGTGGTAGTTCAGCCATGATTGTGGTTCATTTCCATGATGAAACTCACTAATGACCTTGAATGGACATGCAAAGATTATCTTATCTTTGATCCTTTTCTTTCCTGAGTGTCTTGCCCTACATCACAAATCTAAGCAAGCAGGATAACCCAAACTGATACAAATATATAGGTATAAAAATGTATTATTCTGTTAAGGGTTGAACATGGAGATCTTTCAAAGATTTTTTTAGTATATTCTGATAGTTTTAGATTCTGCTTTGTGTTTAAAGCTGTTTTTTCACATTTTCAAACAGGATGAAACTGATTCTAAGACAGCCTCTCCCTGGAAGGTAGGTGTCATTGCTTAGCAGCACACAGCAGGAAAATAAAACAAAAACTGCAGCACGTCATCTTTTTTCTCCTGTACTACAGAAATTCCCAGCAGTCTGGTTTTTATCTCTCTGATACAAAACTATTTTGTTTTGAGCTTGTACTCTAAGACTGATTCCAGTTTCTGTACCAACATTTTTAGGTACTGCATGGCAACCACTTGTAAACTTGTTTACTTTGCACAAGTTGTTTTCTTTCCGCTTGCTACATCAAGAAAATTTTATTCCTGAAAGTCAAAGCCATTTATGTTGATACTCCTTTAGTAAGGAGTATGCTGTATTTCTGTCATCTCCATTAGTCATCTCTATTCATTACTAGCTTAGGTCACATTGTAAAGCTCAAAAATACCTTAAATGTTTTTATATTATCCTGCATTGTGCTTTTCCCTAGTATTTCATTCCCATCTTTTGTTTTCCATCACTCCTGTTAGACTTAAAGCTGCTTGTACATCTTCTGAGCTGTGTGAATGTGAGAAAACCAGATCTGTGCAGAATTTTGAGAGCATTGTGGAAAATGCAGTCATCTCAATAAAAGAATTGGTGATTTGTAATTTTTTGCACAGCTTCCAAACATGTACATTGAGTTCTAAGAGTCTCACAGTAACTTGGCAAACTATGACTAAGAATTTGGGGGGTTTTAATTCATTTATTGAATGTTGCCTTTAAATTTTCATGTTCTTTGTCCTTAAAACTAGTTGGCTTCAATTTACACTAACAAGACAGTACTCACTTCGAAATTTGAAACTGTTCTGTAATACCGTAGGTCTTGCAACTAATTATTCTTAATTGCTTTTGTAATTTACTTACATTGCTTTTCTTATTGGTTTTAATTTTTAATTTCATTTTTAAAGAGTATTCTCTCAGTCCGATTTTGGCTTTGGTTGGTTAGAGGTGACTTTAATGCTACGTTGTTTATTTCTGCCTTTTCAGTCTGCACGTTTGATGGTACACACTGTGGCAACCTTTAACTCAATCAAGGTAATTAAACAACTAATTCTGAGCTGATTTGACAGCTGAGAAGGTTTTTTTACCCTCTGTTTGCAAAGTCTCTCATTAAACCCTTTTGAATCAACTTTCTGAATGAAGTATTGACATATACAGCAATCAATATCTTATTATTTACTTAAAATCATTTGGTTTTACATCTATTTAACAAGGCTTTTTGAATTTGTGCATTCTTCTGAATGAAGCAGAATGTAGAAACTTCCACCTGTAGTGAAAGGCCAGTCTTGACTTTCCTCTCATGTCTTTAGGAGCTGAATGAGCGCTGGAGGTCTCTGCAGCAGTTGGCAGAGGAGAGGAGCCAACTGTTGGGCAGTGCCCATGAGGTCCAGAGATTCCACAGGTGAGCTGTTTGTATCATATTGTCTTGACTCAGTCAAATGCTTTGACTGCTAAGAGCTCTGAAATATAGTGGGGCTTGTTCTAATCATATGTCAACCCTCAGTTTGTTCAAGGGAGGGCGGACCACTGGTGGTCCATTAAGAATTCTTTGTTTTACTAGGAAAAGAGAGACTTGTTAACATGAAACCATGGAATTGCTGCAGGCCTGGGAGATCTGGATAGCTGTCCTATTCTGCCAAAATTTGCTTGTGTCATTTGGAGAAATATTTTATAGAGTTGTTACTCTGTGAGCTTCTCTGGAAGTTGGCAGCCTACAGGGTATCAGAGGTCCTGGTATGATCTCTGTTTTAATGCTCTTTTTGCTTTCCCTTCCTTAAATCAGAGATGCTGATGAAACCAAAGAATGGATAGAGGAGAAGAATCAAGCATTAAATACAGACAACTATGGGCATGACCTGGCCAGTGTTCAGGCTCTGCAGCGTAAGCATGAAGGCTTTGAGAGAGACTTGGCAGCTCTGGGAGACAAGGTGAGGTTCTGAGGAACACAAACCCCAAAGCTTTTTTCTCTCTTAACAGAAACAATGGAACTACAACAAAGTTTGTCTCTATCTTCATTGTCTTTGTTTCTCTTTCTCTAATTACAGGTGAATTCTCTTGGTGAAACTGCCCAGCGTCTGATCCAGTCACATCCAGAATCTGCTGAAGATCTCCAGGAAAAATGTACTGAGCTGAATCAGGCTTGGAATAGTTTGGGAAAACGTGCTGACCAGCGCAAAGAGAAGCTTGGAGATTCTCATGACCTGCAGCGTTTCCTCAGTGACTTCAGGTAAAGATGCTGTTCCCAACTCAGTTTGTCTGCCTGTTTTATTAATGAGGTATATATGGCTTATTGTTCCACAGGAATAGTTCTGGGGTGGTTCAAAAAGGGATTGTTTTCCCTGTTCTGGGTTATTTTAAAGGAGGAAGGGAAAAGTCCCCTATTAATGTGTGTTCACAGGGACCTTATGTCTTGGATCAATGGAATCCGGGGTCTGGTCTCCTCAGATGAACTTGCAAAGGATGTGACTGGAGCTGAAGCTTTATTGGAAAGGCACCAGGTGTGTGAAAGATACGTGTATCATCAACATCAATTAATGTTTCTTTTTCTGACACAATTTGAGTTCCAAAAATAGATCCATTCCGGCTCTGTCTGGTTAGTGAACAAGACCTCTCTGCACCTTGCAGGAACACCGCACAGAAATAGATGCAAGGGCTGGCACTTTCCAGGCATTTGAGCAGTTTGGACAACAACTTCTGGCCCATGGACACTATGCCAGCCCAGAGATCAAGGAGAAACTGGATACTCTGGACCAAGAACGGACAGACCTGGAGAAGGCCTGGGTCCAGCGCAGGATGATGCTGGACCAGTGCCTGGAGCTGCAGGTATCTGCTGCAGTTTGGAAAAGAAAAATGATTCCTCTTTCCATAAGAAAGTTTATTCTTCCATGCTGGTCTTGTCCTGCTCATGCTTTGGAGTTGTTTTTCTCCCCAGCTGTTTCACCGGGACTGTGAACAGGCTGAGAACTGGATGGCTGCCCGGGAGGCTTTCCTAAATACAGAAGATAAAGGAGATTCCTTGGACAGCGTGGAGGCACTCATCAAGAAACATGAAGATTTTGATAAAGCAATCAATGTCCAGGTGAGGAGTGTCGCTGGAGTAAGGGGAGAGTAGTTTAGTTTTTCTGACATGGATTATCAGCAAAGAAAGTTCCTGCCATGTGTGGCTCCTAAAGTTCAGCTCCAAATGTTCAGCCACGTGGGATTTGCTGCAGAAGTTTAGAAGCAGTTTGTGCAGATGAGAATGTATTTTATTGCCTACAAACAATTTCTACATCATAGAATTAGCAGCAGATATTTGTGTAAATGTACTGATTTGAGATTATTTTTTTACAATAGAAAAGGGTGTATTTTCAGTTTAATGGAAAGCTGCCTAAATTTATTGGGAGATGATACTGCTGTGTCCAAAGTATGCTTTTTTCCTAGATGCCGTAGGTGAAAGCTGTTCTGAAGTTGAACTCTGTAGAAAACAGACTTTCTTCATAGATTCACATTTGCAATGCTCTGTATTTAAAGAAGAAAAGAAGCTTATTCCCTCGCAGATCCTGCTTTAAGGAGCCACAGTTCTAATTTATGGCTTCTCTCTTTAACAGGAAGAGAAAATTGCTGTCCTGCAGTCGTTTGCTGACCAGCTGATTGCTGCAGATCATTACGCCAAGGGAGTCATCGCCAGCCGGCGCAACGAGGTCCTGGACAGGTCAGTGCTGCCCTGGGAGGTGGATTCAGGCACTCACTGAAAGGAGATGCTCTTTGGTGATGTTTGGTAGCTGCTGAAGGTGGTGCCATGTGTGGTTCTACTGCTCCATTCACACATATTGAATTGCTGCAGGTGGCTTCGTCTGAAAGCTCAAATGATCGAAAAGAGGTCGAAGCTGGGAGAGTCTCAGACACTCCAGCAGTTCAGTCGGGATGTGGATGAAATAGAAGCTTGGATCAGTGAGAAGCTCCAAACTGCAAGTGATGAGTCGTATAAGGATCCCACAAATATCCAGGTGAATGTGGTTCTCTGCTAAAAAATCAAAACACAGTTTTTTAACTTTGCAAAGCCTTCTCTGGGTAGAAAATCCATGTTTGGCAATTCTTGTTCAGAGATAGGAGTGATACCTCATGTTGGACATTGTCTCCTTTTAACAAGGAGAAAATGGAAGTTAAATTATGCATGAAAGGAGACCCAAAATAGAACTCCCTTGGTAATTATTCATGTGTAAAATTAATTATTCACACATACAATTAATAAAATATGTAGTATCTGCAGCAGCAAGTTTCCTAAAGAAACCCAAGTAGCTGTTATGTTTCTTTCCCACCATCTAGACAATAAAATAAGGAAATGGAGTTCTCGTGTCTCATCTCTATCTTAGGTATAATATGTGAAGTCTCATTTATTTTTCAATAATAAGGAATAAAGTTACCTCTTATGTTTTAATACTGGTTTATGAAGTAGTATGAATGAACTGAACTACTTCTCTCAATCTGTTTTATAGCTTTCCAAACTGCTGGTAAGTAGTTTGGACTAGCCCTGGTATGTGAATTTATTTTCTTTGTATATTTTCTGTGTGAGCTCAAGCTCTGGTTGCTGCTCCATCCATCAGTTCATGCAATCTTTGTTTTCTGTTAGTTCTTGACCTCCATCCAGGTACAGCTGTTGATCCTGTGTTATGGGTGTAGCTTTTTTGTTAATGCCTATTCAGCATCATTTATTTATGTATTTGTTTTGCAGGTGTTCTGCATGATCTGTTTAATTTGTAGTGATGTAGTTTGGACTCTTCTAGTAGTTACCCCATAGGAAAATGGGGTTCTATCCTCCTTTTTTCAGAAATTTGGCTGTTTGCCCTGTTATCCTCCTTATCTGATCATCAGTGGGGATGGTTTAACTCATGACATAATGCCAGTGCTGTTGGCTTGTGTTTGTGGAATCCAATGCTGAAGATGGAGGTTTCAATAAGGGGTAGTCCTACATGGCTTAATTCTTGCAGCAATAGCAGAGAAGGGAATAATATGGAAAGAACACCCTAGAAAAAGATATGTACCAGATGGAATGCTGACAGCACTTGTAAGAATCCAAGAAGTAGAGTAAAATGAGGATATATGGAAGGAGAAGACAGAACAAAGAAAGGAGAAGCTAACAAGAGCAGGAAAGGAAAGAATCATTTGTCACTTTAGGCTGTGGTACATTCAATTGCTATTATTTTTAGTTGAAAAAAAATTTAGAATTTTATATTAAACTAGAAAAGGTTGTCTGGGATTTGTAGTCATGGTAATTATACGGAGATATGCAATTGGCAGCTTTTAAATTGAATTTTCCATGTTGGTAGATGTAGCTTTGAAGGATCTGTTTTTGTAATCTCAGCCTTTGGGGTTTACAGTTCCCAAAATGAAGCAGTTCATGCAGAATTTTTCATGCCAGCGCTATAGTATTTCCCCTCCTTTATTTTTAATCTAACATTTCCTTTCATTCCATTCTCTCAGGGCACTCTCTACCCATGTCCAATGTAACTCACATTTTCAGTTTATACTTGCAAATTCTGTCTTGTCACTTCTGTGCTATTGTCATATTCCTGGTGGGTGGATGGATCATGGATATATGAAAGAGCTGCACACTCCCTCCCACACCAAGGCTCCTGTTGTTCTCATGGTGCACTCAACTTGGCAGAATAAATTTTTACCAAATAATTCAGTTATTTTTTTATAGAGCTTTTTGGCTGTTAATTCATTATTTTTTTATATATATATATAATGTGGCCGTGTCTGACTCTAATATCAAAACTGCAGAAAGCAGATAGGCTGGAGGACGGATTTCTGTTAATTACCTGTAGATTAGGAAGGGCAATAGAAACTTGTGCAATTACTACAGGAGTAGAGAGGATGACCTGCTCTGTACTCAGGGTAGGTGTAACTGCTGCTTTTCAAAGGGATGCATTGAAGATTAGGAGGATTTACTGCATTAACAGCTCAGCTCAATGCAGGAAATGTTGCACAGGTAGTGTTGCCTGAGTTCTCTGTATCAGCTCAGCCACTCTTGCCAGGTCAGAGCTTGATGGTCACTCAGAGTAAATATTCTCCCTCAGAGAGAACCACGTACAAACCTCTTGATGACGACTGAGCCCATGAGAACAACCGAGGAGCCCTTTGCCTGTGTCTGACACTTTGGTTTTGTCCTGTGCAGAGCAAACACCAGAAGCACCAGGCCTTCGAGGCCGAGCTCCACGCCAACGCCGACCGGATCCGCGGCGTCATCGACATGGGGAACTCCCTCATCGAGAGGGGAGCGTGTGCTGGCAGCGAGGATGCTGTGAAGGTGGGAACAAGTCCTCCTTGGCTTTTCTTTCAAGTGTTGGATCACTGAGGGAAAAGAGAGTCCCTCTGAAACAAGTCTTATTTACAGAAGCTTTTCTGTTTTAACTACGCAGTAGAAACCAGGTGGATTTGATCTGCTTCGTTCTCAAGCATGAGGAGTTTTCTGATCCCATGACTGGGATGTAAAAGTTGAACTGGATTAGCAAGGCAGCACGAAATTGTCACTGTCACTTGCTTACCTGGAACCAATAGCCAAACTTGCACCATATTCTGGTTTTGCATTTATCAGAACTGATGTCTTCAGTTTGTGGCATTTATGCATCTTTCCCATTTTCCTACAGGCACGTCTGGCTGCCTTGGCTGACCAGTGGCAATTCCTGGTGCAGAAATCAGCAGAGAAGAGTCAGAAACTGAAAGAGGCTAATAAACAACAGAATTTCAATACTGGAATCAAGGACTTTGACTTCTGGCTTTCAGAGGTAACTAAGATGGGAATTAATTACTTGAAAGACTTGTTTTTCTCAGTTTTTATTCTCTTTGCTTACGTTAAGTATTTGTGGAGCACTGTCTACCTTTGAGCAAGTATAGGTTTATTTTTTAAAAAAAATCTTTATTACTAATAAAAATCTTGCAGATGTATTCGTGTTATTGGTTGTAAACAGAGGAAGCAAATTTGCATGGAACCTTTTAGGTGTTAAACAGGTGACAAGGCAAAGGTTGAACCACACTGAAAAAAAATTGAGAATTAATTATGCACACTTTTGAAGCATTGTAACTTCAAGGAGTTTACAAAGACAATTCTCCATTCCCTTTTTCCTTCTCCATTCCTAGGTGGAGGCTTTGTTGGCATCTGAAGACTATGGAAAGGACTTGGCATCTGTTAACAACCTCTTGAAGAAACACCAGTTACTGGAAGCTGATATATCTGCCCATGAGGTATTGCTTTCTCTTTTAGTTTTAGAAGATAAATCATAGTCATATAAATTCTACAGATACCACTTTGATACCTGCTGCAGTCACAGACTCGTTGAAACATCTTATTAGCAAAAGCTGTGACTCTGAGATTGTGATTTGTGTCCTGACATAACAAGCACAGAAACACGATCCAAGCAATTCCCGCTCTCTCTCCCCAACGTGTCCAGGACCGGCTGAAGGACCTGAACAGTCAGGCTGACAGTCTGATGACCAGCAGTGCTTTTGACACTTCCCAAGTCAAGGACAAACGGGAGACCATCAACGGGCGTTTCCAGAGGATCAAGAGCATGGCAGCCGCCCGCCGGGCCAAGCTGAACGAGTCCCACCGGCTGCACCAGTTCTTCCGTGACATGGACGACGAGGAGTCCTGGATCAAGTGTGTATTCTGGAACTTCGAGGCTTTGGGGCATGTTCCTACTGCCAACTTGTCAATGACACTCACAGTCTGTAGTGTGGTTTCCCTTTCCACAAGGGTGCCTCTGCAAAAAATCACCTTTGCTCCCATTCCAGGAAAACTCAAGTTTGGCTTCTTGCTTACAGTTTTCTTTAGTCAAATCCCAAGAAGCAGAAAAAGTGACACTGGACCAAATAACTGAAATTTGACTCTAGTCATTTTGGGAAAGGTCCTACCAAGAATTCAAACCTCTTTCAGTTTCAAGTACTATTTTGATTCTAGCTAGTTGTAATAATTAAATATCTTTCCATATTAGTGTTAACTACCTTGAGAGGAGGAAAAGGAGTGACCCTGATAGAAATCATTCCAATTAGAACACTTCATTTAAAACAAACAGAAAAAAAATTGAACAGCAGCAAACTTCACAAAAGGCATCTATATTTTTAAAAAGAAAACAGTACAGAGAAATTCTGTCTTTCAGAGATAAATGCTGGGCCCTCTGTCACCTGCTTTCTTTCCCCCACACAGTATCCCTAAATGTGCTGATAACTCACTTGTACACAAGTTTTTTCATCCAAGATTTTTGTGCTGTACAGAGCAATTCCTTATCTGAAGTCTTGTGCAGGGGGGGGCGAGAGAGTTTGTTGCGTTTGACTTTTAGAAGTAATTTTGGAATTTTATCTCTCTCTCTTCTTTCTCAAATTTAGAGAGAAGAAACTCTTGGTCAGTTCAGAGGACTATGGCAGAGACCTGACTGGGGTGCAGAACCTGAGGAAGAAACACAAGCGTTTGGAAGCAGAATTGGCTGCCCATGAACCTGCTATCCAGGTAAATGCCTCTCCCTGACAGGTGTCTCTATAAGTAGCACCTTTCTTGCTTGTGGCAGAGCTGAAAGCCAGCAACAGTTTTGCTGGAACCCAAAGAGAATAAATAAGAGGAGAGCAGGTGATGTTCCATTAAATGTGTGTTTCTCTGCAGGGTGTTCTGGACATGGGTAAGAAGCTTTCAGATGACAACACAATTGGAAAGGAGGAGATACAGCAGAGATTGGCCCAGTTTGTGGATCACTGGAAAGAGTTAAAACAGTTGGCAGCTGCTAGGTATGAATTTCTGCAAAATTCAGTATTAATTAAAATGGTTCTTTGGACTCATAATGACCAGATTTACTAAATTTCAGGGGTTTAGGGTATGGGTCACATATTGCTGATGACAGGCTCTAAAAGACTATTGGATGTGTTCCTCAGTAGAAACGTGAGTCATTTTTTGAGGTGCATGTTGTGTTTACTTTTTTTGCACCAGTTGGAAACCATACACTTGAGATGAACTGGCTTTAATCCACTTCCAGGAGGTTTTTCTGAATAGAAACTGTTGGGAGATGGTTCCCTTGAGTCCTTTGGCAGCTGCAGGTTTTGTGATCCAGGGAATTCCTAGCACTGCAGCCACAGCTGCTGCTGGAAGAGTGAAGCATGAATAATTGTGTGTTTGGGGTTCAGGCTCTGCACAATGGCTTTGTCTTGTCTAAAAGCCATAAAGCAACACTGACTAATTTTGCCTTCCCCACACAGGGGTCAGCGACTGGAGGAGTCTCTGGAGTATCAGCAGTTCGTAGCAAATGTTGAGGAAGAAGAAGCCTGGATCAATGAGAAAATGACACTGGTAGCCAGTGAGGACTATGGGGACACACTTGCTGCTATCCAGGTATGGAGGAGGCTTCAGCACTTTGTTCTTACTGCATTGTTGTTGGTTAGAGGATAGCAAACCTTTTCTTTAACTGTTATTCCAATTGAGAGGTTATTGTTGCCTCCTTTTGAAGGCCTACACTGTAAAAACCATGAACTCCCTTTATAAAAGCATCCCAAGCATGTTATGTCCTGTAGAAACACTTGAAGTTTGGTGTAGCTTTTTATCTCGACCTCTGGTGGACAGTCCAGTTACATCAAATGCCTCAGATTGTATTGGAAGTCAGTATCAGTCTCCTTTTGTCCAATGAATTACTTTTTAATAAATGGTGAGAAATGATTTCTAGAAGTGCCTGTGTCTTGTATTTGCAGGGCTTGCTGAAGAAGCACGAGGCGTTTGAGACTGACTTTACTGTCCACAAGGACAGAGTGAATGATGTCTGTGCTAATGGGGAGGATCTCATCAAAAAGGTGAGCAGAAACTGGAACAGAGAAACTTTCAAAGGCTTCCCAGGACACCTTCATGTCACAGTAGACTTTATCTCTCTCTTTCATCTTTTTGAAAAGAGGTCTTAGTGATTTTTTTTTTTTTTTTGCAGCTGAATGAGCTGTCCATGTTGTGCTTTCAAAGCTTTTTCTCAGATAAAATCTTTCAGCTGCAGTCCTTGCTCTGTCACTAATGTCCTGGATGCCTCGAATGACCTTAACATCATAAGAGATGATTTATTTTTTTCCCCCCTTGTCATGTAGAACAATCACCATGAAGCAAACATCAGTGCCAAAATGAAGGGGCTCAGAGGCAAGGTGTCAGATCTGGAGAAAGCAGCAGCTCAGAGGAAAGCCAAACTAGATGAGAACTCAGCCTTCCTCCAGTTCAACTGGAAAGCAGATGTGGTGGAGTCATGGATAGGTATGTTCTGTACTTGAAAGGTATTTGGTCACAAGCAAACTATAGTGCTCTTCTATTTCCAAAGATCTCCAATAGCTCCTTGTTTGCTGTCATAACGAGCAGACCTCTAAACCCAGAGTAATCCATGATTTTGTGGTAACCTGATTTGGAGCAAAGGGAATGTTTGAGATGGAGAAATGACATTTTTACAAAATTTGTTTAATTTTCCAGGTGAGAAGGAAAACAGTCTGAAGACAGATGATTATGGACGTGACCTCTCTTCAGTGCAGACCCTGCTCACCAAACAGGTCAGCGTTGATGCTGCTGCCACCTTCGTGAGAGATGGGGAAAACAGGGGAACTCTTCTATAGCACACGAGAATCCAGTACTTAGTTGTGAATATATGCAGGCTACTTAAAAGTTTAAATAAAAAACAATCTAAAATATTTTTCTTTTAATGCTTCAGGAAACTTTTGATGCTGGCCTTCAGGCTTTCCAGCAGGAGGGAATTGCAAACATCACTGCCCTGAAAGACCAGCTGCTTGCAGCCAAGCACATCCAGTCCAAGGCCATTGAGGCCCGACATGCTTCCTTGATGAAACGCTGGAATCAGCTCCTTGCTAATTCTGCTGCCAGGAAAAAGAAACTCCTGGAGGCTCAGGAGCATTTCAGAAAGGTAAGTGGCCAAGCAGGGGGCTACAAAAATCAAATTGTGCACTTTATGAAAAAACAGACACTTGCAACTTCTCTAACTTCTTCATGATTTTGTAACTAATGATTATGGAGATCTTGGAAACTTAATATAAGAATTTTTGGGATGCTTGCAAGAAATAAGTAATAAAGGCAAACTGTCACTGGTGCATGTTAATTCCAGATCAGCTCATACAGAATATTTGCATTGCTGCATAACTGAACACCTGGGGTTTTTTTCTCTTTCCAAGGTTGAGGATCTGTTCCTGACTTTCGCAAAGAAGGCGTCTGCCTTCAACAGCTGGTTTGAGAATGCTGAGGAGGATCTGACGGATCCCGTGCGCTGCAACTCCCTGGAGGAAATCAAAGCCCTGAGAGAAGCTCATGATGCCTTCCGGTCCTCCCTCAGTTCTGCCCAGGCTGACTTCAACCAGCTGGCAGAGCTGGATCGCCAGATCAAGAGTTTCCGTGTGGCCTCCAACCCCTACACTTGGTTTACTATGGAGGCTCTTGAGGAAACCTGGAGGAATCTGCAGAAAATTATCAAGGCAAGTCAGAGGGGGAAAGACGTTGCATAGTTTTCATCCTTTCAGTTGTTTCTGGAAGTTGTCCTTCAAGATAATCAGTGCAAGAGTTTGTCACTGTAGTACAGATGGAAATACCTCAAAATTCATGAGCAAACATGAATATGTTGAATATATATGAATATAAAGTTGTGCTGTTGTCCCTTGTTTTCCTGGTTTTCCATTTGTGGCCTTTCCAAAGACAAAACACACATCTCACTTCCTAACTGTAAAATAAGTGTAACAACTCTGCTGTGCAGTGAAACAACTGCTGGTTCAATTCCAGTTCTCAGGACTTCAGTAGGAACGTTCTGACTTGTCACCTGAGAAGGTTTTCTCTGGACAACCAGGACACCGAGCACTCGGCCTTGTTTTGAGCCTCAGAACTGTGCAGCTCTTAGTTTTTGCTTTTTATTACAGGATGAGACCAATCACATTATTCCACTGTTTGAATTTATTTTTGTTCATTTCTCAGGAACGTGAATTGGAGCTGCAGAAGGAACAGCGAAGGCAGGAAGAGAACGACAAACTGCGTCAGGAGTTTGCTCAACACGCCAATGCCTTCCATCAGTGGATCCAGGAGACCAGGTACAGCTTGTCTTCCCAGGAGCTGTCCTTAAGAGAATTCCTCAGCTAGCATTTGTATCCATCCTGCATCTTTGGATTAAGTTGTAAATATCTGCTGCTGAAAAACATCTTATCAGGACTTGAGCGTTTCCTGCAATTGGGATTTGAGGGAGGCCCCATTCATCACAGGGGACAGAAAAGCCCTGAAACACCAGACTTTAAAAAATATTCCTTCTTCTGAAGTAATATTCCTGCAGTAATTCCAGGTCTCCAGTTATTCCTGAATTAGCCTGCAGCACAACTGGGGAGGTGGAGCACAAATAGCTCCAAGCAGACTCTGAAGTGCCAACAGCATTTCTGTTAATGCCCCTTTTGTAGTGTATTAGGAATCTCACTGCAGTTCCAATAGAGGAAAAATGTGAAAAAAGCTTAAAACTGTAATCACTCCCCTGGGCTGCTGTCTAATAATAACCTTCTCTAAGGAGAGAATAAAGATTTAACAACTGTGTTAGAAGTAAAAAAATATCAAGATTTGAGCATTGCAGGTGTCCAGGGGTCAAAAGAGGTGAGTTCCGTTTCATGTAACCCTGTGATTCTCTGTCTCTGTGTGTTTACAACTAGTTCTGTATGTGTCTTCATGAAATTATGAAATATAAATATGATTTTTAACTTTTTGATGTTTGCTTCCCACCCAAATCTCTGTCCCTCTCTTACTGTCTTGTCTCTGTCCTGCTGCCTGATGTTTGGATCTTCACATTCTACAGGACTTATCTGCTAGATGGGTTAGTATTGAATTTTATATCTTTACAATTTTGGTGGTGTGTTCTGCTCTGTCTGCGTGTTTTCTTCTGTCATTACATGGCTTGTGGAAGCTGCGCTGAAACCCCTTTTATTTGAAAAGAGCAACTGTGGCTGAGGTGCACAGGCACAGACAATGAGATTTTGGAGTAGTGAAGTATAAACCAGTAGAAACATAAAAATTTCCTAGTCAAAAGCAGAAGAAATGACAACAGGCAGCCACTGGCACACCATGAAGTCCTGACTTTTGCTCTTGCTTTCTCTGAGGGCCTGCCCAGGAAAAGGCTCTTGATAAGAAATGTGAGAATGTAGCAGACTATTCTGACATTCCTAGTTTTTCAGCATTCAGAGACTTGCTTAGTGAAATAAAACATTTAATTATAACTGTTTTCAGTACAATGTAATCTCCAAGTATTGACCATTTTGGTGAGGAGAAGGGAAGGTTCTCACAACGAGGTTTTACTGAAATTATGTATCTCACTTTGCAAATATGAACTGCCCAGTTTTATTCTGCTGCAGAACCATGGCCCACACAGATTATTGCCTTGATAGGAGCAAACAAACCTTCCACCATCAGCCCATAAACTTGCTGGGATTTGCCAGCAGTTCGACACTGACAGTTTTAAGCCCGCTCTGTGTCCATGGGAATAGTTCCCAATGAGGATGAGAGCTGGTCATTTGTCTGGAAATAGAAAGGAAATAAGATCTTTACATGTTTTCAGAGTGCCAAACCCTCTGTGAGTGTGTCTGTCCACTTAAATTCCTTCAGTAGGACAAGTCTCAGCACAATGGGAGCTTTGTGATAAGCCCTGATGTAAAATGCCAACAGTGTCTGGGCTGGGGCAGGGGCTGGAGGAGGCTGAGACCTTGCTCCTAAAGAGAAGGCTTTTCCTAATAAAAGGGTGGAATCTTTGCAGATAACTGTGCTGCTTATTTGCTCTGTAATTATCACAATGTCTTGTGTTCTGCCAGATAAAAATAATTTGCCCCATTTTTGTTGTACAGTTAATGGAACTGAGCAGACTTCCCTGGAAGGGGATGCTGAATTCCCTGCTCCTTTGTCAAGTAGTGCTGTAGATTAGTTCTGGTATCCAAGAACGAGTGAACAGAAAGGAACCATTTACTAAAAGACACTGGGTCAGAGTTTGAGATCCTCATGCCAGGCTCTTTTGTTGAACAAATTACCAGAGGGCTGCTGATATGCCAGGCAGAGTTTGTCCCTAATTCTGTGTGAATAGATTAAAACCATGGATTTAGTTCCAAGAGGCATTGGCTGTGCTTAGCCTGGCTTGGAAAGAGGGAAGGCAGAGCTTCAGAGAAGCTCCAGGAGAAGAGCTGCCCTGCACACACCTTGCTTTGCAGCTGCTTGTGTGTGCCCAGTGCTGCCTGGAATGGGAAAGGGAGAAAGAATAATTTAGCGTTCAGGAAGAAAAATGCCATTAAAGAATCCGCAGATGAGTTAACTGCAAAACTTCAGTTTGTCTCTTAGTGAGACTCACTTTTTTGTGACTTATGTGAAAATAATAACAGGTATTTTTTGTGTATGTGCAACCAGTATTTGAATAATCTCCTCTCATTAAGTACTTGCTTTTGTTTGCTGCAAGGCAGTGCTGGCTTGGAGTGTGGCTCCACTGCAGTGGCCGTGTTTGTGTGTTCTTTCCTCTGTTCTTTCTTCCTTCCTTTTTGGAATTCACTTGGTTTCTTTCCTTTGACTAGCATAGCATATCGTCGTGTCATTCGTGTCTATCAGTATGAAGTTGGGGATGATCTATCTGGAAGGTTTTTTCCTCTTATTTTCTTACCTCACTTTGGTTTTCAAACGCACTCTTTAATTCCAAGGCTCGCTTTCCTTCCAACTAACTTTCACGGCTTAGAGATGCTTGGAGGTTTGTTTCTCTGTTGACTCTTTCCACGGTTGGTTCCCAGCTTCCTGCTCAGGGCTCTGGGCGTGTGCTTCACCTCTAGACGTGTGTTGAGTCTGAGCCTTAACCCTGTGGTGAGAAACATCCACATGTTTGGTGCATTTCTATTGCTACAGAGTAATTCAGCACTTGAAATCCCCTTCTCAGGAAGCTCAAAAGCATATGGGAAGAATCTATCCTCCCATACTGAAGGATGAAAACCTGGTTTTAGTGACTGAAACACCAGAGACTCAGGCTTTAGGAACTTAAAATGCCACAGTCAGAAGAGAGGACAACCCACCCACACAGCACCCAGACTCACTGTCCGTGTGTGGGTCGTTCAGTGCAAGCTCTCACCGTACGTGTTGGAAGGACAGAGATTCCCAAACACGGCTGCTTAGAGATTGCTTGAGATCTTGAGGGTGGAAAAGCAGCATCCAGAGACTGTCCATAGCTAGGAGATCTCGGGGGACCCTGGCCACAGTGGTGACCTGCATGTTCAGTGGCAATCCCCGAGCAGAGTGGCTGTACCTCAGCTGCTCTGGCTGCAGCGTGGAGAGGTGGGGTGGGGAAGGCACCTGTCCACCAGGCACTGCTGAGCAGCAGAGGTCTGTAGCTCTCTACAGGGATTACACCACATTCAGATTACTTTTAAACCAAACCAGTAGTTCTCACCATCTTTTTTTTTTTTTTTTACCCCCATTTTCCCCCCTGTAACACACCTCTGTAGAGCTCCTGTACCTGACTGGCAAATCCAGCCCATCTCCAGTGACTCACCTGCAGTTGGTGTGTGTGTGTGCTGGGCACAGGGGAGTGGGGTGGGACTGCACTAAATTCTAATTCTGTGAGGTCCAGTAAAGCTGGTGCTTTGAGTCTGGCATGAAGTGTGGCTGCTGATCATGTTGCCTTTCAAATGGGGCTAGAAATTAACTATATACAGAAATAAGAATCAGACAAGATGTTACAAGTGTCAGTCTGAAATAGGATGAGTCAGAATAAACAAAACACAAAAACAGTGTTAAATATCTCCAGGAGAACAATACTGCTGTAAGGATTTTTCATTTCAAGGAAGGACTGTTAATTTCAAGCCCCACATGCCATTTTCTGTGGGATAAGTGCATCCTCTCACTGTGATTCTGTGTTTAGGTCATGTATGGTGGAGGAATCGGGAACACTGGAGTCACAGCTGGAAGCCACTAAAGTAAGAAACATGCACTTAATGGCTAAAGCAACATTCCCAACTGACATGGGAATGCAGGGTGGGAAGGGAAGTGCATGTCATTATATGGTAAAATCTTGATTGATTTCAGACATTTTGAGTACTGAAGAGACCTCTGGGATTATCTATTTACATATCTGATCTGCTTACATCACAAGTCATTAAACAACACTGATGAGGTTTTCCTTCTTGTTTGTTTTTCCTAAAGGAGCGGGGTAGGGCAGAGAGGATACAGTATTTTCAGCTCATTTCCTAATAAGAGGTTTTTTTAGTCTCCAGAACTGGTTTGCAAACCCTGTTGGTTTCCAACAGTGACCACGAAGAGGAACATTGTTCTGAATCTCATTCCACAAATACCAGTATATGTACATATAGTCCCAGCAGAAAAAGAAGAGTCTAATTCTTCCCTGCCAGCCTATGTTTTAACTTTTTAAGGTAGTTTCTTTTGGTGCTCCATGATTTTTCTCCTCTCCGTCCTCACAGCGCAAGCACCAGGAGATCCGAGCTATGAGGAGCCAGCTGAAGAAGATTGAGGACCTTGGAGCAGCCATGGAAGAAGCACTTATCTTGGACAACAAATACACAGAACACAGCACTGTGGGGCTGGCACAGCAGTGGGACCAGCTGGACCAGCTGGGCATGAGGATGCAGCACAACCTGGAACAGCAGATCCAAGCTCGGTACTGCCCAGCCCACGTGTGGTTTAAAGGGTCAGACTTGTAGGGGAGGGAAGAGACAGGAGACCTGGCTGCTGTGTCTGCAGACAGACCTTGTGTGGTCTGTGCTAGTGAGTCTCCCAGTGGATGCAGTGAAGCTTGTACATCCCCACCACCTCCTGGCTCCCTTCAAAGGGATGAAGTTACCAGTTTGGGAATAGTTCCTATTGGCCTTGAGCAATGGCAAGATCTCAGTGGAATCAATGTATTCTGTGGAACTGTGGCAAGTTCCATTACAAATGTTCTCAGATGTAATGGTTGTTTGTTCCTTTGTCCTCCCCATGTGGTGCAGCCACTGTCTGGGGGCAGATGGACTCAGAGTTCCACAGCTCAGGAACTGTTCACCAGCTTTGCTGTTTCCCTTCCAGGAACACCACTGGAGTCACCGAGGAGGCCCTGAAGGAGTTCAGCATGATGTTCAAGTGAGTTGCCAGAGGAATGCTTGGGAGATATTTCTGGGACATGAATGGCTCCTGTTTGCAGGATTCTCTGAGGGATCCATTTGTGGCTGCTTTGTTGTCTGACCCACTTGGTGCAGATCTGCTCCAATCCCTGCAGAGAGCAACAGCCTCCAGCCCCTGTTGCTGGTGGGGCAGTTACAGCCACCCCAGAGCCTCTCCAAGAGGCACTGCTGTAGGAACTGGGAGTGCCAATGCATTCCAGATAGGAATACAGCCTATTCATGGGGTGCTTTTCAAGCAAAGTAAAGAATTTGTGCTTATCTTTTACGTATGTTATATAGAACTATTTATAGAATAGTGGGCTACTTGCACCCTGGTTTAGTTTTCAGCCCATCAGGACCCAACAATTGACACTTACATACGGGCTCTGTTTTTATGTTTTAGGCACTTTGACAAGGACAAATCTGGACGACTTAATCACCAGGAGTTCAAGTCCTGCCTGCGCTCTCTCGGCTACGACCTGCCAATGGTTGAGGAAGGAGAGCCAGACCCAGAATTTGAGTCTATTCTCGACACTGTAGATCCCAACAGGTATGTGGATTGGACCTTTCCCTACTCCAAAATGGAAATCAGTATTGGCTGAGAGGTCCCTCACAGGCTGAGAACTGTGCTTGCTTCAGCTGGGGAGAGGCTGTGGTGGTTTTTACAGCAACTTGTTAAAATCTGACATGTGTGAAGCAGAAACTCACTTGAAAAAATGACTGGTGTTAAGTCACCTGCATTAGGACTTTAACTCTTGCCAGAACAGTTCCAGCCTCTCTCCAGAGAGCCTGGAAGTGCCATGCTCTGGGTGCTCATGCTGTGTTTTGCTGGCAGGGATGGACACGTCTCCCTGCAGGAGTACATGGCCTTCATGATCAGCCGGGAGACGGAGAACGTGAAATCCAGCGAGGAGATCGAGAGCGCCTTCCGTGCCCTCAGCTCCGAGGGGAAGCCCTATGTGACCAAGGAGGAGCTCTACCAGGTAGGTGCTGGTTGTGGCCCCCCCAGGGGAGGAACACCCAAGAGGTTTTGGTGATAGGTTGTTAACAAAGCCCAGCACTAATGGCTTGGATGTTCATGTCACTGGGGCTGAGTCAGTTCTGACTCTGCCAGGGGATCCTCTGTAGCAAAACCAGAAATTGTGGTAACAGCCCTACTCAGCTGCTTTCTTGGCTCTATAGAGGAAAAGTTTTAACTGACAAAGAACTGCTTAGGTTGAGTAAAACAAGAGCTACACAAAGGCCTGGGAAAGGAATGTACTAACCTCAGAACTGGAGCTTTCCTGCTTTCCTTTCATCATTTGGGAGACTAGAGGGGGATGTTCCTCCAGACAGTGATTCAAAGGAGAAACTTAAAGCCTAATCTTAGAAAATACGAACATCTCCTCCCTCTCACTGCCCTGCCAAGACAGCAAGTTTTTCCTGTTTGAATCCCACCAGCTGGCAGGGCAATAAAGAGTTTGTAGTGCTTCCTCATGTCTGTTATCTGTTCTGTCTTCTCTTTGGTGGGAACACTCCAGTCAGGCCTTCCAGCACTTAACCAAATAGTGCCAGAGCATTTCCATGCCGGGTGTAGTTGTGCTGCTCTGGTTTGTGCCCCAGGGGGTGGGAAAGTTTGTAACTGCCCCATCCACAACCCCAGAGCCCATCTCACCTCTGCTCTGTCTCTCTTCCAGAACCTGACCCGGGAACAGGCCGATTACTGCATCTCTCACATGAAGCCCTACATGGATGGCAAGGGCAGGGAACTGCCTTCTGCCTACGACTACATAGAATTTACACGTTCACTCTTTGTGAATTGATCTAAAACACTAGACCCAAAAGATGATGCAAAGGACATGCTCACGTTTGCTGACTGTAGCTCTGCATGTGTCTCTCTCTCTTTGTGCTCTACAATAATCAATGTTACTTTATGATGTAACCTTAAACTGCTTAGCTTAAAAATCTTAGGGAAAAGAAACATGTTGCAGTGTGCTTCAATAAAGTTACTGGTCGAACCACATCGACTTGTGTTTAATGGAAATGCAAATTTAATTATTAAATGGATGCAACTCCAGCTGTTGATTACCTGTGTTTTCCAGGCCAGCTCTGGAACAGGTGAGTGGGGAACTGTTCCTGAAGCCAGGGCACTATCAGCCTTCACACAGCTGTTGTGCTGCTGCCTCAGTCCATGATCTCACTTGCCAGCTGCTCCAGGTGATTCATTTCCTTTGGTCCCTGCTCAGTGAAGTCAGAGCTCAGCTGCCAGACTTTGACTGTCCCAGCAGCATCCCCTGCTGCCAGGAGCTCTGTCTGCTTGATGTTAAATTCCAGACAGTACACGGGGCAGTCACCCATGGCCTGCTTCAGCGACACAGCAGGTTTCTGTGCACTCCTCGCCAGGTCAAACAGGAGCACCTCTCCTGCAGACAGAGACATTCATTGCAGCTTCATGGCAATGGATGTGGTATTTGACAGGTGAGTATCTGCTTAGCTTGGGACAGAGAATTGTTCTTTTTAACCTGTTTCCCTTGCTGATGGTGTCTAGGCTGTGACAGCTGACATCACTGCAAGGCAAGCATGGATTTAATCTGCTGGCAGAAGCCCAAAACCAGCTTGGAAAATGCTGTGAAATCTCCATTCTTCTACTCAAATGTTTGGGCAATTTTCTAAGGGAAAAGTTTTTCTTTTAAGCCATTAGTTCAGGAAGTAAATGTCAAAAACAAGCTGGAAATATATTTTAGCCACAGTGATCTTGCCATGCTGTCTCCCTTTGAATGACTGTGGTAAAAAATATAAAAGTATCATCAAAAGTGAAAAGTAACTGACTGGTCACCTTGCTAAAGTTAGAAATTACTCTGTTGTACTAATTACGCAGTGCAAAGAACAGACACTGCTCTCTGCTCGTGGGATCTGCTAATCAGTACAATTGCCTTGTACTAATTAATACCCAGCACACTTAATGTGATGCCCACGGGGAGGCACCTGCAGGTACTTGCCTTCCCCAGATGCAGCTGCGAAGACCAGGGGCCGAACTGGAGACCAGCGTACACAGAACAGGTACTTCTTTGATAACTGCAGAGCAAAGAGGGGCTGTGTCTGCAGCATGGAGTGCAAGTGAACTTGGCCATCAGTCCCACAGCTCAGAAAGAGGTTCCTGGGGGAGGGAGGAAGCAAGAAACAACTTGTTTTCGCTAAAGATACAGAACAAAAATCAGTCAAGGAGCGTGACCTCAGACAATATTCCTCCTTTGTAAAGGTCTTAGTGTTGTTTCCTAAATTGCCAAGCTGGGCCCTGGGCTGTAGAGATGCAGCTTTGTTACTGCCCTCAATTAAGCTTAATGAGGGCTTGTGTTGACCAGTGAGAGTTGCTGGTGGGTTGTGGCCCAGGGATGCCTGAGAACTGCTGATCTAGGGCTGGGCATTGTTTGAACTGGGCTTGTCTCATGCAAATTAAATGCAAACCTGGGCTGTCAGCATGTTTTACAGAAATGGCTTGGGGCCTCCATGGATGGTGGGTGAACTGCTGGCAGAGATGGGAGCTTCTCATTTAAATTCTGGCAGCAGCTAGCAGTAAGATTTCTGATGTCAGAAAAATCTTACTGATTCTCCTCAAGTAAAGGACTTTCTCAGTTCTTACCCTTCCCTTTAAACTGATTTATAATTGTAACATCTAGGATGATCTAAGGAAGGTGCTAATGTTGCTCATGTGCCCATACTGGGCAGCTTCACCAGAGCCAGTAGACATTATTTCTCCTACAATGAGAAGTTCTATGCTCAAGTTCCCAGTATCAGGTGACCCTTTCTTTGGAACTTGTACACACGTCTCCCAGGGGCTATTGGCAAAAGGTGTGTTTAGAGCCAGGATAAGTGTGTCAAACGTGCAGCACTTGCCTGTGGAAGGGTGAGCAGCTCACAGAGTACACGGGCCCAGCGTGGGGGGAGAAGGCGAGTTCTGCCGGTGCCTTGAGGGGGACGGAGCTGCCGGTCTGAGGGAGGGCAGGAGTCTGGGCTGCAGTGGAGCACCTCAGGGACCAGCCACCCTCCACACCCACCACAAACACGTGGGGATCGAAGTGTGAGAAGGAGAGCGAGGTCACCCCCACGGCTGCCTCTGCCCAGGCCAACTGGGAGAAAGAGAGACAGAGCTGGTGTGAGAGATGGGGCTCCAGAGAAAGGCATCCGCACTCAAAGCAGCACGGTCAGGGACCCAGAGTACTGCTCAGCCTTCAACCTCTGCACTGCCCTCTGACAGAGAGGTTCATGTGAATTAACATTATTACAAGTGAGTTCTCTTCCCCATCCCAGCAGCTTCTCTTTAGAGCATGGCAAAACCTCAGCTGCAGCCAGTCTTCTAAGAGTGATTTCAGTATGGAAAAGGACGTAGGGATCAAGGGTTAGTGTGGATGTTCAGAATATTTTCCTAGTCCTTCTCTTGTGCAGGGTCTCTTGGGCTTCAGGGTTTAGACTGTCTTTGTCGAATCATCTCTTTGATCTGCTGAACTCACCTTCTTCAGCTGAGTGCTGCGAGGGATCTGCTGAGCCACCACAGCGAATCCATCAGCCAAGGCCAGCCGCCCATCCCGCTCCTCCCTCCACACCAGGATCTTCCCATCCGTCGACACAGTCAAGAGCTGGGAGTGATGTCTGTGCTTGGTGTCAGGTAACCAGTGAACCTGCTCCAAATGCCACCAGCTCAGGACAAGGGGGACTGTCACAAGAGCCCAGCTCAAGCTCAGCAGACTGCGGTACCTGGACCTGCCAGGGTGCCACAGGAGCAGAGCCAGGCAGCAGCCAGGTTGCTGCTATCAAACCAGCTTCTGCTGAGAGCTGGCACAGACACAGATGTGAGGAGAGAAATGCATCCATCCAGCTGTTCAGGGCTGAATTCTCTGTTGCAGTGTCTATGATTCACCTGCCCTTGCTTTTGAGATGGGGCATTTACAGCACTTTGACCCAGCTGCAAACAGCAGCATTTTCCTGACCTTCAGATGAGAAAACAAGAGATTGCCCAGAGTCACAGGACCACAGAAGGACAAAATCCTTAAGAAGCCAGACTGCGTGACAAGCTTGTAAATCCCCTTAGAGCACGTAGCTTTAAACTTCCAGCCAAGGATCCACCTGTATTTTTAAAGCATCATAAGTACTGTGTTGGCTGCACTAGCATTAATAAATGGTTACAGTGTGGGAATGGGTCTGCTCTTCATTTATTCTGGACAATGAGAAGTTATTTTTACAGGTGTCAGTTTAGGAGCTAGATTTGGGGGAAATGACCAACCAAAAGAGAATACAACTGCTGAAATGTAGCAGCCTGGCTGTGTATGAGAATCAAAAGGATGACACAGAGCAGTGGCAACTCTCCCCTCCCTCGGCCCTGTGTGCTGTCGACGTTCTGTTACCTGATAGACTGGGTCAGTGTGGGTGTCATCAGTCATCCCTGTCCTCCAGATCACAGGATCTTCTGTCCTGCTGGTGTCCCACACCACCAGCTCCCCACTGAAAAGGCCACCTGAAAGGACAAAGAACAGCTTAAAGCCTGATGGCTCAGAGGGAGAAACCAAAGGATCCAGGCTGCAGGAAATAGGGGTAATGGTTCAGGCAGAGTCTGAGGTAAGAGCAACCCACCAGCTATGAGTGAGGGCTGGGAGGGGTGGAAAGCCAGGCACATGACAGAGCTGGGAACGTCCACCACCAGGTCAGGGTGCTGTGGATTCAACCCTCTTCTGTCCAGATTCCAGGTACAAAGGTAGGATTTTTCTGTGCTCCAGTCCCCATCGTCCAACCTGAAAAAGAGAAAACTACATCTGGCTTTGTGTGTTCCACAGAGGATCCCAGTCCAGCAGAGCTCTGGGATGCCCTGTGGGTCAGTTCCATGTGCTGCTTTGTGGCCTGAAGGAAAACTGAGGTGAAGGGATCACGAGGGGATGGAGCTTCTCTGTGGGCTGGTTTATCCAGTACATGTCAGGGTACATGTCTGTGCTCCCAGAACAAAGTGCCAGCCAGGAAACCTCAGGTACAACTCACTATTCCAAAACCTACTCACCATTCAAATAATGAGAACAACCAAAAAGATGCATATGGAAAGTTTGTGGAAGGGAATTTTGCTGAGGGTACCCACAGACACAGAAAACCACATTCCCCTCTGCCAACAGCTATAGGCTGGGAGAGCAGGAGCAACCACCATACAGGTTTGCCCTGTTTCACTCTTCCCTACAAATTCCCTGATGGATGCCCCTTTTGCTGGGGCTTTTAATGTAAGGAAATGGGAGTAGAACAAAACAAAGGGCAGCAGTAGGGCCCAGAAGGGGGAAGCTGCTACAGCCATTATTGGATTGGATAAATATTTTGTCCAAGCCTCACTTCAGAAATCCTTAAATGGGTGTTGTGATGTGTCTGTGGAGCCAGGTGCCAGGTTCATCCAGAGTGCTGACACACCACACAAAACACCACTCTCTCAGTGAAGATCAAGCCCACTCTCCCAAATCTCACCTACTGATGGCATCTGCTCTTTACACTTCTTTTCCCAACAGGACCTCTCCAGAAACAGAGCAGTGAGTGGCTGTTTCCCTTTGCAGGGCGCACTCACCGGCCGTAGGAACAGGCGAGGACGGATCCCGTGGCATTCCAAGAGACACTGGTAACCTGCAGGTTGTGATCCCGAGCCTCTGGGTATGACAAGGTGTGCAAGCACAACACCTGGAAGACACCAAATCCAAGCCTGAAACAACAATCTCCCAGCACAGAGAAATGAGGCCTGTGCCCACCTGTGTGATCACAGCATGGGCTTCCCTCTGTCTGGGGGTTTATGTGAAAATCCACCCCACCCGACCCCACCAACCCAACTGTCCTTCCATTCCTCCCTCTCTGAGACTGCACAGCTCTGCAAGGCTGTGCCTAAGGATTCACAGCAGCCCCCAGGTGTGAGTCTGGCACTCGCTGAGCTCCACAACCAAAGGTTTGAAAGGACCAGTCCCGACATGCTCTGACACAAATTGCTTCCATTCCTGAGCACCGTGCACTAAACAAACACAATCTAAGTTGGAAGAGCTGCCAAATCACTGACTGCAATTGTTGCTAAATCCCTGCAAGTCTTGTGTGCTCTGAAGGGGCTGAAGAGAAGCCTACACCAACTGCAGGCTTCCTTCTCACACTGCTGCTACAACTCAGTCACCAGCAGGAAGAGCAGTTTTACAAAACAAGGAAAAAACTATTAAAAAGAATCAAAAAAAACCAACCCAACTGGTAATGTTTAATTATTTGAACCTGGCAAGAACAACCTGAGCAATAAGGAACAGAACGAAGGAGTCAGAGCTCCTGCAACAAGCCCTGCTTGGCTCAAGACAAGGGTCTGGATTCTGTCACTTACTGTTTCATTCTGATCTGTCCAGTTCACTTCAAAGCCATCAAAGGCATGGCTTTGCCAGTTTTTATTTAGCTCTTTGATAACAGCACCCTCCACTCTCTGAAGGAATGACAGGAGGCCAGTGTAATCCACTCGGACTTCTTGCTGGAAGCCCTGGAGAGCCCCTTTGCTCTGCTCTGTCTGCACTGCAGCCTCTCGCCCTGTCCCAGCCTGTGCTGCAGCTTCTGCTGTGGAAATCCTCCGAGTCTGGCAGCTTTTCTGGTGAAAGAAGACAGACAGTCTATAATCCAAACAGAAAAAACAAGTGTTGCACAGAACACTCAAAGCACCTTCCCCCCCTTTCTGGCGCTTCAGAAACGTTCAAGCCCATCGGCAGAGCTCTGGGTCATGGTTAAACACGGGGGCCCCTGTGCCAGGTGATGGATTTGTGACCTTCCCATGCCGGGATCGGAGGCAGAGATGCCCGAACGCCGGGGAGGTTCGGGCCGTGCCCCACAGCCCGGGATGGGAAGGGTGGGAGAAGGCAGGAAAGCAGCTCCGGAGGGACGGGCGAGCCCCGCGCACGGGAACGGCGCCGCATTATCGCTCCCAAAGCGCTCGGCGGCGGCGGCGCGGGTCTTTCTTCGCCAACTCGCACGCGGGGGTTAAACCGGTAAAACGCCGGACGGGGCAGAGCCGGCGGGCCCGGGACCCGCACGGCGCCCCCTCCCTGCGGGGAGAGCTCGGTCCCGGCAGCGCTGGAGCCGCGGGACCCGCGGGCGGTCACGGGGGGGACACGTGGGGGCACGATCCGCGCAGGGCCGGGGAGGGCGCAGCCGGCGCGCCCGGGAGGTGCCCTCGGAGCGGGGCCGCCCCGGGCTCTCTCACCGCCTCGCAGCGCGCGCTCCGGGCGCTCCTCCACAGCGACTGCACGTCGGCGCCGGGCGCCGCCCCGTCCGCGAACATGGCGGGACCGGGGAGACCGGGGCATCAGTCCCGGGGAGGGGGGGTCAGTCCCGGGGGCA
>VXBA01000881.1:1687032-1698544 GCA_013399895.1 Serilophus lunatus | reverse complement strand
AGGCGGCTCCCTGTGGGAGAGGGGTGCGGGCTGTCTCCGCAACTTTTACTAGCGCCGTAGGTGCAGCGGGGACTTCTCCTCTCGCTTCGGCCGCCCCCGCGCTGGGGCCCGGCTGGTCCCGCCGCGGGCACGAGTGGCAGCACGGGCGGGCGAGGGGTTGCCAGGAGGTAAGATGGCGGCGGGAGGGGCCGGGCCGGGGCGAGGGGAGGGCCCGGTAACGGGGCTGTGGGCACAGAGGGCCCGCGCCCGCCGGGAGGAACCGCTGCCAATTCCAGAGGCAGGGCTGAAGTTCCCTGGTTGAGCACGGGCGTGTGTTTGCCGAGGGAAAGGGGCCGGGAGCCCGTGTAGAGCCCGAGGCGGGATGTGGGTCGTTCTTTGCTGTCGCGTTCGTTGTCGGTGATGAGGGAAGTGCGGTCATTTGTGCCGAGGGGCAGTGACTGAGTGTGGGCAGCTCTCAGGAGACGCCCTGGTAAGGGCAAAGCTGGAGCACAGCTGGAGCACAGCTGGATAACTGCTCCTATCCCCGGGGACAGGGGCTGGAGATGGTTCCTGACAGGTACGGCGGCGCCTTGGAGGGGTTTTGTAGCTGTGACTCCATTGCAACCGCTTGGAGATGAATGCAGGGGCTAAATTTAGCGCTGGCATCAGCAGGCACAGATGCACCAAGTTCGTGGAGTTATTGCGGCTGTTGCTGGGAGGGCGTCGGGGCTGTGCAGGAATCGCAGAGCAGGAGCTCACACTGGCTTCTCCTCCCGGGCACACGTGAGTCCCTGTGAGGCACAGCCCAGCGCAACAGCGCTTCTGAGGAATTCCGAGTCTTTTACAATTAGTGATGAAGTGAGATTCCTTAAAGCTCATGGTATTACAGCCATTTTACTGACAGTGAAACTGGAGCAGGAGGAGGTTCAGTGGCACCTCCTTCGAAAGCAAAGAAAAAGTCGGAATGGAGCTGAATCCTCCAGAAAATCGAATCCTGGCTGTGTGTTTGCTGGGATTGTTCTCTGGTTGCCGTGGACCTTCACGATACCCCACAGAAGAGCGAAGAACAGAAATTCACCCCTGGGTTGGACTGATGCCCTTTTAGCCCTGTAATCTCTCCCTAATTAGCACAGGAGTTAATCTGAACTGCCAGAGTTCAAGTTTGGCATCTCCAGCAGCAATTTATTATCAGGTCACACATCAGGATGTGAATTACAAACCTTCATGACAAGTTATACTCTGTTCTCCTTTCTGCCAATTTTAATGCAAGTGAAACATCTCAAAAACCTCAACTCTAGAACTCCAGGTTTCAACCAGGTGTCTAGCCATGAGTTTGAGACTACTTCATTGTCTTTATTTCTCATTCAGCTTCCTGTTTCTGAGGTTTTTTAAACATGCATTTACAAAGTAGCTGTAAAAGAGTTTTGGAAACAATGTCCTGGTTTTGCCACAGCAGGAGTTTAGTCCCTTCTCTTGGAGAAAACACTTGAGGATCTGTCTCAGCTTTTTCATTCAAAAACTCAACTGCTGTACCATGAACCAGCTCTGCTGCTGGTATTGGTGACATCCAGTACAGCACTGCCTCAGACAGGCTTCATTTTTGAGACATCAGCTTAAAGATGCAGAACAGTGACAAGACAATCTGCCCCTTAATGAGTGGAAAAAATGCATTTTCTATCCAAATTTAACAATTCCCTATTAAAAGGACAAAAAATAAGCTTTGTTGGATGAGGTTTTCCACTTCAAATAGTTATATTTAGGAAGTAGCAGGATTTTTAAATCTCAGTTTATGTTGAATAATGATACTAAATATTCGAAGTTCTTAATGTTTAAGATTTATTCTCTATAAATAGATCATCTTAAGTCATCATTAAATTATCTTAAATTGGTATGATTAGAACTGCCAAGGGATATTACTGCTCGGTAGAGGAGTAAATATTACAAGTGTGATTTAATATACAAATTGTATCATGACAAAAATGCTAAACACAAACTGCAGCTTCAACACTTCAAATAACATGTCAGATGGCAAAGAGATGAGAAAAGTGGAATTTGAGAATGTGAAACAGACCAAAAATAAATCAACAGTATTTTTCAGCGAGTAACATGGAAAGTTCCTGCAAATGCAGAACATGTTCCCCGTAACGTGGTGCATGTCTGGGCTTCTCCTTCCCTGGGGATGAGAAAGGAGCAAACAGACGGTGCCTGTTCTGAGTAACTGCACTTTGATCCTTCTTTCTTCCAATTTCACTGATTTTTGGGGGATTTCAATGTATCAAAGGTATTTCATGTTGCTTCTGTTGCTTTTTCTTTCTGCCGTGGCAGTGTCAGGTACGTGGATGGTTTTGTTTTTCGGGTGGTAACACCACACTGGAAATGAGGCAGAATGGGGGATAACTGGGGGAGGGCTGTCACTGGCCCGAGGCTCCCAGGGCTCTCTGAAGTGGCTGTTTTACCACGGTGCTGATCTGTGCTTTTTTTCTCCCTGTGTTTCGTGAGACAAAGTGAAGTAAGTTTTCAAGTTCACACAGTAGAGCAAATCATCAGAAAAGAAGAGCAAGAGAAGGCTCAGGTAAAGAGAAAACAGCAAGGGAAGCAGCACTGGGGAAAAGGATCAGAAAAAAGAACAGAGCTGTGATAACAAACTGCACAGTGGGGTGTGAGCACTGTGACCTGGGCAAAACAAATACTCTGAGCTGCATCTCGGTAAAAATTCCCCCACTAGTGGGTGCAGTCACTGCCCTCATTTGTGATAAAGGAAACTATTCAGTTCTGTCTTGGGGCTTTGACTGGCGGGGAAGGGTTTGACACAGGATTGAAGGCATTGCCTTGACTGATTGATGGTTCTGTTCAGAGGAACAGAACTTTTTAATGTATTCTCCTTTATTCAAAACAAACCACAGCCAAACAACAAAACTCTTCAAAAGACAGCAAGGAGCTGTTTCAAGGAATTGTCCCTCCAGAAGCTGCTTGTGTCCCCATCCAGTACAACCAGCAAGACCCAGCTCTGTTCTGTGGTTGTCCCTTTCCCACCTGTGCACTGTGAATGGCCCAAGGTGACAGATTTGGTCTGGCTGAGGTCTGGGTGCTGAACTATTGCCTCTGCATTAACCAAAGGATGTAATATGGAGTTTGAACTCGGTTTATGCTGACATTTTGTGCTTGTTGTTTGGGTATGCACAGTATCTGATCAGTTAGCCCCATATTTTTGTTAGAGAATTGTGATTTTAAGATCCACCAAACCTGAAGGCAAGTAAAGTCCCCACTACTGCCAGTGTTGAACATAATGTCTGTGCAGCCCACCAGGTGCTCAGTACCTTGGTGAGGGTTCATGTCCTTGTGTGGACGCAGTGCTACCTCAAGCCCTGTGAATCCCCCAGCTATTTATCCTGCAATCCATCCATAATGGGCTCATGCATTTTCTCTAATTTCAGACTTTCCATTTCCTGTTTCTGCTCCTAAAAGTCCCTGCAAATGCTGTGCCCTTTTTGCTCTGAAAACCTATTCCTCCATCTCATCAGAACACACGTTGTCTCATTTCTGAAATCTGTTACACCAGGAGACACAACACATTTTCCAAGGAATCCATTAGAATCAGGGCTCTGCTGTGCTTTGCAGAATTCCTCTTGGGAGTCCTTATTAAATATGGGTGCAATTCCTTGCCCTGTCCAGGTGGTGTTTATCCCACATTCATTCCTTCATGATTAATAATAAGACAAAGGTTTTAGTCAGGTGTAACCAGCCCGGGAAAGAGCAGGGGAAGGTTTTGTGGCAGGTGGCACAAAGGCACTGCCAGCAGGGTTGGAATGGCAGCAGAGCTGGCACGGGGCCGAGCCCTGTGGATTGTCCAAAGAGGCATCTGTGGAAGGTTCAGGATCCCCAGTCCTGGCTGTCATGGTGCTCTGAACTGGGTGGCAGCTGGGAGCCTCTGCCTTGGGCAGGGGCTGGGGGCTGTCAACAGGGTGATTGGCAGCTCTCTCTCCTTTTGCTCTCAGCAGCCTCCAGTTCCTGCTGAGTTTGGAGCAGCACGTCCAGCATCTCATCTCAGAAATAAAGGTACAGTCTGCTGTGCCACTCCTAAAATATACCTGACCCTCTGCAGTGCTGAAAACACTGAGATCCCTGAAATTAATCCCATTTTCAGTAACCATGCATGACTGACAATTAGTTATCTGTTCTGTACATCACTTCATCAACTCCTACTATGTCTCCACTATCTCAAACTGTTGTTGGAATTTTAATTTGCTCTGTCTAAAGTAGCTGGCTATCTCAGAAGGCACTAACCAGGTATTGCTCAGCTCAGTAGAACCGGCCCTCCTTTGCACAAGTGTTGTTTCAAAAAAGGAGATTCAAAAGTAAGTAGTTAAATTCCACTGGGGACCATCAGATTTGTGCATAGGCAAAGCAAGCAAGTAGAATTTGCATGATGGTTCTGGATTGCTCTTCATAATCTGTACGTTTATTTAATTTCAAGCACTTTGATTATTTCTATGAACACTGAATGATCAGTAAATGTCTTGTAGCTTTACTGTGATAATTTAGAGAATAACATAATGCTCCTTCCACAATGTTATCTAATACAGCAGAAAAGATAGATTTGCAGGGACTCCTTTTGCTGATAAAAATTTCACCTCCATTTAGAGAATTTGCATATTGCCAGGTTAGCTAGCCCAGCAAAATCACTTAGTGTGAAAGCCACTTCTGAAATGGCAAATAAAAATGTCTCATTTTGATTGGTTTGTTATCCCAAGTACAACAGGGTTCCCAAAGGATCCTGGAGCATGTCATACAAATGCACAGCAATTACAAAATTATTCACTGCAGAAAGATTATCACCTTCTCAAAAGCACATGGAAGATGAAGGGAAGCAGAATATCTTGTACAGACAAATTGGATGTGTCAGTGTGAGTGTTTCAACTGCTGCAGAAGATGCCAAGTGATTTGTAACAATCACTTTTCTTTTATCACCCCTCTTTATCTTGTAGCAGAGTGACAGTCTGGGACTCACAAGTAACAGAATGAGCCACCAAAACAGCCAGTTTCTGTAACTTTTTTTCTTCAGTATATATGTAGGGTTCCAAACACAAGAACTGATCTCAGTCCAGCTTAAAAAGGACAAACCAGGGCTTGAGCTGCATGAATGTGGCCCTCTGTGGAGAAGTGTAAAAGACAATTGCAGCAATTACATGCTGGTTTTGGAACTCCATGTAGCCTAAGCCTATTGAAATATATATTAGTGAGGGGAGGGAGGATGCTCTGGAATGAGGCCTGGAGCTGGAATGCTGTTGTAAAGGCAGCAGGAGGAGGGAGAGCTCTAAGCTGGCTGCAATCCTCCAGTTTAAAAAAAGGTCCGGAAATATTTTAATGCCAAATTATGTGACACCTTTCATTCCTGGTTTGTTTTTTTTCCTTTTCTCCTTAGTTTTCCATTTAATTGACTGAAACTTTTCTTATTTGCCCCCAGCTGTGCAAGCTGAGTTGACTAAAGGCATTTTTATTTTTCTCTACTCTACTCTGGCAAAGTCCTGCTTATGCAACAGCTGATACTTTTGACAACACCAATATAACTGCACCAGAACTGAAAAGAAAAATCTCAGATTTCTTAGCACCAAGGCCTGAGAGAACTTGCTGCTGTGCTGGGATGTGACAGGAGGCAATTTATAAGGAATTAACTCTGACAGTCACTTTATACAGCTGATTTTCAAAGATCTAGGCACTAAAGATGTGCTAATGAGGGTACTGAGGCTTCATAATTAATTATATTAGCATCTCTTTGTTATTCCCTACAACAGGAGTGCCTGGTTGACATTTCAATGGGAGGCTGGTGGTATTTTTTCTGATCCTTATCCAGGAGTACAGTTATACCTTGGCTCCCAGAGGGGAAGGTTGCATGTAAATGCCACTGTGAATTGCAAGGGCCTTTGGATCTCAGGAAAAGCCCTTGAAGGAGACCCTGCTGGAAGCTGAATGCATGTCAGGAAAATTTTTCCAGTCTGGAGTTTCTCTTCAGATATGGACTCTCCTCCCCCTTCATTTCTGCCTTCCCTTCCTTCCCTCCCCCCCTTCCTTTCCATCCCACAAGGCTTGAGAACAGCAACATCCAGCACTCACTGAATGCTGAGCTCCAAACCCCTAAAGGAATACTGATCTGAATGAAATAGTGAACAAAGTAACCTGAAAATAGGGAATATTTCCACAGGCTTGAATTTTCAGTGCAATAAAACCAAACCTTCCAGGAGCCCCAGAAGTGGTGAGTCAGATAATGGATGTACGGCTGTGGTGGGAGGGAAATGGTCTCTACTTTGTTTTATACCACCCCACCCCCCATACAAAGGCAGATGAAATTATTTTCCAGTCCTACCACTGTGAAAACAAACATGGAGTTTAAAGGTTATTTCCTTTGTGTGTTTCTGAGAGACTTTGTTTTGACTCTGAAAGGGGAAAGATCACGTTTTGTCAATGATCTCAAATTCTACTCTGGAAGTTTTTACAGTATCACCTAAGGTGGCAGAGCTGCTCTTTTGTTTATTGATATATCCCTCTGGCTTTTGTTAATTTAAACAAATCTTAGCAAAAAAAAAATTGCTTGTTTTTCACACCATTTGCAACTAGAATCTCGTCCTGGTTGGGCTCAGTTAAGGGCACAGTTGGACAAACATCTCTTCTAAGTGAGACTTTGTGCAACGTGTTCTCACCCTTCATTCCTGCCTTCAAGGGACCCTCTGTTTTGTAACATTGTTCATGCATTTGCACCAGAGACCCAGATCAGACTCCTCGTCTGAGATAAAAATGTGTTTTTCTAATTAAAATAAGTTTCTTGATTCAATTTAACATGGGGCTGCACTAAAAAAAAAAAAAAAGGCAAACCAAAAATGGGCACAATGCAGGGAGAGTGTGGAGGGGAAGAAGGGAGGAATGTGTGGTGGGGAATTCATAAGTAGGAATTACCAAAAAATAGTTTGGCAAACTATGTCCTGAAAGACTTTACATTTTTCCACCTCTACTCTGAGTGCAGGGAGCACCTTGTGCACGGGGATTGCTGTTCCAGGACTCTCAGAGCTCTTGGAATACCAAAAAATAGTAACTGTTCCTACAGGCTGACACAATTAACCAAATTCCACTCATAGATCTTCATTGTTGGCAACTCGTGCAGCATTTTATGTAGCCCAAGTTGGAGACCAGTCCTATCCGAGTTCTGTCTCCGGCTCAGTGAGCAGCAACTCTGAATAACTCTGGCATTCAGTTCACCTACCAGGAAAAGAATGACTTTCATCACAGAGCTTCTTATATTTAGCTTGATTTTTTTAATGAGCTTTGACAGTCTCGGATGAAAAGAACAATGTGTACAAAGTATTATTACAGCAAAAACTGTGTATGACAGATTCCTACATGTTTTCCTGTCTTTTGTCTCACCTTTCCTGTCACCATCCTCCTACAGGAGACTCAAGACACACTGCAAATGTTTGAGTAATGCCAACTTCAAATTAGAGAATTGTAATTAACATACTCACTCTTCACTGAGCAATGTTGTGTTTATTTTAATCTGATACTTTTTGGATAGAGACAGAGGTTACTCCCCCTGAGAGTTCAAATATCAATAGTGCTCTGCAAAACAAGGGAAGTTTTTAATGATTCCCACAAAAACTGCTGCCACTTGGTAACAAGACAATGGATGAAATACACAGAATGTAAAATTTTAGTCTCCAGTGCTATTCCAGAGGGAGCAAATCTAGAAATGTTACTCAACTTTGCTTAGGATTCAGCAAGAGTTTTCCTGCTCTAGGACTGAGGAGATGATAAAGAGTTTTGAGAATTGGCCAGAGTTAAAATCCTAGAAAGCAAACATTTATAAATTGTCTCTAGAAATTTTGGCTCCCTTTTAATTTCCCTATGACTGCACATGAGGGAGAGGATCTTCTCTACATCTCCTTGCAGGAGAACCCAAGAAGCATAGATTTTTTTCCTAGTCCTCAACAGTGTTTCACCCCTAACACTCAGTTATCCTAAAGCTTCAATTCAGCATTCATTTACATTTTTACTACTGTAACTTCCTGGAATTTTTATCCATATCTATTGTGCCTCCTTAGGAAGACTCTGTCTAGCACAACAGCTTCTGCCCCAGCTGAGAGGAAATTCAGCCTTTCTTCAGACAGAGCATCACTGAAGGAAACTGAGAATTCCCCTGAGAATTATTTCAGGGCCTTCTACGTGAAAGTTTGGTTGGCGCAACTATTCCAGGATAACTCCCAGTATAAATCCTGCAGTATTCCAGTTTGAAAGAGTGTTTATTTGTGATTGATCATTCTACCTAGGAATATTTCTTGGCAGTAGTCATTTTTTCCCAAGAGAGCTTTTATTACACAGTGTCTGCAGTAAAATAAAGCCTCACACAGAGACAGAAGTAGAAATCTAATCAGAATTTCACCAAAAATAAACTCCAATATAAATAGGATCACTGGATTTATTCAACTACATACTGTTAGTCACTGCCTGCTGTCAGTGTTACTGAACTGCTGTCCTGCTTCAAGGCACTTACCAGCCCCGAAATATTTTCATCTGAGGGTTTAAACTGCAACAACTGTGAGGACACGTGGAAGATTCTTGTGTCGTTATCTCACCGTTCAGTTCTAACGTGAGTGCTCCACTGGGAAGGGCTGGGAGATGAATACACAGTGGGAGGGGAGGTGTTTGCCTGGTTAATGGATGAGCCAAACTGTGTGCAGGGCTGGGGAGGCTCGGCAGCTCCTGGGGTCTGTCAGGCTGATCACACACAGCAAACCAGCCCCGTGGCTCTGCCTGCTGCTCCCAGCAAGCCCTGATATGCCAGTCAGGCTTTGCTATCAAATACAAGCTTATGTATGCTTGACGTGTGCCTTCCACTCGCTGGTGTGCCCAGTAATTTAAAAGCTTCTATATAATCTAAAAAAAAAATTAATATTAGTAAAAAATAAAAAAATTCTAGGGGGAATCTTTGTTCCTCATAAAGAGCCCAAGCCTTCAAGCTCCCTGTGGAAGACCAGGCTCCCAGCATAGATGTACAATTACAAAGCAGTTGGTTGCATTTCAGTGGTGGTAAAATGATCCTTGTTTTATATTTCTCCACAATAATTCCTGTTAAGGCTGCTGAGATTCTTTGGGAGGTACAACTGTGAGTTGCTCTTAATTATGACAATTGGCATGGTTTTCCATATGCCCATTTTGCACTGCAGAAACACTCAGGGATAAATGCACTCTTTCACACATCACTGCACTGTACTGGAGAAGATTTAGCACATTTTCTGACTTCATTTGCCAAATTGAGGGTTCATGTTTAAAATTTACAGCTGACTTGAAATCCCAGAAATTAAGCATGATTACCAATTATGTCTCTGTCTTGTAGTGACACAGCTAACCAAGGAAAGAAATATTGGGAGATGTGAACTTTTACCTCAAGGGGCAAATACGAGATTTCCTTTGCTCTGTTTAGCCAATTCTTGAAGAAAACATGCAGGGCCATTAATCATTATCAGCTTCTGCCAAATCCCCCCAACTTTATTAATTAGTCTGACAAAATCATTGCCACGGGAAGGCTGCAAAGATGTAACTCCCTGGTTTGTGAACACCAGAGTACTCAGGAATTGTGTATGGGAGATGCCACACACAGTAGAGTTTTGGAGCTTCCCTCGTGCAACCTGAAGTTCAGACAGAAGCCAGAATCCTGACTCTGTAACACAGAGGGAAAAGAGCTGTTTGTGATACAGGGAAAAAATGTTACTGTTCTATTACATTTGATGTAATCAGATCACCTTAATTGTGTATTTCAGGGATACCTGGTAATTTATAAACTGAACAAGGGATTCTAGCAGGGAGCTGGCAGATGCTGCTTGGATCGTTATGTTCCTGCTTGGAATTAGCTTTCAAACTTTGCACCTGCATTTCAAATTACAGACCTTCAAAGACTAATCTAGGGAAAGAAAATATAAATTACAGGTGAGAAAAGAAGGAAAAAAACCCAAGCAGATACAACTGCATAGATAAGAAACTCAATGGAAAGAGGAGGAAGAAAACCAAGCCACACTTCCCTTGCCTAAATGGGAAGACATCCATATCAATCTATCTTGGGAGGTGCAGGCAGAGCATGAGAGTTCTCTCACTGTGATGGGTTTCAGGAAGGCCTTGAGACACCCCCCTTGGGAAGGATTTGATAATCTTACCTTTATAAAGTTGTGATGCTTTGCTTACCTTTTTTGTCTGGTGGTTATAATGGCTGTATGTGAAAGCAGAGAACTGAGGGGTGGCAGCTCCTCTGTCCTGCTCTTTGCACAGGGAAGCACAACACAAATCCTGGGCATGTGGCAGTGGAAGCAGGGATTTAACTGGTGGGAAGTGACAGCTGTGAATACAAAAGAAAAAACAATTGGGACTTGGAAGCAACAGGTGGGAGTAGGATTCAGAAAACTATTGTTAAGACTTGTGAGGAGGCAGGAACTAATCCAGGCCTCCACGAGTCAGGCCATTGGAAGGGCAACTTGAAGAGGCAAAACAGAAGAATGTGCTAACGTTGTGTGTCTAGGAAGCAAATAAAACCAGCAAATTCCTACTTCATCGAAGCTGTACTTGTTTCACAGCCTGGTCTGTGTTGTAACACTCATCTGGGAACAACACAATCCTGGTTTCCATAGAAAAGGGTGGCTTGGCTGCTCCTTTAAGAACAAACCCGGGCGAGCTGTAACTGTGAAGCTGCACTGAGCTCTTCCATGACAGGTGGACAGGAAAGGGACAAAAAGGGTTATTTAAAGTCTGTCTGCTGTCGGTGCAGTGGCAGGTGCTGGCAGGCAGCTCTGTGACCTTCTGGAGCTGTGCTCCCACAGCAGCGAGCTCGATGTGACTGACAGGGCTCTGTGCTCTCCACACAGAACTTCCCAAGTTATTTATGTGGGGCTGTCTCTTCTTGAGGAGGCTCGGGGGGACCTCATTGCCTTCCACAAACCCCTGACAGGAGGTTGCAGTGAGAGGACAGAAGGAAATGGCCCTCAGCTGAGACAGGGGAGGGAGATTCAGATTAGACATTAGAAAAAATGATTTCACAGTTCGGATGTCAGGCATTGGAATGGGTCGCCCTGGGGTGTCTGGTGATGTGGTTTAGGTGCTGCAGTGGCAGTGCTGAGGACAGCGGGACGGGATGATCCCAAAGGCCTCTTCCAGCCTGGATGACTCCAGGACTCCTCTGGGCCCCGTCCCAGCTCAGGGAGGCCCCGCGGGGAGATGAGAATCCCCATCCCCGGAGCACGGCGGGGTGGAAACGCGGCCTCAGCTCGGCCGGTCCTGAAGGGCCGCCTGAGGCCGCGGTTCCGAACGGCCCTCCTGCCCCCCGCCCCGCTCGGCAGCGGTGTCCCGGACTGTCCCTGTGTCTGTCTCGGGGTGTCGCGATGTCCCGCAGTCTCCCCCTCACGGGGGGTGGGGGAGGGGCGGTCCCACACTCGGGGCCTCGCGCGCGCCGCCACACCGAGGGCGCGCGGGCACGTGCGGCTCGCGCATGCGCGCGCCCCTCATA
>VXBA01000881.1:1653294-1685818 GCA_013399895.1 Serilophus lunatus | reverse complement strand
CGTAGCCGCTCTTTCGGACGTTCTTTTTTGCTCTGTGGAAACATTCGGTTTTTTTTTGCGTGCGCGCAGTTCTGCTGTCCCTGCTGATATTTCGCTGGTCTCTGGGTTATCTTTAACGTTCCTCCCAATGTGCCGGTCGCAGTAAATGCGGCTTACGACGTTTTAATTAAATTGTTGTTGATCTGTCACGGTTTGCTTGTAATTTAAGTTGACTCGTGAAACTGTGGAGGGGGATGTGAGCCGTGGTTTCTGAGGGTGAAATCACTTTAAGGGCGGTTTTGTCAAACTTTGCTGCACTTGTGCTGCACTGCAGCCTGTAAAGATGAAGCTTTGAGTCCTTGTAGCACTTGTGACATTTAATCGAAAACCCTGGGTAGATTATTCCAAAAGGCCTTAAAGAGGAAGCCCGGGTGATTTGTCAGGCTTGGGAATGAAGGAAAACTGACACGTTTTCGTTTGTTTTTCAGAAAAAGAGCAACAGGAAGCAATTGAACACATTGATGAAGTACAGAATGAAATAGACAGGTAAACGTTATCAAACTTGGAAAATGCTTTGGCAGAAATTGAGGTGTAACTGTCAAAATAGTGAAGTAAGGTCTCGGTAGTGCTCTGTCTTTGAACTCAGCCAAGATGTGCTTGTGTTTTCACTTGATTAGAGGCATTAAAAAAAACAAAAGAAGTGTCCTGGTTTCTTGCATAATGGTATGTAATTAAAAAGGTAGAACTCGAGTTTAAAATTGTGAATTAATTGTGGTAGTTTTGACAAAAGAAACGTGCTTTGTAATGGGTTTTCAAGTTAGTGTGTGTGCTGCTTTGTAAAAGTATCGCTCTGTTTGCAAGCAGAACAAAAAACTTGGTTGAAAAGTGAGCTTTTATTATGTGTTTTTATTAAAATATTCATGTGCTTGTAGAACAAAATATAGGAAATGTCTCAGAGCTGTTAGTTTTGTATGTCAGAGCTCTCTGGGCTGTGGGTTCTGTGCTGGTCTTTCCCTGGATATTCACTAAAAAACCACTGTCCTGCCCACTGTCCTGCCTGCAAGGACCGGAGGTGACTTGGGGCTCTGACCATGGGAAGCTGTTGCAGTGTCAGTTCTTTGCATTCTTAAAGCAACAATTAGGTGTTAAGGCTTCAGATTTTACTTGCATGGTGTGTAAAACTGCTTTGCTGCAGCTTCCCAAAAGTTACAGAGGATCAGTGGTGGTGTGTGCTACCCATCTTGCAGGTTTTGTGCAAACAAAATGTTTTAGGGGTAAAACACTTCTTTGCATTGCATAAATAAAAGTCCATCCCTGCAAAACATGTAATGTGCTCCAAAGGTTTCATTAAGACCAGTGAGATTGCTTCAGGCAGTGTTTAATAGTTGTTCTGGCTTTTGGCCTCAGGTTTTTTGGGACACTTCACATGTTTAATGTGGTCTTATCAAACCCATTCAGCTCCTGGTCAACTACAGATGACCTGCCTTTAACTCCCAGATGTCTCCCTGTGGTTAATGTGGCTCTTTCTGTTACAGACTGAATGAACAAGCCAGTGAGGAAATTTTGAAAGTAGAACAGAAATACAACAAACTCCGCCAACCATTCTTCCAAAAGAGGTCAGAATTGATCGCCAAAATCCCAAATTTCTGGGTAACAACATTTGTCAACCACCCACAAGGTATGGACTTAATAGCCCTCTTTTTTTTCCTCTAAATTCAGTGTTTGCTTGTTTGTTACATGAGTGTCCTGCAGCTCTGAGGGTCTTGTGGGGTTTCACGGGCCACATAAAACACTTCCTTTTTGTCCTAGTTGTGTTTTATAAGTTTTTTTCTCTTGTTATCAAAGGAACATCTTGTTTACTAAAACATTTTAATCCTAAAATTCCTATGTTTTAAATGGCATGTTTCCCACTTCATTCAGTTCATTGAGCCTTTTTAAGTAAAGAGGAAAAATGAGATTCTAGTTTGCTTGGCTGTTTTTAATGTGAAATGAGCTTCCTGAGACTCTTGACAATAAACTTTCTGCAAAACAAATTTGTAGACTGCTCAGATTGGGCAAAGCTACAGGGATGAAAACGTGTGTCAGGGAAAGGTAGATGTCTGTATGTGGTTTTTGCTGCTCTGTGACATTGAACTGCAACAAGCAAACATAATGTTCTTATCTCACCAAATGCAAATAGTCTGTTGGGTGGTAACTTGAAAGAAAAGGGCTGTAAGAAGTTGGCTTGGACAGATGTGTTGCTTTTAAGGTTGATGTTAGTATCAGTTTCCTGTTTTTTTGTCTGCATGAAACACATTCCATGGCTCTGTTAACGTGGGATTCCTTGTTCTCAGTATCTGCACTGCTGGGAGAAGAAGATGAGGAAGCGCTGCATTACTTGACCAGAGTTGAGGTGACAGAATTTGAAGACATCAAATCAGGTTACAGAATAGATTTTGTAAGTACTTTCCATTATTCTTTCCATTGTGCTTTTTACTGGGGTTTTTCATGTAATTGTATGTTGGGTTGTAGTTTGGAACTTCATCTCTGTAGTTTCCCATTTAGTTCAGGCTTTGACTTGGCCTGTGTGTTTCCATTCTGTGGGTTCTGACTCTGTTCCTTCCTCTCTGCAGTATTTTGATGAGAATCCCTACTTTGAAAATAAAGTTCTCTCCAAAGAGTTTCACCTCAATGAAAGTGGAGACCCATCTTCAAAATCAACTGAGATCAAATGGAAATCTGGGAAGGTACGTAGAGCATCTGGGAGAGGTGATGGCTGCTCTGTGTGATACCATCACTTCAGTTATCTTCCTTTTTTCTTCTGTAGTGAGGCTGCCTTGTCCTTCCTTTCCTTCTCCTCTCACAGCACCCTTGTCATTTCCCTACAGACACAGGGCATGGTTATCTTGCAGGGTTCGGAATGCCCCATTTCTCTGGAAATCTGTGGGGGATTCTTTGGCTCAATTGAGCACCACCATGAAAACAGTGAAAGTACAAGTATGACCAGGTGGAGCATTAGCTTGTCTCTTCTTTGGCCAGGATCTAGGCTGTGTTTTGTTGTTTTCTTAAAACAACTATTAAATAAGGAATTCTGAGGAGAGATGTTTGGGGTCACACAATGGGGTGTGACTTCTTTATTTCCTCAAGGTCATTTCCAGACCCCACATCTTTGCAGAAGTTGCAGCCACACAAAAATGTGGGCATAGCTTTCATCCAGGCAGTACTCAGGCATCATTAATTTGCTGCAGTTGGCTTCTGTAAAAGTTGGAAGCGTTTCCATGTTACCCTGAAGATCCTGAACTGAATATTTAAAAGTAGAACTAAGGGTTGCAGATAAGTTGCTGCTTGTTTTGTCACCCTCAGACCAAGAAGAAAACTTAATCCTTTTTCATTGAGAACTAGAACTGTTCTACAAGAACTTGAGTCCTCTACAAACTAGTCAAGTGATCTTTACAACACATCATGTCAATTCTAGTATTGTTATTCGTTAAACAGTCTTAACTTATAAATGTTGTGATTCTATCAGAAAATAAATGCTAAACTTTGGATTTATTGTATGATCAAAGATATAATGTAAATAGTGGATAGTAATTTTCAGACTTGGTGAAAAGATTGTTGCAAACTTACTAAACAGAAATCACATATGTTCTTTTGACCCTGTGTTTTAGTGGTTTGTGTGGGGTTTTTTTCCACTTACTACAAAGAATGGCCTGGAGACTTCAAAGCAGAAAATCTTAGGCTGAGAAGGCCCAGACAGGTCTTTATCTCTAGTTGAATACAGAGCCTAGAGGTGTGGAGACTGTTACTTAAATTAGGTGTATGTGGCAGTCACTACAATTACAGCTACTCTGAGTAGCATGTAGCCATTGTGAGACCTTTAAATTCAGTGTCGTTAAACACTTGTCATACTCGTGCTTGTTTGGGGTAGGGAAATGTAAATAAAATAGGATATCCTGTGAATTTTCAGTATTTCTGTGGAAGTCGTTGAAAGAAACAGGGAGATTTACTGTTCTGTCATGTTGATGAGAAGTGCAGTATCTTCTGTGAGTTGAGTTCCAAATTTTTCTTAAAGACCCTGAAACGGAGTAAAAAGTGACTTATTGTTGGTGTTCAAACAAGTAGGTTTCTATAAATAATAAAAAAACATGGAAAGATGATTTTAGGAAGCTTCTTAACTTTTCAGGACCTGACAAAACGTTCAAGCCAGACACAGAACAAAGCCAGTAGGAAGAGGCAGCATGAAGAGCCAGAAAGCTTCTTCACCTGGTTCACTGACCACTCTGATGCAGGGGCTGATGAACTAGGAGAAGTCATCAAGGATGACATCTGGCCCAACCCATTACAGTACTACTTGGTAGGTACTGCCTTGAGCAGGGCATCCATGCCCACAACAGCTCTGAGAGATTGAATTTGATCACTGTAGTTGATGTTGCAAATGTGTCTTGAAGGTTCCTGATATGGATGATGAAGAAGGGGAGGGAGAGGAGGATGACGATGATGATGAAGAGGAGGAAGGATTAGAGGATATTGATGAAGAAGGAGATGAAGATGAGGGGGAGGAAGATGAAGATGATGATGAGGGAGAGGAAGGAGAGGTGAGTTAACTTCCTATCTCTGGGGTATGAGGGATCTTGTAAAAATACTGAGCTGTTGTTTCAAAGGTGAAAGTTGTTTTTTGTACCTCAGGGTGTTTAGAGGGAAGAAAAAGAACTGTCACTACCTCAATTTCTGGAGTGGTTTCAGTGTAGTAATACATGTTTGTATATGAGAGACAGTGTAAATACTCAGTCAGTTCCTAAGGAGAACTTGGATATAACAAAATTTTTACTTAATTAGTGAGCATTCAAACAATGCTTTACGTGTAAATGGCCTTTGTTGATGAATCCAGTCATCCTCCCACCTGTTGGTTTATTTCTGTTTATGGCCAGTATAGCTAAGGCTTTGTTGGGTTCAGGAATCAGAAATTTCCTTTAGTAGCAAGTGGGATTCCAGGGTCAGCATCCAGGGTGTTGGGAGCTTCAAGTTTAAAACACCTGACTGGCTGTGTTTGTGACCTTGAATTTGGCATCTGAAAGTTGAAGCACTTCAGGGTTTAAAATGAGGGGAAAAAAGATGACCCCTTCATTTTTCAAGTGTTACACTCATGTCAGTGCTTGTATTGATTCTAAGTCACGGTTTCTCAAAACTCTGGTGTGTTTTCATTGGGACACCCAGGTATTGATTCCTGTGTAAGCAGGAGCTGGGCATTCAGGGCAGGTGTTCCCCCTCCTTAAAGAGGGAAATGAGATGATACAGCACAGGCTGAGTAACTCGGTGCTCTGTAGGGTGGTACAACTCTGGTAGCTGCAAGTTTAGTGATTAGATTGTTTTAATTGTTGCTTATCTTTCAACAGGAGGATGAAGGAGAAGATGACTAATTGAACACTGATGGATTCCAAACCCCCTTTTTACCTTTTTAATTTTTCTCCAGTCCCTGGGAGCAAGTTGCTGTCTTTTTTTTCTTGTGCTCAGTCGCCTTGTTCTCTTGAGGTCTCTTTTTCTCTCCTCTACACCATGGTTCACGATTTATTTTGGGGGAAATACCTTGAGCAGAACACAGTGGAAAAGAATCTACCAGTTTCTGTTTCAAGTTCATTTTTATCCCTTTCTGTCTCAAAACAAAAACTGTTTATGGAATCAACACACCATGTTCTGTGGGAAAAAAGAAAACCTTCTGCTCCCTTCACTCTGCTGGAAGCTGAAGAGTGCTAGGCCCCTGTGTAGTAGTGCATAGAATCTAGCTTTTTTCCTTCTTTCTCTGTATATTGGGCTCAGAGATTACACTGTGTCTCTATGTGAATATGGACAGTTAGCATTTACCAACATGTATCTGTCTACTTTCTCTTGTTTAAAAAAAAGACAAAAAAACCTAAAAAAAATAAAAATAAAAATGGGGTTATAGAAGGTCAGCCGGGGTGGGTTTCAGATGTTTGGGTGGGTTAAGTGGGCATTTTGACAACATGGCTTCTTCTCCTTTGGCATGTTTAATTGTGATGTTTAACAAACATCCTTGCAGTTTAAGATGACACTTTTAAAATAAAATCTTCTCCTAATGATGACTTTGAGCCCTGCCACTTGATGGAGAATCAGCAGAACCTGTAGGATCTTATTTGGAATTGACATTCTCTATTGTAATTTTGTTCTTGTTTATTTTTAAATTCTTTTTTTTTTTTTTTTGTTTCACTGGAAAGGAAAGAAAGATGCTCAGTTTTAAACGTTAAAGTGTACAAGTTGCTTTGTTACAATAAAACTAAATGTGTACACAAAGGGGCTGGTTGGTCTTCACTGAAAGAAACAGTTTGAATATCCTGTTTAGAACTTTGTTTTTTGGCATTTTGGGGGGCATTTGGTCATTATTTCTGTAGTGCAATGCAACCTTGTGGTTGCATGGACTGATAACCAGTTAATTTAATTTCCACTATCTCAGTACCTGTGAAGTGTTTCCTTTGAAAGTTCTGCTGCACACTTGACTTTTGTAGGGCCATTTGTGAGCACACAGGTTTATATTCATGTTCTACAAAAAGGAAAGTCACTTGATTCTCAGAATTTTTGAGCAGGAACTTGCGGTACTGTAACTCCAGTATGCCAGTTTAAAATACTGTGCAAGCTCAGAATAAAAAGATCAAGGGGTCTTCTCAAGATTTGGGTGGGTTTTAAGTTGAAAGTAAGTATTAAGTGCAAGCTAATTTTGGGGCTGATTCAAAGAGCAGGATTTTTGAGGCTCTTTTCTAAAAAGTTGCTACTTCACACTTTCATGTGTATGTGGTGTAGATACACTGCACCCTCTCATTTTAAGAGGCTGCATTTGAGGACCTTGTAACAACTCGCGTAGAGGGTTGTTGGTACTGGTATTCCACAAAGTGTAATGGAAGTTGTTTTAACATGCTGTGCTTTTGAAATATGTAGAAAAAAAAAAAGGTTGTATCAGCTAATCTGAAATTCAAACAGCTCTTTGGATGTGTAGAAAAGACTTGTCTTCTGGGAAGACTTGCTGTTATATTCTCTTGATTTCTTTTCCTCACAGAATTTGCTATAGCCAAATCCAGCTTGGTTTTGATGCTTAAGAACACAGTTGGCAGTACAAGATCTCTAGTTGAGATGTGCACAAATGACATGTGTGAGGGAACACATTCTGCAAGTGTGTGGTCCAGCTTGGATCCAATCCAGTTGTCAGAGACAATACAACGTCCAGTCTCGTGATCGATGCAAAAATAAGACAACCATGTACTTTATTCCATCTCAACAAAAGCTCCTGCTGGGAGAGCAAAGGACAATGTTGATCAGTAATGGCTCTTGCCATCTAGAGAGAAGGAACAAAGCCTGCGAAGTCCTATAAATTTTAGAGTCTTTTTAATTCCTTTCCGTTGTAAGATTGGAAATTGCTTCCTGTTGTGGTAAAGGGTCAATGTGCTGTTAGTGAACATGATGCCTCATTATTTAATTTTTATGTAGTCCTAACTAGTTCCTCAAGGAAAATGATCTTTTGCTAGCCTTGACTGCTTTAGGAAAAATATTGTACTAATGTTGTTCCACCCCTGTTGGTTACTAGCAGAAAACCTTTAAAAACTGTTTGGAAAGTAATCAAAACTTCAGGCTCTGTAAAGTCAAATTGCAGAAATAAGAAATGAGAAGTCTGGATAATTAAGTGCTATTTAAGAAGTTTTTTTCTTGCATGTTCTTTAGAATTTTACAGGGTGCCAAAATACTCGTTACTGCACTGATAATACTGAATTTCCTGTGGAACTGAAGGGTTTACTTCTGGCAATGGCTAAAGAGTCAACTGACATGGTAAAAGAATAAACCATATTAGTTAAGCATTATCTTAATTGTTTTTTTTTTTAGCGATGTAAATGAGTAGGGATTAACACATTTCTCTGCAACACTGAAGAAATACTACAGCCAATACTGGCCATTATGTGCTCTGAGTGTTCACTCAATGTCTCATTTTCCTGAATATATGTAATTGGTGTCCTTTTTTTACTTGTTTTATTTTATATGCATATAAAGAGCTTTTAAAGGTTGATATCCTCCTTGGATGATAATAATGGGAGATTAATTTTTATTAAATATCTGTCTATCATTAATTCCCCACCCCTTGAGCTCCTCACATCCCCTTAATCCTGCCAAGTGAAATTTGTCACAGGTGGATGGTGACTTCAGGCTTTGTCTGAATTTCCAGGTTAAGAACATAGAGTTGGCAGTAATTTAATAAAGGTGAAGTTACTGTGTTGGGGCTGTATGACATAACTGGCTCAAAAGTTCTTTTTAATTTGGAAGTTTTAATTGCTATAAAATGGAATCTTTTGTCTGTAATTTCTAGTGCCAAAGGAAACAAATTCATCCGTGTGTGTAAATATAGTTAGACAGGTTTGATTTTTTTCTGTATACTTATTCATACTTATCAACATAGTTTCTGTCCCTGTAAACAAGCATTATCTGAATCGATTTCTCAGTCATTTCTGACATGCATTTGAATCTGTAAGCATTTTGTGCCACACTAAACAGGTGCAAAAGGATAGTACTTTATTTATTGGATACTGTTCCTGAATTTTGAAGCCATGCTTTTTTTTGTGGGTTTTTTTTTTTTTAAGAGACTGAAATCAATTAAATAATTTCTCTGCTGTACCTTCAAGATGTACCTTCAAGCTCTCCTTCTGTTCGAAGGAATTAAAGGACATTTAACTGTTACTTGACGTTACCATTTCTAAGAGTCTTTTTCAAAAGAATCGGCGGTTAGTCCTGAACTCGGCTCATCCTTCAGGGCTGAGGTGTACACCGGACCTGAGGTGGATGTTCTTCAGGGAGAAGAGCGAGGGGAAGACACTTGCTTCCTCCCGACAACAGATTTATACTTAATCTCTTATCCTCCCTCTCCTGGCTTAAAAATGGAAACTTTGCAGGCTTTTTGTCCTTGATCATCACCTTCTCCGAGTGAATGCAACTCCCTGCAGGTTTAGCGGAGGGCAGGGGCTCCCGTTGGAGGTCGGGGCACCTCTGGCCCCCCAGCCCCGCTCCGGGAGCCCCCAAAGAGGCGGCGCAGCCCCGACCGCGGGTCGGAAACCTCGGGGCGCTCCCACGCTGCCCCTCCCGGCTGCCGGGCAGGAGCCGCCCCGGGAGGATGGAGCCCTGCGGGATTCTGGAAGGGCTGGCCGGGCACGCCGTGCTCCCAGCTGTGACTCATCCTCCCGGCTCCCTCTGCCCGCAGGATCGGCGGGACACAGCCGGGGCACGGGCTGGGGTGCTGGGGCAGCAAAGGACACGGCCCCCCCTGCTCCGGGATCACCGGGCACGGAGAGCCAGCCCTGCCCCTCCCAAAGGCTGGGGAGCTCGTCCGGCCCGATGGTGCTCGGAGCTCCAGCTCCCCAGGCTCCCTGGACTGCCCTCCAGCCCTCCCTCTGCCTCCCCCCGAGGCTCCGAGACCAGGAGGAAAGAGGGGGAAGCTCCTGTGAGAACCCTGAGGGTGGAATGGGCAACTGGTCCCCGCAGCCACTGCCCCAAGCACAGCCCCCCAAACCTTTCTCCAGCGACAGATCCAAACACAGCCCTGATCCCTCTCTGCAAGGACAGACTGGATCTGTGAAGGTGTGGAAGTGTCCTTGCTCCTCTGGAATTGAGTCTACATCTACCAGTTTGACTTTCCTCTTTACAGTATTCCCACTAACAGTATAATTAAAATAATCCCTTAAACATTAAACAGAGCCTAGACAATGTTACAAATACTAAGAGGTTGCAGAAAGGTTTATATTGATCAAATGCACTTGCTTTATTAACAACAGGAGCATATTCCAAGGTTTTCTAGAAGTTTAAGGCTTTATTAATTCAATTTAGATAAGCTAGATTTTATTTTGCATTTTTGGAGTAATTTCCTTTCATTAATTATTCAGTTGTAGATCTCTCACAAAATGCCCAGGCTAGAAAAAAAATGTTCTAATCAAGTAAAAGGAAAAAAACCCATTCCTGTTTATTAGTATATCTCTAAATTTGTACGTGGGAATACTATAACCTCCAGATGCCTTCTGACTCACAGTCGTACACTGAAAAAGCATGTTAGTGCGGTAATAATGTTATGTAACGCCGCTGAAGAGGGTCTTTAACACCTGCAAATAATAAGCACCTTTTTAATTTGTTTGAAGCACTGACACACTGAGTCAGTTCTGTGTGCTGGGATGGCAGTACAGCAGCGCGATGGTTTCTCACTCATGAGAGCCGAGGGACTGCTGCCAACCCAATGCATTTAAGATAATTTTTTTCATTCAAACACTCATCTGAAACCCCAGATCCTGCACGTAGAGGGGCAGTTCTGCCACATTTCTCCAAAGCGCAGCACCGTCCCGGGGGTGGGATCCAGGGACCCTGTCCCGAGGGGAGCTGCAGTTCCCCTGCGAACAAACCCCCGGCTACGAGTCGATTTGGAGAACCAAATCCGGGAAGCACCCGGTGGTCTCGCAGCACAAAGAGGGAGTTTCCCTCTGGGGCTCCCGGAGGGGCCGAGTCTCTGCGCATCCCGTCCCACCCATTCGGAGCGCACCCACCATCCCGGTGCCCCCGCGGGCACCGACCTCTCCGGCCCCTCCTTCCTTCCTTCCCCTCGGGGCGGTGTCCGCTCCCTCGGTGTCCGCGGCGTCCGCGCTCTTTCCCTCCTTCGGCCACACGGGGCCTCGGCCGCGCGTTTCCCCCGAGGGCGGGCGGCGGCCGCCCCGGGGCCGTGTGGGGAAGGGCGGCGNCGGCCCCGGGACCGCCGAGTTTGAAAAGTGCCGGTGCGGACGGAGCAATGGCGGCGATGGCGACCCCGCAGGTGAGCGCTGAGGGCCCGGGGGCGGCGGCGAGCCTGGAGGGAGCGGGGTCCCCGCGGGCGTCCTGTGGGGGTTTCCTTTCATCCCCATCCACCCCCCCCTCAGGGGGAGTCCCGCGCCCCGCAGCGGTGAGTGGTGAGTGAGGGGCTTCCCGCTGCTCCCCCTCCGACGAGGTGGGAGAGGGTGTGGGAAGCCAGACCCTAAAAACATCCCCTTTCGCCTCAGGGAAATGGGGGCTCGGGCCGAGTTGTTGCCCGCTGAGGAGGTGCGGGAGGCGAGGCGGCTGCTGGGGCCGGCACGGGGCCGGGCTCCGTGCTGGGAAAACACTGGTGTGTGGAAAAAACTCGGAGAGGGGAAGATGTTCCGCTCTCCTCCGCTGAGGCGAAAGTTTCGAGCCTAATCTGGGAAAGAAAGGACGGAGGGACCGACACAAAGAACTTTCCCCATCCCGGTGCCTCCCGGGCTCGCTGCTTCCCACCCTCGCCCTCGGAGCTGGGAAAGCTCCAGGCAGGACCACAAGTGCCTTTTTCCGAAGTCATCGGTGTTTTTTTTCCTCGTAAGGAGTGAATGTGGCTGGCGTGGGGATGCCGGATGCAGGGCTCATCCCTGCGGCACAGAATTGTCATAGATGGGGATTCAAGATGTCCTGGAAACACGTGTGGGCTGCAGGGAGGATGGTATCCTAGCTTATTAAATCAAGTTGTTAATGTCTGTAATCGTGGTGAAAGTGTTAAGGGTCGGGTCTGCTCAGGGCTTTGTGCAGGTGAAACTATCTGCTAAGGTGGACATAACCGAGGGGATGGGATGGGATCTTCCTGGCTGCAGCCCAGAAGATTGAGTGTTAACTCTGATACTGGTGCAGTTTTTGGTATTAGGAAGCGGTCTGGACACTCGGTTACGACACAAGCCCGGCGGAAGTCCTGGGTGAGCTCTGGCAGCCTCACTACAAGTGCCAAAAGCAAGCTAATTTCAGCTGGTGTGGGTCTTTCTCTGCAAGGTGGAAACGTGTTTCAGGACTGTGTTGGAGACTGACCTTCCTGGGAACCCAAGAGCAGCTGCAGCACAGGCTGTGGCAGTCTGGAATGCAGAATGGATCAACCCAAATGCAAATTCAGCTTTCCCTCCTCAATAATATTTTGTGTTCCGTTGCAAACAATGCCCATGTTATGGCACTCTCTGATCCACGGAGGGGAAGAAGGATCCACTAAAACATATCATGGTTACATTCTAAATGTATTTAGAAATTTAGCATGGTGCATTTACTGATACTCTGATTAGTTTTTGGCAGGGAGTGATGTGGAGGAAAATATTCAGAACTGCCCAGACTGGACCTGTTCTTTGAATCAATACCCAGGTCTCCATATTCAGCACCTTTTACTGGTATTGCTGTGGCACCACTGCTCATTCCACTGCCCTGAGTGGATCCAGAGGGGGAATTGCTTACACCCATTTGCATAATTTGGATGGAAGATAAATCCGTGTGCTTTTATTAATTATTTAAATGAGACTTGCAACCAACAAACTACTTTCAGTCAGTTGCTACAGGGTGGATAAAGAGCTTTTTGATTTTCCAACTTAGAGCTGGTAAAGGTTGCCTGTGACTCAGGAACTCCATGATTCAAGTTCTTCCTCACAAAACTTTGGATGTTTTTCAAAGCTCTGGCTTAGTTCCTGGCTTTGCTAATTGGGCGAGAACTTCCTGGAATCAGGATGTTAATCTGAACCTTTTTGTTTTGTTACCAATCTGAACAACTCCTATTTTGGCTGTTGTGGCCTAAACTTGGGGTTAGCCCAAATTTTAAAATAGATTTTTCTCCCCTTTTTGCTATTAGATTAAAATTGTAGCCAAAACTGATCGAGGGTGTTTGGTTGGGTCTCTGATTGAGGAATTGTTTCTGGCCTGGGTTTTGGATGCACAGGACACTCTGAAAGTGCAGTAAAGTACACGAGAAACACAAAACCAGTGTGGTTTGTTGTTGGAAATGTGGTCAACCATTGCAGGGTGTGAAAGCAAGTCGGGATTCCTGAGTCCCATCTTTAGTCACTGATGCGCTGTGTGATATTCAGTCAGTTCCTGGAGTGCTTGACCATTTCTTTTGCGTTTAGGCAGTGAGTCATTAATGGAAGTTATTAATGTATTCATTGCTTTCAATGCCTTGAAGCTCCTCTTTCTGTTGAAAAGAGAGGCACAGGCTCTTGCTTGCATCTCTTGAGGTGTTGGGTGGCATCCTCAGGGATGCTTTGCAGTTCCTTTCTCAGTCCAGTGTTTATGTGGGCAGTGAGAGGAAACCTCAGCTCTGCTCAAGCTGTGTATGCCCAGTTCTGTCCAAAGCTGTTCCTGAGCCACATTTCACTAGAAAAGTTCTGTTGGAAGTGATGTAAAAGCCAAGACCAGAACAAATGAATGCTACTAATGCAACTCAAAGTAATCAATGTTTGAAGTGGTCTTTAGACTGAGACCCCGCATTGGCAGGTACAGGAGACAGTTAAAATTACTCTTCAGCTTGCTCATTTGTAGAAACAGCTGCTGGGTTTACATTTTCCTTCTTCAGGGCTAACAGCTGAGAATTAACACCCGCTTGTGGCACTCCTGAAAGCTCTATCAAATTAGCTGAGATGTGTCTTTGAGCAGTCAGCATCAAGGCATAATCAGATAAAAATCTGTATCTGCAGCATCCTACTGTTATAAAGTTAATGTTGATCAGAACAAGAGCAAATATTGGTTGGGCTTTGATACTTGAAGAACAAAGACGTGTGTAGGCTTTAAATGACAAGGAGACAAGCAAGAGGAAGGGTTTTCTCCATTATGGTTTAAAACCAAATTAAGTCATTCTAAGATGAAAGTTCTGTCCTCTGCAACTGAGATGTAGGTCTGGTCTTCTTGGAAATTTGATGAAAAGATTGGCTTCAGAATTTCTGGATTAAACAGAGGAGTGGAATCTCCTGAGGGCGTTGCTGTGTCGGAAAAATGGTCGGACTGTGTTTTCTCTCTGAAACCCTCTTGCCCAACACTCTTTGACTGCAGGGCAGCTGTCTCTTGCAGCTGGACAGTGCTGTGAACTTACTGGATCCAAGCTTCCAGCAGAAACTGGAGGGTGAGAAGGAGCTGCTTCGCAGGGCTATCCAGAAGGAGCTGAAGATTAAAGAGGGAGCAGAAAACCTGCGCAAAGCGACGACGGACAGAAAGAATCTTGTTCACATTGAGCACGTGCTGAAATCTTCCAACAGAAAACTGGAGCAACTGCACTGGGAACTTCAGGAGCTCAATGCAAGGATTGTAATAACAGACAAAGAGGAGAGCAAGACAGGTAGGTCTTGGGGCATGATTGGCAGGAAAATTCTGTTACAGTGCTTCAGTGTTGATATTGATATTCAGATATTGAACTGAACTATTTCTCTGTTGGCTCACAAGTACTGGGAGCTGTTTCTGTTGGTATTTGGCTGGTGAAATGATCTGTGGTGTAAAAAGTTGAGAATGGGGCAATAAAGGTGAAAGGAGACAATGTGAGAGACTGGAGTAGGGAGAAAACCAGCTGGCAGTGGTGGGTGTGAGCAATATTCAGGAGTAGGCTGTAGGTGGAATTGAGATTTGAATAGAGTGTCTTGCTGTTGAACATCCAAGAGTGTCACAAGATGAATCAGTATAAAACTGGAAGAGTGATTGTTAGGGCAGGTTCATTGATAAACTAAAATATTTACAGATATGAGCTTGAGCTTCATTTGAAACAGTGCTTTGCAGTTAGTTTTGTAGACAAGACCTTTTTGTATTATATTTTATGGACTAACTTCCCTTCATAGAGTCATCTGTCTATAACCCAGTGAAATGAAACAAGAGAAGATGATTAATGGTATTGATTGTGTTGTTTGTACAGATGGATCTGTATCTCCAGATCCTTGTCTCTGGGAAAGAAACCCAGACCCCATGGCAAGGAAGGTTGAAGCTCTGAAAAAGCAGCTGCATGTTGAAATGAAAGTGAAACAAGGAGCTGAGAACATGATCCAGATGTATTCAACATCCAAGGTAAGCAGGAATAAGCAGCCATTTGGGAGCTTGGATTACTGGATCAAAATGTGTATTTAAAGTCTATACACAAATCTCTCTGATATTTGGTGTGTGAGAGAAATTAATTTGCAAAGTTTGCCTTCCTGAATCCCTGCTCTGTATTTTGGGTCTCAGCATAGTGACAGCACATCATGTTGCTGCACATAAAGGTGGTGTAAGAGGTACATTCAGTCACTGACTTGAAGAAAGTTAACAAAGCATTGGTATTGCACACTGAGCTGCTGTGATGTTTTGATATCACTGGGCTGCTTAGGATAAAGCACAGCAGGTTGTATCTCTTTATGCGAGAAAATATTTCAGAGGTTTACTGGATTCGTAATCATCCCACTTTTTGAGTTTGGCATAATCATATTTAGAAGTCAAGGGATAATGTAAAAAACTTACAATCCTAGCTTATTATGAAGGTTAATTCAGTAAGACCTGCAGTGTGGAGGATTGTGATTTTTTTTTTTGTTCAAAACCCCTGCTCACAGAACACCGTAAGCACAGTCAACCAGGGAGCAACAGGTCTCAGTGACTGCAGGGTTTGGTATTAACTGGACACGTCCTTGACCTGACCTTTCCCTCTGCAAATGGAGATTGTGATCTCAGTCCTTGGTCCTCGGCGGTGCCTCCTTTACATAACCACCCCTGTATGCCAATCCAGAGCTATTTGTGACCCTTCTTGGAAGTTCCACCTCACCCTCATGTGTGAGCACATCACCATAACCCATTTTTAATGACCATGGCTCTCCCCCTGCATCCCCTTCCTTTGGCAGGAGCGGAAGCTCCTGGCTACAGCCCAGCAGATGCTTCAGGACAGCAAGACAAAGATTGAAATAATCCGCATGCACATAGTGAAGGTGTCCCAGTCAGCAGGAGGGATGGAAGATGCAGTGGATCCAGCAGGTAAAGTGCTTTAAGTAACTGATACAGATGTGGCCCAAGCCATAAGATCCACAATACTCAGACTGTTTTATCTGGCCAGTGAGGGTGGGGAGCACCATCAGTGCTCTGGAGCTGCGTATTGAGGAGCTGAGGCACCACCTGCGCATTGAAGCTGCTGTAGCTGAGGGGGCAAAAAATGTGCTGAAGATCCTCGGAGGGAGTCGGGTCCAGGATCGCAAGTTTCTGGCTGAGGTAAGTGGGTATTGCTCAGACCTTCCTGAGCGGGTGGTTTCATACCTCAACATTAGTGATTTAGCATGAAGGACTAGAGTTAAAAAAGTTACTAATTTAAGAAGTTCCTGTCACTCTGTGCGGACAGACTGACTGGGATCACTTTCCCTTCTAGGGATAGTGTTCCTTCCTTCGGTGAAATTTCTTAGGAGTAACATTGATGGGGTAGACAGGATCCAGGGGAAAATATTTCATTCTTGTTCCTTTATTAGCAAAATGTTGTCCTGTTAGGTTTTTTTAAGTTTACCCTAGTAGTTCATAAATGATGAACAGTGTCTGTTCTGGGGCTCTACATCAAAAACTTCTTCCTGCTTTCTGTTCCACTTCCCATTGGCAGGCCCAGGGTCGTTTGCAAGAGTCCTCTCAGAAGATTGACCTGTTGCGCTTGTCACTGGAATGTCAGCTCAGTGAGCTTTCCCCTGATCACCCAAAGAGAGCACTCATCAAACAGGAACTGGTAAACACATCCTCCCTGGGAGCCCGACCTGGCAGCATCCAACCCACCTCAGTCATCAAACCCACAGCCCTTACAGGTAAAGAAATCTTGCATGGCATGTTGTTGTGAGGAGGACAGAAGGGAAAGAGAGCTGTACTTTTCATTGTTGTCATGCCTCTTGTTACGTGGACATTGGATTTCCTAGGAACTGGATTTGTGTCTTCTAGGCCAGACAAAGCTTTCTGAGCATGTGGGTTTGCAGTCTATTAATGTAGAGTCGATTTAAACTATTAACCAAAAGATCATGAATTTGGGAAATTCTTGGACCTCTGTGAGGAGAGGCTGACCGGAATCACTTTTTTACAAAATAATACTCCTTACTCTCCTAAAATTCCACAGGAACACTGGAAGTCAGGCTGATGGGGTGTCAGGATCTACTGGAAAATGTTCCAGGACGTTCTCGAATGACCAGTTCTTCTCCCATCTGTGGCAGCCCAAGTGATTTGAGGTCCCTTTCCCGCACACGGGTTGGCCTGGGCATCCATGGCCGTGGTGTTGCAGGAAAGTACCTGCGGAATGAGGAGCCATGTAGTGAGTATGGGGGTCCCTGTTGAGCTGTGAGTGGCACAGGGGAGCAAGGGGGATTCTCATTGTGGTTCTGGGGAAGCCTGGTATGAGTGGTGTTATAAGGCATTTGATTCCTGCAAAACTAAGAGAAAGAATGAATTGTGTTGTGTGTGGTCCTAGGACTGTCCTGGAAATTACACTTGGTTGGGGTGCTCACCTTCAGCGTGAGAGGTAAAAGGTTTTCTCCTTTGTCCAGATGAGGTCCTTGCTGTGCTCAAAGTGGACAATAAAGTGGTTGGCCAAACAAATTGGGGACCAGTTAATAACCAGGCGTGGGACCAGAGCTTTGTCATCGAGCTGGACCGGGTAAGTTTGGCCCAGATTCCTGTGCTGTTTGTTTTTCCATTTCTCTTTACCTAAATCGCTTGTTTGCTGCCATTCCACTCGATTCAGCTCCGTATTGCTGCTGTCCCCCTGTCCTTTGATGTGCCAGTTATCTCGGCCTTCCCCTGAAGGCAGAGCATCTCTGCCAGAGATTCAGCCTGAACAGCATCTGTTGTCCTTCTCTCCTTATCTGGGCAGTTTTATTTCATCTTATCAGCAAAGTGGCTCTCAGGGATTTCTAAATGGGGAGCCAAGGCAGCAACCTGCAAGAGAGTCTGCAGCTAAGGAGATCTGAAAACATCAAAAGAAGGGAAGAGAAGGACTAAAGAAGTTTTTATGCATACTCCTTAGTTTACTGATTTATTTTTAACGACAACATGTGTGTGCCATTTCCAGAACACACATGGGGCAGGATGTAACTATTCTAATTTTTTTGTTTGTTGTTTTCTTTTCTCCCCCATCCCACCAGTCTCGTGAGCTGGAAATTGCAGTTTATTGGAGGGACTGGAGAGAACTCTGTGCAGTGAAGTTTTTACGCTTGGATGATTTTCTTGATAATGAGCGTCATGGGATGTGCCTCCCTCTTGAGCCCCAAGGGATGCTTTTTGCAGAGGTATAAATGTAAGCTTTGTTTCTTTTTCAGAGAGCTCTGTCTGTTTAGGGTGCCTGCCCTGAGAAAGCAGTTGTTCAACCCAGACTATGGGGAATGGAAGGAGCAATAATCTAGGAGGGTAGAATGACTTCTGAAAATCCCTTAGCATCAATATCCCATCTAGGAATAAGGAGCAACGTGATATAGTAGATGTACACATGCCATAGCCTGGAGTGACTCTTCAGCTGCTCCACTGTAATTATGTGTGTGTGTGTCCTGTGAAATTCATTAGTTTTATTTGCTTTCATTATGAATCATTGGTGATACTTTTAATTAAACACATGGCTTAATGGTCAGGATTGAATCATAGAGACTGTAGAATCAGAGATCCAAATTCCCTCTGGCTATGCTTATTTTATCATCTTTCTGAGGCTAATAATACTTTAAAGTACCATCAGTGAAGAGATCATCTAGATAACGCCTTAAAAACTGTAGTACTTTATCCCCTGTGTTGTGATGACAGTTCCTGTGGTTATCTTTCCAAAGTAGGATCTGGATCTCCTGTATCAAAGTTTGCCCCTCTCCCTGCCTTCTTATTTTTTGAGGTTATTTTGTGGTGGTTGGTTTTGTTGTTTTTGGTTTTTACTGCAGTGCCATGAATTACTGTGTTTGTTATCCTGCAAATGGATACATTCTTTATGCATGGCTTTACAAATTAGGTACATTTTTTTGGGATAGGGATTAGTCTTAATTCTGGAGAGTTTCTGCATTCCAGGTAGCAGAAAATTCTAACAGCTAAACTCACAGATGAAGTAACAGCTGTTTAGAGACTGAAGCCAGAATAAAGTGGTCTGGATTCTATGGGAGTGACTCCCAACTTACCAAACAGATAGGAATGGAGAATTTAATGAGAGAACAGGCATGTGTGAAAGTTTGTGCTTATATTTTGAATGAAGAGTCCTGATAAATGCCCTCTGCTTCTCTGACAGGTGATGTTCTGCAATCCTGTCATTGAGAGGAAGCCAAAACTGCAGCGACAGAAACGCATTTTCCCCAAACAGAAAGGTGAGGGGCTGGGGAACAGATTTTGGAAGGCTTTCTGAAAAACTCTGAATTATAGAAGACTAGCATGAACAGGCTACTGACTGTCTGTCAAGTCTTTAGATGTGGAATCTGATTTATGGGATTTATGGACTGGAATAACTTGCATACTTTATTTTTTCTCTGGAAATTCTTTCTTATGAAGCTGAATAGGGTAAAACTTTACACACTGAGATTTCATGGCAGTAGGGATAAATGAGATATTACATTCTTCAGAAAATAGTAAAAATAATGAAAATATTTTTATCCTTTTAAGAGGTTTTCAGAAAAGAAAACCTGACTTCAAATAAAATAAATTTTTAACATTTTATTCAATTTCAACTTGATGATTGTTGTGATACTATGTGGGCTGAACTTGGGTGAAATAGTAGATCTGTTTTATCATCATTACTGAACTTTATTCTCTGAAAAAAGCCCGTTTTCCCAAGGGTGGGCTACCTTTTTGGAGCCCCCCATGGATTCTGTAATTTTTGTGTTGTAATTTCACTGATGGTTTGACTCCGACTTCTCCAGGGAAGGAATTTCTCCGAGCTCCTCAAATGAACATGAATGTTGCTGCTTGGGGTCGCCTGATGATGAGTTTCCTCCCTCCCTGCAGTTCCATCAGCACTCTGAGTCCTCCACTTCATGATCCCACTCAGACAGACCTTTCTCCAGTTTCCCCACAAAGTCCTGGTGATTCAGTGTCCAAGCTGAATAGGTGAGTGACCTTCTGAGTGTTGCTGGATGACACTCTGGAATGAGTGTAGAATAAATATTGAAGTTCTCTTGTACCCTACTAATGTGGAAGAAGACACTGATGAGAAAGATTTATTTGTCCACACAGAAAGATGTACAATTTCTGTGGTGCAAAGGAAAGGACTCCGTCATTCTCTAAAGTGATTACTCCCATTGATACACAAGACCTAGAAAAGAAAAAGAATTGAGACAGTTACTGTGTTGCTACTAAAATCAAGAATTCCTTTAAATTCTCGAACATATTTCTACTTACCTGTGTTTCACAGATTTTATTGCTTCAGAGGTGCAGTGTTGGAGTGTGAGTCCAACCAACTTTTAATTCATTTAGAACACCATATGTTTTGTTGATACTTCACAGACTTGATGTGAATCAAGGAGTCCTGTTGTCAGTAATTTGGACTAAATTAATGCAGCAAAAGTGTTTGTGTACAATGCTTGGCCCTAAGGCAAAATCTCCTTAAATTCTGTCTTACCAATGCAGTGACTTCCCTGTGGCTAAGCTTACCTTTGCTGATGAGGCACCACCCAAGCCTCCACGCCTTTTCATGATGTCCAACTCCAAGGAATCGACACCATCTCCTGCAGATTCTCCGGTAATCAGCTGGGCTAATTGGAAGACTTGTCTGTGTTGGTTGGTGTTCTTTCAAGGCCTTGTTCTTATTTGTTTATTACTAAAGAAATTCACTATACTTCAGGCTGGTGCCTCCTCATCACCTGGGTGATCTCCAGGGATTCAGAATCCAGTCTTCGCAAAACATTGCATCTCTTTTTATTTTTTTTTAATTATGAAGTTGCTTTTCTTGGAGAAGCAAATTTAGGGCCAGATGAAATTCTTTGTAATTAAAAAAGAATAGGCATCTCTACTTTTTTGACAGGAAAGAGCAGGAAAATTGCTTTGAGTAATAAAATAGTTAATGACCTGAATTATAACACATCTTACCCTTTCTTACTTGGCTTTGGTGATAGAGGAAACTACATTCTTTGATCATTGTTACTCTTCTGACGTGAGAGGTCTGTTTTCTAGGAAGGAAATGTTCTACCCTAGACTTTTAAAAGTGTTTATTTTAAAAGGTTTGACCCTATAAAAAATATTGTACATGGGAGTAGTTCTGTGTGCCCACAGACAATCTGTTTTCATGCTGCTTTCCCCTGAGCAGAGGTGATGACCAACTGCAAGAACATGTCTGTGGTTATGCTGGGTCCTGACAGAGGAGAAAACTTGGATGTGGATGTTCAGGTCAGGTTCCAGAGGATGACCCACTGTATTTTTCTTTCTCTTCCTAGTGCCTGAAGAGGCTGCATGTGGAGAAGCCTTGCAGCTCTACCATAACAGGATTTCAAATCCTGACATCTCCAAGGTAACTATGGAGAGCATGGGCTGTCTCGGGTCACAGGTTGAAGAGCCTCTGGGCTGAAATTTTTGAGCATGCAGTCTAAAATTCTACTCAAGGTGTACTTTGGTTCTCAGTAGTAGATTCTTACTAGTGTGGACAATACCATGAAAGTTTCCCTGATAACACCTTGAGATTGACATTAAATTCTATAGCATCTCTTCATTCAGCTATTTTTTTCCAGCAACATTATGTCTGTTGTCTCACTGTGTTTTATTTCCTGTTCCTATTTGAGAACTTTTTTTCTCTTTGTGCCCTTGTCCTACCAACACTGTAGCCACGTCCATGTCTGATTACCACAGTTGCTGTTGATCCTGCTGAAAGCGTAGGCAGAATTGAATTTTACCACCCCAGGAGTGGGGGTGGAGGGGAACTAATCCTGTTATAGGAAGTGAGAGAGAGAGAGAGAGAGAGAGAGAAAGGGAGAGAGAGCAGCCTCGGAGAGTCAGAATTGTTACTCCTGTTGTCAGTACAGATGGAAGTCTGACTGCTGCCACTGGGAGCAACTCCCTCATTCAAGGTTACCTGCTCCTCTCTTTAGTGGTAGAACAGCTGCTGCAAGCCTTAGTTGTCAGGACTTCAGCTTAGGTGAAGAGTGGTTGGCACAGCTGTTTGCTTTGCCTTTTGCTATACAGAGGTCCTTCCCCTAACACAAACACAGAGTCCTTTGTTATCTGCTCATGCATCGCTTGGGTAATGTCTCAGCAACTCTTCTCTGCTTGCCTGCAGGAAAAGGACAGTTCAGCTCGAGGATTTTCACTGCATTGCTATGTTGGGCCGTGGCCACTTTGGGAAGGTAGTACAGAAGGGGTGCACTGTGGAGGAGGGCAGTAGGGCTGTGGTTGTGAAGATGGGCTCTGCTTTGGGGTCTGAATAGAAATGTTACTGTATAGGAGAGATCTGTTGCAGTGCAGATACAGAACTAACCCTGCCCAGCCACACAAGCAGCTGAAAGCTGTTAACAGTCAAAACTCCTGAAGATTTGTGCCTTCAAATCCTGGCGAAAACTGTCTCGGGAGAACTTTATTTCATAAAGCACATCATTACCATGCTTTTCATTATCATGAGGATCACTAGTGGAATAGCTCCATTCCCAAAATCTGTGTGCACAGTTGCTTGCTGCGAGAGCTCCGACATGCTCATAAAGCATTGGGCCAGCTGTGAGAAGAACATAACTTACACTGACATCCTCCTGCACTGCTGCAGCACAAGGAGCAGAACAAAAGTGCTCCCTTTTTAGAGTTCCTCGAACTTGGTTTTGAGAATGACCCTCTGGAGTGAATGGAAATAGTTCGTGTCAATGGCAGTTGAAGTAATACAATAAAGAAATATGGGATTTGTTTGAAGTGCAGCTATTCTGTTGTTTTTCAGGTACTGCTGGCCCAATACAAGGCAACTGGGAAGCTGTATGCCATCAAAGCCTTGAAGAAAAAAGACATTATTAGGAGAGATGAAATTGATAGGTGAGCTTTGTTTAGAGATGGTACTATTGCCAGAGTCTCCATTAACACACCTGTAATCAAGTGTTAGTAGGTATGAAGTGTACTAGCCATGACACTATTAAGGTTAAATGTGATCTTAAATGTTGGGTAACCAAAATTAGGAATGCAGAAATGTATAACAGCATCTGACTTTTGTAAGGATGACACCTGAAGAACCTTCCAAAACTCAAGGTTTGAAAGTGTGTAAGATAAATATTTGCATTAACTCTCACTTTTTATTGCTCTAATTTCAGATGTAAAGATATTTTCTTTCATCCTGTCTTTCTCAAATAGGCTTTTCTGCCATGTTTTAACATCGACATTTTTGTTCTTTGACTCCTGGCAGCTTGAACTGTGAGAAGCGAATATTTGAAGTGGTCAATTCTTCTGATCACCCATTCCTTGTGAACATGTTTGCCTGTTTCCAGACACCTCATCATGCCTGTTTTGTGATGGAATACACTCCAGGTGGGGATCTTATGATGCGCATACACGAGGATGTCTTTCCAGAGCATATGGCACAGTGAGTTAGAACTAGTCTAGAGTCCAGGCACTATAAATTTTTAACCTGAATCTCATGTATATATTTCCTGATAACTATTTCTGTCTTTTAGGTTTTATACAGCCTGTGTAGTCTTGGGGCTCCAGTTCTTGCATGAGAAGAAAATTGTTTATAGGTAAAACAACAGAGACTGAAGTATAAGTTTAGCAACCTGAAAGTTGATCTTTCCTGTAGCTGTGTCTGGAGCTCACTGTCTTGCTGGGGTTTCTAATCTTTCTGTCTGTCTTTATTTCCTCCATTGCCTGTCGCTATCAGCATGTTCATCGTGCTCACAGTAAAGAAAGTCACCTAGAAGCAATTCATCTGGCATGTTGCAGGTGATTAATCCTCTGTGACATGTCAATACATTCTGGGGGGCACCTGTAAGTCACTGCTTTCTTTTTTACTCCGATAGTCAAGTAATTTGTCATGCTGTTGTGGGAGTTTTTTTCCAGATGAATAAGCCCTACTCAGCTCTAAGCTGCTTTGTGAGCCTTTCGTTAAGAGGAAAATATCAATAAATTAAGGGGAATGTTCCAAATAATCCATGATTTAAACCAAATGTAGACTTTAGTCACTTTACATTTTGTTCTCTTTTTTAACATCTTCTGCCTCTTATAAAGAATATGTTGGATGGCAATTCTGACACTTCATTCACTGTTTTCATTCATCTCTCTTCTCTGCAGGGACCTGAAATTGGATAATCTCCTTTTAGATGCTGAAGGATTTGTGAAGATCGCAGATTTTGGATTGTGTAAAGAAGGTGAGTGATTGGAGAAGCTGAAATTGAGCCACAAGGATCAGTTTAAGATCTGGGCTTTAGTAGGTGGATGTCTGTAGTAGGTAGATGTCTGTAACTTGTATTAATCCCCATTTTAAAATGAAAACACAACCAAAAAACTCCAACAAACCAAACAATAAAAAAACTCACCTATCTGGCCACAGCGAATTTGGGAAGAGTACTTTGTCCTTTAATCTTCAGGAAACGTATGAAGGGTTTTACAATGTGCTTGTTTGTTTAAGGGTGCCAGAATATGGCATATTATACAATGTGTACATGAGTAAATGAGCAGTGGACTCTGCAGGAAGTTTCCTTGGTTTTGCTGTTTATTTAAGCACTATCTGTATATTTATTATTTGTTGGGGGCCTCAGGTTTCACACTTCTTCACTGGCATTTACAAGCCTTGATGAGTACCCTTGCCCAGGTAACATCAGGTGACAAACTATGGCTTTCAGAAGGTGAAGCTGCCTGTGGTCCATTCAGTAGTGTGTGCTGGATTTTACAAAAGTTGCCTTTTCTACAGGAATAGGTTTTGGAGACCGGACAAACACCTTCTGTGGCACCCCTGAATTCCTGGCTCCAGAAGTCCTGACAGACATCTCGTACACACGGGCAGTGGATTGGTGGGGACTGGGGGTGCTCATTTATGAAATGCTTGTTGGTGAGGTAAGGCCACCTTTCCCTCAGAGATCTCACTAACCAGGCCTGGGGACCTGACCACCTGAGAGAAAATTTTGCTAAATGTAACCAATTATTTATTAGTACTTCAATTACATTTTTCCTGTTCATCATGCTCGCCAAACGCTAATTAATCCAACAACTCCCTGCTATTCTCATCCCTATTGAATAGTGAGGAATGGGTGCTATGTGGATTAAGTAATAGAATGTCCCAATTGCAGTCACCATTCCCTGGAGATGATGAGGAGGAAGTCTTTGACAGCATTGTCAATGATGAAGTTCGATATCCACGGTTCCTTTCGACTGAGGCACTTTCTATAATCCGTAAGGTAATGGGCTGGATGGGTCTCTGGGAGCCTGAGGAATTTGCATTTCCTGTGTGAGTGGATCCAGGGGGACTCAATTAGGACTGGATAGCATTTGTATGTGTAATCTGGAGCTGCCCACACAGACTAAGGAAACATTTAAAATTTGGACGTATTTTCCTTTCTTTCTTTTTACATAAATGCAGTTCTTCTGTCTAAGGATGACTAAGCAGGCTACTTATTGCTCCTGCTCAGTGTGACATGGAGAAGTGTTGATTCAAGGGCAGGAATGTCAGAGCCATTCAGTAGAGATGGCTGGATTCAGGTTTTGAATGTGACCCCCATAGTCACAGGTGCACAATTCAGCTGAGATGCCTCATGCAGTTTATAGCAGGCTGTTGGCAAGTTGTTTACAAGGAACTAGGTCTGAGCTATTCCTAGCAGATGATGACCTTGGTGCAAAGTGAGAGGGAGAAGACACCGAGGGATCAGTCCATCTCCTTTTGTTTTTCTCTCTGGAACATTGTTTCTGTCCATCTTTGTTCCTGTTGTTTTAATTTTGAACTGATATTTTTGCAGCTGCTTCGGAAATGTCCAGAGCGCAGACTGGGAGCAGGGGAAAAAGATGCAGAAGAGATTAAAATCCAAGCCTTCTTTAAGGTAGGAACTGGCTTTATCCCTCTCCCTCATCTCTTGTGTTTGTTGAGAGTGATTTGCTCTCTGTTGGTATTGAGGCATATTTCCATTAGTTATCAGTGAGATCTTAGTTGTAGTTTCTGTTGCACCTCATTGCTCCGTTCAGGAATATGTGTTTTAAATCATGTTTGAAATGACATCTGTAAGCTGCCAGACTCCCTTTGCTATTTCTGATTGTGCTGCTTGTATGTACAAATACACTTAAGAGACATGAACTTCTACTCCTTTTTAAGTCAAACTTCAGCATCAAAGATGTCTAGTGTTGACAGTGATTGACAGACAGGGTACTTGATGTCACCTGCATTTGTCAATCTGGCCTGTTGCCTTCCTTCTCCTACAGGGAATTGATTGGGATGCCTTGCTTGCCAGGAGACTGAAGCCCCCCTTTGTGCCCACGTTAAGAGATCCAACTGACATCAGCAACTTTGATGAAGAGTTCACCTCCCAAAAGCCAATCCTTACTCCTCCCGAGGAGGTTGCTCTCCTCACCCGTAAGGAGCAGACTGTCTTCAAGGACTTTGACTTTGTTTCCAGACACCTTTTAGATGTGTGATTCCTGTGCTGTAAAAAACATGAAGTGATTGCTACCACCTTGAGAGAGCAGAAAGAGGACTTGGCACAGGCAGTGGAAAAATCAACGGGATCCATAGGACGGGTAGTGCTGGTGGCCCAGTGCAGTGCCCTGCAAGCTGAATTAACCTGCTGTGAGTTTTCCAGACTCATTTGTTGGAGGGATACTGGAAATCAATTATATTTAAGGAATAATTAATGTTTGACTGGATGTATCTTCTGCTGTCACTGAATATAGATGGAGATTTGGAATTTAAGTTGGACTTAATGAAAACAAATCATCTCTGCAACCCAGATTACTCTTTGCAAAAAGCCTAAGTAAGTAGTGTGGCTTTTTAAAGTTGTAGAGTAATAGGGAAATGGCCACATCTCACCTATTTTCTAAAGAAGAGATGCAGCATTCCCTTTTGGTAAGGATTTTATGCCATTTCCAACTCATAAATATGTGTATGCCAGACAAGGACTGGATTTTAACACAACCAAGACAATGATGTTTTATAATGATCCAAATGATTTAAGGAAAATTAGTCTCTTTCTACTTCTTTAAGGATGCCAAATCTTAGCTATTGTTTTTAATTCTATAAAAATCCACAGCTTTGCACATGTTTTCCTTTTTTGAAAATAAAGATAACTTGCCTTATAATAAATGTTCAACTTTTCATCTCCTTTGTGTTAGCTGAAAGTTTTATATCAGGGCTAAGCTACAATCTGCTCGACAGGATTTTTTTCTTGCTCTGTAAATGTCAATAGGAATATTTTCTTTCTTCCTTCTCACTCAGGTTGTCTGTGTACATATTGCATGGTGTCATCAGCTGTCACATACCGATGACTGCAGTCGGGCTGTCTCTCCACAGATTTTATCAATGTGCATATCCTGTATCTTTTTTTTGGGGACAGCCAAGTAATGGGAGTGTTAATATTGGAAAATCAGCAAGTTAAAGATTATTTCATTTGCCTGGCAATGCATCTTGTAATTATACTTGATAAGACATGTTTTAATCTCTTAAATTAATAATGTTACCTTATTGGGCAAAAAGGGAGGGGTCTCTAGAGATGAAACATCATGCTGATGACAAATAGGGACTCACAGTCATTGCTCTTTCAGTTTGTCCTTACCAGGTGTAGACAGGAGAGGGACTAAGGCAGCTGTGCTGATCTGGAGATAAGGATGTAGGGAATTGGCATTGTTAAACCAGGACTGGTCCAACTGCTTCAGAATTCAACAAGGTAAGAGCCACGTTTGTGCAAAGCAGAGATATTTCACAATGAGCCTGGATTTCCTATTTGCAGAGCCAAATATACCTGCTTCTGAAAATTCTCTTGTATGAAGATCCTTCCAGCCTCCTGCTCAGCCTGGCAAGGCACTGGCCCCTTTAGAACAGGATGGATAACTTCCTCAGTTTGGTTTGAGTGGTAACAGTTGGCTGTTGGCCCTTGTGGTGTGTTTTGTGACTTTTAAGGTAAAAGCCACTTTACAGTGGGAAGTAGCACAGGTGAAACCTAGAACTTGGGTTCAAAGAGAGAGGCATAAAGAATTAAAATATATTTAATATTTTATTTTATAATTTATAGTAAAAAATGGTAAATTACCATTGCAGTGCTTTTTAGAAAGAATTACCAGAGCAAAACAGCTTTGAGATGTAGAATCTTCCAAAAAATTTTTACTTGACTGATACCCAAAGGAAGGATGATCCATACTTCAGCAGGCACCACAGTGACACAAACTGCAGAATCCTTTCTGGATGGTACTGCAGTTTTACAAAAGTAATCCCTAGTGTTCTGACATCACCCTCAGAGTTTCTACCCTGAACAAACCAGACTGGGCACAGTTTACAAACTCTGGAGTTGGTCAAAGAAGGGATCTTGTGTTGTTTTTGAACTGCTTTTGGACTGTCATGCTGTGTTAGTGACTACACTATCCTTTCATGAATGTTCATCAATTTTAAACCCTGAGTGCTCCTGAGCTGGTGTCAATTCCTGAGCCAATTAAGGCACAAAATAATTTTAACTAATGTTTTGTTGCGGTGGGTTTTGGTTTTTTTGTAACAGAAAAGGGTTACAACTAAAATTCACACCACAGCCTTTTCTGTTTTTAAAGCTAAAGTTGGCCATCCCAAACTTCCTTTTAGTTCCTGGAAAACAAGTATGCTTGCTGCTGTCCTGAAAGCTGACAGCACCCCTCATCTCAGTGAATCAACCAGGACCTGGCAGCTTTCCACTTGCACTGGAATTGTACTCTTTTATTAAAATCTCACTAGTATGTTGAGGTAGTAGTAGTTGTTTTACCAATAACTCAGTAGCCAAGGAATACTTTTCTGTCCAGAGGAAAGCGGATGGTATTATTCTTTGCTGACTTGATTCAAAATAGTCTGAATTGTTAACAGCATCATCAATGTAGAGCTGTGAGGAAGCTGCTCAGAGCATCACAAAGTACAGACTAATTATCTCATAAGCTGAACTGGATGTCTTACAGCTGTTTCTCATGCATATTAACAATATTAAGCCTCAAAGCTTTGTGGAAAGCACTAAGTTGAGGCATGTGGTCAAAATGAAATTTGCTTTTTACTGTCTAAATATTTACTCAAGTATTGTTATTACGTCCCCAATGCTACTGACCAAAGGCACTGCAGTTCTCACAGTCAGAACTAGGCTGAAGAAAGGCCACAGGAGTTATGTTGATCCTGGCTGGTTTTGTAATAACTGATGTTTCCTAGCAGCAAAAGAAGAGGGAGAACTTGGAGAACAGAATTCTTCGGGAGATGTGGATGCAGTTAGAAAAGGAAGTAAATTTAGAGATGCCTTTGCTCAGACCAGAAATCAGCCCTACTGGCCTTGGCCTTCCCAGAACCAGTGTCTCACCTTTAACAGTGTTACTTGTATACAAAAAATAACCCTGGCTATCCCTGAAATGTACTTTGCAGGCTGAACAGGCTGTGGAGCAGGTTCCATGACGTATTAAAGTTCAGTGCAAAGAAGCAGCAGCAATTGCATTAGCAAAGCCTTGCCCAGCAGCTACAGGTGTGTTGGCACCTACCAGGTGTAGGCAGTACTGGGACTAGACAGGCTCACTGTTCCTGTGAAAATAGATTTGCTCCCATGCAGTGAGGTGGCGTGAACAGAAGAATCTCCAGAGGTTGAGGATGATCCCTTGGTCAAAGGGATTCTCCAGCTCGGAGTGGCGCAGGTAGGAGATGCGGTGGGGGGACATGAACTCCCAGGTCGTGGTGTTGCAGGAGATCAGGTACAGGTGGGAAACAAGCAGCAGCAGGACCACAATGGTGAATATGACTATCAGCAGGAAGGACAGGAGGAGGAAAATGTTGTGCTGCAGCCACTCCCAGGACTGTTGAAAGTAGAGGCCTGACCTTTCAATTCAAAGAGAAATAAATCTGCTGTTAAGGAAGCAAAACTGGTTACATAAAACTGATGGCATATTTAAGTTTGATTCATAACTAGTGAGCTGCTGATAATACAGTACTACAGAGAGTTAATACACTATAAATCCCTGCACCAGTAGGGTTTGGAATCTCAGAAGTTTAGAAGATGCTGGTTCCCCTGACAGCTGAGACACAACTGCCTTGGGTTAACTCCCCCCTGAACAGCTGGAACCCTGCTGGAGCTTCCTGCACTTGGATTTGTAAAAAAAGGTCGTGTTACAGTAACTGAAGCAAAAAGAACACAGAAACCTAAATTATCAGATTCTGCTCAAGATTAGGGGGCTCCAGGATGCAAAACAGCGTGAAGATCCAAAGCCCATCCAGTTACTGCTGTGTTCTGCATCAACCCTTCCATGGGCTTCAAGGAGCACCACAATTTCCAGCTAATTCAGAGGTCCAAATGCCACCTCCAGGCCTTACCAAGCAACGTGGCTTCCCCACAGCAGAACCACAAGCTGCACACTCAGGTAGCCTATGAAGAGGGGGTGATTCCTTTCTCCTACACAGTTCTCAAGCCAGGGGCAGTGATGGTCGTAGCGCCGCACACAGCGCTGGCACAGCTGGCAGTGCCTGGCTCTCATGGGTTGCTGCAAAACAAAAACCATCAGAAAAAGAAAAAAACCTACTGGCAATAGTCTAGTGCTGTCCCAGACCCTGCTGGGTAGAAGAGAACATCGTGCAAAACTGGCTTCCTCCACAGCAGTAATGTTCCTTGTGAGACAACAGGACACCAGCATTGCTAAGACAACTCAAGGGGGGAACCATGATTCCCCTGGTACAGACCCAAATGAGTGGGATTCAAACTGACTCTCCCACATTACTTCTATCTACACATCTTCTTTCTTATCCACATATTATAGGAAGTCTGGTGTGCCAGGGAGGGAGACAGAGCCAAACAGTCTATTCAGGAAAGCACAGGCAGAGTATTGAGGTGAAAATCTAGGACCATTGGTACTTAATAGAGTGGGCAGGGATGGGCTGGTTTTTGGAGATGCACAGAGGAGGGAATTGTCTCTGCTTCTGAGTGAGTACAAGACACGTGCACAGGAAAACAGCTCAAGTACCAGGAACAGAGAAGATGAAAGACTGAGAAAAGTAGTGATTAGTCCCCTGAAGCATGTAAATGCTTTGCCAGCTTTTCTTCTTGTAATAAGCTCACTTTTCCTGATAGATATTTGTCAGGAAGTTATGGAAGCTGGGATAATGCTTAATTTTGTTAAACTGATAAGGATCACTCTGAAAACAGGCCTTTCAAGGCTTTAGGCAAACTGTTTTAAGAGCTAATTAAAGTGCTCTAATTTCTCCTTCATGCTACAGTTTACCATTCAGGCCAATGTTTAAGGCTTCCAGACAAGCTCTCAAAAATGAGCAGTTCCCTTCTGACTATCAAGGTATCTTCAAAATAACCTTCTTGACAATACTGTAAGGTCTGGTTCACAGGGCAATAAGAATGTAGAAGACCATTTTTCCATGGCAAAAGAAGATTCTCATTTCCAGAAGCCAAAAGGAACTTGTTTCAGCCCTGGAAAACTGGCCTTTGGGCCATTGTCCATCACTAATACATGTGTAGCTACGCAATCTGCACGGCCTCCTCTGATCTGCAATGATGGAGCAGGAAAACACCAGCAAAAGCAGCAGAATCAAAATACAAGCTTTCAAATCACTCATCCCATCCTGTTTCAGCATTTCCTGGATGCCCACCTTCACCAGGCAGTAACCACAGCGCCGCAGCTTAATGTCAGCTGGCACCTGGGGGATCACCAGGCCTTGTCCTTCAGCCTCCTCTGCCTACAAGAGAAAGGAAGGCACTGAAGAGGGTTTGTGTGGTGCTGTCTTGGCATGACTGAGATGTCTTACTGCATCCTTTTACTTAACAGCTACACAGTGCTGGTTATCATTAGGAACATTAAACAAAAGAATTGCTTAGAATTCCTACAGAAGCTGCAGACAGTTATGGTACAGTGAGAGAGAACAGGCTCCTGTAATCATCCAAAGAATGTTTGCACAGAGGCAGAAATAACTGGATAAGACACACTTTGGGACAAACCCAAGCCCTCACTTCCAAACACCATAATGATGCCTTTTCAGTATAAGCAGTGCTACTTATTCATACCCAGCCAACACTGACATTAATGATGGATGACTAAGATTGATGATGCTTTTATCCAACACAGTCTGTAAGGCAGTGAACCTCAGGTAGGCTATCAGTTACTGAAACTTTGCATCTCCATCTACCTCACTAGCTTGTTTGTGTACGTGTCCTCTGAGAGAGCAACAAATCCATAAACAGTTCAATAAATAGAGCTGCAGAGAGCACTGTCTGCCAGGCCTGCCCTTCAATTTAGGCTTTTTTTTTTTTTGTACTTGTACCACTTAGCAGTGGTTAGAATATAATAGGTCATTTATACATTCCACAGGGCATTGCAGCCTCTGCTGTAAGAGATAACTTGGGCTCAAATGGCACAGTCGCAGGGTCAGTGTGGTGTGAAAGGCACATTTAAAGTCTGTGAACCCTACTGCCGTTACAAAATATGGATGAGACAGCCTAGCCTCATCTCTAATGGCCTGTGCACGTTTCCTTGGTGCCAGCACAACAGAAACTGTTTCACATTGTTCTTACCTAGCAGAGTGGAAAAACCACCTCACCGCTTTGCTCGTGTATGAAGGGATTTACCTTCGCTTCCTCTTCAGGCTTAACAAAACCCGGATCCATGAGAGACACCTTGAAGTACAGCAGGACGGAGCACAAAACCAGCGACACGAAAACCAGCGGCTGCAGCAGCTCCCCGCGCTCCCCTTGCTTGCGGAGATCTG
>VXBA01000881.1:1631352-1653284 GCA_013399895.1 Serilophus lunatus | reverse complement strand
GGGAAGATTGGCAGGTACAAAAAAAAAAAAAAAAAGACAAGTGAGCAGCAGTTCCTTGTGAAGCGGCCTGGATTTTTCTCTCTGCCCTTAGCAAAGGGATCCCGCACCTACGGGAAGGGGAGGAAACGGGGACAAACCGGGCGGTGAGAGGGGAAAGGCTGAGAAGGGGCTCCACAGACCCCCCCTGTCCCCGGGGCCGGGCCGGGCCCGCCCGTGTGCCGCCGTGCCCGGGCGGAGGGGCCGCACAGCCCCGTCCCCCGCCTGCCCCGGGGGCGGAGCGGCCCCGCCTCACCCGTGCGGTGCAGGAGGAGCCCGAGCGCCAGGGNCGGGCGGTCGGGCGGAGGCTCCGCGGGAAAACGGGACTCTGTTCCCTCCTGGGCGCGGGTCCCGCTGCCTCAGGCTCGGCTGCCCCGTGCGATCGGGGTCTGCCGCCTCTCTGCCCCTCCCGGTTTATTCCTGTGGGCTTTTCCTCCCACACACCACCGACTTTGTTGTGCCCTGCCAGCCGGCCCAGAGCCCCGGGGCCTTTCCCGGAGGAAGGTGTCGGAGTAGGCGTTGGTGGGGATTGGACCGGATGATCTCCAGAGGTCCCCGACAATTCCATGGTTCTGTGTTTTACCTCAGCCCGTCCCGCCCTGAGCCCGGGCTCTCGCTGGAGCTGCCGGGTGTGGGCAGGACACGGCCGGGCAAAGTGCTCAGCACCTCCCCCAGGACAGACACTGCGGGGTGTGCACAGCCAGGGAAGCGTGTGGGAGTGATGGAGCGGTCAGGCAGCCGCTGCCGCTCGGAAGCTGCTCACGTTGGTGGTGCCTGAGGTGTTACTTCAGGCCCATGGGGTTATTCCGTGTGTTGATTTCCATCCCTCGGAAAGCACAGAGGCTGTGCCTGGCCCTAGTAACCAAAGAGAGCCTGGAGGATGCTAGACAACTTGAAGAGAGATTTGGTCTGGCTTGGGATGTCTCTGAGCCAGGTCGCTGGACTCCCCTGCAGGTGTTAGAGAATGGCCCTTTTCAGCTCAAAGAGACGTCTAAAAGCACTTCCACTGCACTCTAAGTGTGTCTTTATCTCTTGCTTACAATACAAAAAGTCAAGGTAACTATAGCTTAGGTGTACATGTTTACACTTTGAGTGTCTGTTTAGGAGAGACGGATTTTATCACAGGCCTTTAAAAGCTCAAAAATCACTGTTTCCTTTTTAAACTCTTTTCAGTTTTAACACAGATATACCTTGTTTTAGTTATCTTCCTTCCCAGTAAAAATCTGGCAAGAAAAATCACATTCTCTGCAAATTTACCCTCCAGCACCTTAAAAGTAGCTGATTCCTTGGTATTGTTTACAAAAAAATGGATTATTTTAATATCTTTAAGTGAGTCAGTGGCCACCTGCTGATTCCAGGAAAGCACCTGTTTATGTGGATCACTTAAATGGTTTACCTGAGACAGGTGAGTTGAAATGTTAATAAAAATTGTAGACTAAATTTCCAACAATCATTCAAAACCTATTGCTTGCTTTTTAAATTCTAGATAAATGCAAAACCTACAGCCATCCTCCCTCAGACACCTCACAGATTGTACTGGTGCTTGAAAAAAGGTGGGTAGTGTTTTTCCTTCTCTGCAGAGAGGTGTAAATTTTAAAGCTTAATGAAGGTAATTTGAGTAGCAACCATATTATCCACTTGAAAGTAGAAACATTTTGACGTTCCAGAATAATCTGTCCTAAGGAATGTATTCTTAGTCTCTTTGTGGTTAAAATAATTTGGTGCATGTTACTCTTTTTATCTTCTCCTTCACCTTTGAAACCTGTCTTGCAGAGATCAGAGATTCTGTCTCAAGGGTTTCAGCCTCAATGAGTGGTTGAAATTAGGCTCAGTTCCAGAAAGTCTCTACTAGCAAGGTTCTGAGTGCAGAATCTAGGTTCTTATGGCATTCCTGCTAGGAATTCCATGCTGCTGGAGGCAGCTTCTCTATACTCTTAGAATTTTGCACATTTTCAGAGGCAGTTTTCAGTTTCACGATTCCTCCTCCCATTCTGTTCATCTTGAGTCTGATCTTTTAGAGGCTCCACAATGACCATTGAATTAACTGGCAGCTGAGCCCTTCCAGGACCAGGGTCTTTAAGAAGAAAGTCACAATGGCCTTAAAGCAGACTGACTGGTTTAAGCCAGAGGCTTTTCTTAAGTCCTCAGCTTCTGCCCATTTACTAAACTCAGGCTGCAGATCCAGATTCAGAACAATCTGTACAATTAAATATTGTCCGTATTTTTTATTCTTCTCTCACACAACTTGCTAACAATACTGTCTTCCTCCACATCTCTTTTCTGTTGACAAACAGTATTGTATCCCTGGGAGTGATGAAAGGCAAAGCCACTGACCTGCATCATCAACACATGGCAGCTCCTTTCATTTTTAATGGAATATTTGACAGCAAATGGCCCAGTAATGTCCCTAAATAAACTACATTCACAGACCAAAGGAAAAAGACACTGTTGAGCACTAGGTTTAATACAGAGTGGGTATCCAATGGATACAACAGAAAAGTTAATTCATTCAGAATTGTAAGGAAGCAACAGTTGTGCATTTTGATTTTTTGCTCAGTTTCAACATGTACAAACATTTGAACTAGGCCCTCAGCATCAGGACATGGACAAAATAAAAGCAGACACTTGTTATAACTGAGGGCATTTTCTTTCAGCAAAACAAGGAAATACATATTTGGTTCGCTTAAAACCTTTTTTAAAAACATGAAGAGTTACAGAGAGAATCAGGGACAAGTATATGAAATCAAAACACAGTCTGCTAAAGTATTTCAGTTCAGCAAGAAATCTCCCTCAATCCTTATTTAAGTGCTGTCTTCTCCTCCAGCTCCATGTTCTTTTCCATCCATTCCTGATGGGTATTGCCCTCTGTGCTCCATACACGGTTGTCGTGGAGACCAGCAGCTTCCCTACTTTTAATTCTCTTTCTCCAGCACAAGCTGCCCTCTAACACCTTAGCAGTGCCAGGCCCCTCCCTAAACAGTCTCAAGAAAATGCCTTTTCTGTGGATAGTGCCTGACTACAGTTCTCCTGAACCTCTTGCCCTTCTGGTAATTAATTGCCTTCTTCAGGTGATGAGCTCACAGCTACAAGACTTTTCTTCTCCCTCATCCTTTGCAGATACAGAGTGACAGCAGCAGAAGCCCAGGGTGACAAGCTGGGTAGGAATCAGTGCTGCAGAGAATCATTTCAATAGGAAGGTGCAGGGAAGCAGCAGCCATTGTGCAGATGAGTTCTCCACAGTGTTCTGATTGCCCCAAATATCAGTGCTAAACTTTCCTGGCTTGGTCTAGATGAGAAAGTCTGGTGCTGCTGGGTGTTGAGCATCATACAAGATGCCAGCCCTTTTAAGCAATTCCTCCCACAGATCTTGTAAAATGGAAGCACTCGTGGGAAGTTGCCCAGCAATTTGCTCTCCTGTCTATTCCAGAGAACACAGTCACCTGGCACTCTGCCTGCTGAGCCAGGGGCCACTGAAGGACAGGGCAGCCTTCAGCCTGGAAAGAAACTGCACACAGGTAAGGTATCCTTTGTTAGCACAGTCTCTGCAGGCAGCTACTGAGTTGTGTTTGTGCTCTGCTTGCCAAGCTTTGGAATATTAAAGGAAATGTAGCAGTGAAAACATGAAGAGTCTGAGTGGGCAAACAGCTACTGAGCACAAGGAGCCCCTCTGCCATATCTTTACATGCTATGAACTTCTCTCCAGCTGGATTGTCATTTCACAGATAAATCCCTGTCCTGGTTTTCTGGACAGGGTTGGTCACTGGCTGTATAATTCTGTGTGGAGCTGAAGTTTCCTGGCTCATTCCTTTGACCCAGCAAAGCTGGAAGATCCCAGAGGCTTTCCTGGAACAGGCAAGCATTTCAGGGTATCCAACTTCCCCTTTTACATTAGACCTTCATTAAAAAATCAGTCACTTTGCCCTTGCCTCCTTGGCAGAACACTGGTATGGTGTTTGCAGGCAGCTGTCCCATTCTGTCCTGAGCTCTGGATCTATGGCAGCAATTAACTCTGTCTACAAAAAGTGCTTTCAGGTCATGGTACATGCATTATGGGTGTTGTTTCATAGGGAAACTGAGGTACAAACTAGTTTCAAACTTGCAATGACAGAAATTCCTGGATTGTGCTCAGATGTTCGGAGGATACCTTTCTGTCTTTTGCTCCTTACTGAAGGGAAGATGTTGTTTTTCAGCTCACAAAGTCTGTTGAAGACATAGAAGCTTGCAGGCAAAGCTTGTGTTACTCTAACAGGGATGGTACTTCTTTTAACACGTCTCAGAATTTACCTTGCTGGTGGCCTGAATCAAAATCTTTTGTGTACTTTGCTGTAAAAGCCCAGTTGTAGATCCCCTTCCCCCCAGGATCAGTGACAGATTTCAGCAAGCTGAGCTTTTCTGGCAGCTTGGTCTGACTCCATTAATTGCCTTGTTGCTGAGAATTTGAATCTTTTGATCCTGGTTCAGGCTCAGGTACATCTCGCTGAGGGTCTGTGAGCAGGACACAGGTTACCTTTACAGCGTGAAACAAAGCTTTGATGGAGCTTGGATCTTGTTAGTTTGGGATGCAGCAGGTGAGACTCCAGTAACAGCTGAACTTGTGGGGACACTGGTTTCGAAAACCCAAACCTTTGGGGTCTTGAGGCAGATGGAACCAAGCCATTGGTTGTTCACTAGCCTTGATGCAGTTGTGTCAAAATTCCAGAGAAAAGCCTGACTTGGACTGCAATGTTCCTCAGCTCTACTGTCTCCCCATTCTGGGGACAAGGGTTTCTGAAACCTCACACCTGTCTCCTTCTGCTCCACTCCCACCTTGCCAACATAGTCAGAATCTTGAGTGCTTTTTGCCAGGTGATGCAAGATTTTAGTGGCAGGAGCTTTCATTAAATGGGCATTGGAAAGGAAGACAACCCGGTGGGTGGCACTGTCACATGAAATAACTTCAGGACAGCAGCACTAAATGGAATTGAAAAGCAAAGCCTGACTCCCCTAACACACCAAGGCTGGCTGGAAGTATTTGCAGCCACTCTTAGTTTTGCACCTAGAAGGACGATTAGCAAATGTTACACAGAAAACAGATCTTGAAATAAGCTTCCCCATCTCAAAGCTTTAAAGACACAAATTCTTGGGGAACAGGAGTAAGAGAAAAATACATTTCAAACGACTGCAAAAAGGTATAATTCGTCAAGTTTTGCAAATCTTATGAAAACAATTCAAAAGTGACACAAAAATATATATATGTTTGAAAAATACTTAAAAGAAAAAAGTACAGATCTCACAATACCAAAACAAATGACGTATGGTTAAAAAGAAAAATAAAAAGACATTGAATAACACCATATTGGCAGAAAAAGTAAACCTCTCCAGGCAGTGTGTTCTGTCAGTTAAAGTGTCAGTCTGTGGATCAAGGATCTGTCTCTAACGTGCTCACAAGGACAACGTGAACTCTGAGCATTAGCAGAACCTCATAGCAGCGAGTCAAATCCGAGAGCAACGTGGACAAGGGAGGAGAGCAGCGAGTTACTGTGCTCAGAGGCCTGAAATGTCCCACCTCACATGGCTGTGGGCTCCTGCAATCAGGCATAAAATCTTTTCTAAATTCCTTCCAAGGGAAGATTTGTGAATTGGCAAGGAACCGTGGCGAGCAGGGGGCTCTAAGCATGGACTGCACTGTGCTGTTGAGTGTCTGGCTGTGAAAACCTTGGCCTTCAGCTTCTTGAGCCTTTACAGGTCTGGAGTGTTACAGCTCAGTGGGACTCTCAGCTGCATCACAAACTGCAGTAAAGCTGCTGGTGGGAGCAGGGCTGCACTGGGAAGTGCTACTGGGAGTCAGACCAGAATAGAGTCTCCTGCTTCTGAGAAGAGGGGGAAGACACTGGGGTGGAACAAGAGAGGCTGTTTCATGGGATTGTCCTCCAAAGGGTGCCTGGAGACTCCCCAGTCTCAGCAGAGGACTTCAGCACCTCCAATTCCAGCAGCTGTGCTGCAGTGAGTATCCTGTAAAGGGATATTACTGTGCCACTGAACACAGCTTGTGCTGATGCAGACTGAGGAAGAGCAGAGCAGCTCCAGTCTGGGATTTGCATGAGGGATACAAGCTGCTCTGGACCAGGGCCAAGGAGAACTTATTATGCAGAGGGAAATACTATGATTGGCTTTGTAGCCCTTCCCCAAGAAACAGAACACAACTAAAAAGGTTGTGAAGGTCTGGAATGAAGATGTGTAGCCCTTTGTGAACAAACCTTGTGCCTTGTTGCATAGGCTCCCTTTGAGAAAAAAGCTCTGTGCAGCCAAAAATGTGTAACTAGTTTTACTGGTCATCCCTGACCTTATGAGGTTTGGGTGGGCTGGCAGATCCTACTGTACTGCCAATGAGGACAAAACAGACCTCTTGACTTTATTGGGAATGTCTTACTTCCAAATGACCCACATAATGTTAGCAATACTTTCACCAATGTGAGTCTTCTATAAAAAATCCTTAAGCGAGTGAATTAAGTTGGGAGATCCTTCTTCCCTATTTCCTCCATTTATAAATATCACTAAAAGGTCAGTTTTTTGGTCTATTTCTCTGATACTGAGTCCCCCAACCTCTCTGACCAAATAAATAACTCATCACTGCCTGTAGCCCCACTGAGCAGCCAATGCTGATTCAAGACTGGTGTTCTTGAAGACATTACAGGACCTCATGCAGTACAGCAAAAGGGAATTTTCTAAAAAGTGGGAAAGAAACATGTCACACTAGTGATCACACAAATAGGTCTTCAAGCTCATGGTCATTTGAGGCTCTCTGTGTGATCTAAAACAAAAAGGTTAAAAGATACATAATGTTGTTGTCTTTGTTTTTTGTTTTCCTTTTTATACAGAAATCATACACACGGAACTTCAACCTGAAACTTCATGACAAAAAAAGTCCACTAATTTAAGGAAAGCATTTTGTTGTGCAAAAAGTCCCTCCCCCCTCCCCTGTTCACCTTCATCTACTGAGGGTCTCACACACACACATAAAGTTTCCTTCCAACGGACGAGTTGGTAAGAAAGAGTCCTCCCTATGTACAGTGAGTTAGAGAGAAGCTGGATACAGTGCTGGCAAGAGGCATTGGGTGATTGCCTCTATCTGGAAGTGTCCATGTTCTCCTCCTTAAAGTTACTGCAGTGCTCTATAACTTTCCTATGGATAAAACAAGGACAAGGAGAGAGGGTTTAGTTCAAAGCTTATTGCACCCCAGTTGTGAGACACTAAGGTAAGAACTGTCCCACAGTTGATCCCTATGTAACTGTATCCTTTTTGTGTCAAAACCAGTAAACTCCACAGAAGAAGCTTGGAGGTCCCAGTTTGGACTGTCAAATCATGGTAGTGCACATCCAGATCAACATGTGATTGTTCATTCATCACCCCCATATCCAAATTGCCAGATACCTTTGAATCACATGAGAAAACACATGGACACAAATGTCACTCACTGTGCTCACTTGTGCCATCCCCACACACTCTGTGTAACTGTGACTGTCCTCTGCAGGCTCCTCCAGCATTTAGTGACCATTCAGCTGTGGGAACACCTGCTGCCCACCCACCAGGTATGTATTCCCAGCCCATCTCTACCTCTCTTTCATGTTCATCCTGCAGATATGGAATTACAGCTCTCAGCCAATGATCAGACTGCAGCTGGCTTTTAAAACCCCAAAAGGATGACTCCAAAGGAAGATCACGTAAGTGGGGAAGTTCACAAAGGTGATCAGTTCTCTGCTGTTTGATAAATGCTCTCATTTTAACTGTGCAGTCAGCAGTTTAGTGACAGGCCAATATGATTCTGGAGACAGGGAGCCCACACAAGTATGGGGAACAGTGGTGACTGGGGACTATTGGCCTAAGAGCTAAAATTAGCCACATGGCTCCCTTGGTCAACAAGCCAATTCTATAACCAATTTGCTCTGGTCTTCATACCCCCTCAGACACATCAGTCCAGGCCTTGCTTTGGCAGCCTCACTTGATGTGGAAGAATAAAAGCTAAACTAAAGCTAAACTGAATGTTTGTGACAGTGCACTGGTGTCCTACCGGGCCATTTCCTTGGTCTCTTGCCGTGCTGAGGCCATTTTAATCATGTCCTTCAGAAGGGGAATCCCACCTTCTTTGATCAGCAGTGGGCAGTACTTGTCAGCTGCAGAGAAAAGAATGAAACAGGTCCTTGTGAACCCTTACAAGAGGGGTACAAAGGGTGACAGGAAGAGAAGTATCAAAACAGTGAAGGAATTTCCTACACACCAAGTCTCATTGTTTTTGTTTGGCTGTGCTGCCTGGACATTCCTGCATCCATTCAAAGAAAGTTTTCTGAATACATGGCTAAACTGAGACGACTTTTTTTTTTTTTTGCTGACAGTCTCAAGTCCACCCCCTCAACTTCTACAGTGCAGAGGATGTGATTTCAGAAAGGGAACTTACGGTAGACAGAGACCAGGTTATAGAGTGCCCAGGTGGCCCAGTGCTGGCTGACTGGGGAGATCCCTTGTGGAAGAAGTCGAAGGATTGGTTCAAATGACCTGCACAGAAGTATTGCAGAAGTTGTTAAAAATCCAAGAGCTGCTGCTGCCTGCAGCACCTTTGCCACTCACAGCAATACAAACTCTGCTCACAGATGCCAGAGCAGTAAATCCATTGGCATGCCAAAGATTCTGGCACAGAGGCCAAATCTGTGTCCCAGGGCAGTGCTGGCAGGATTACAGGCCCCACCACTTCAGCACAAACACTGCTCAGATAAATAACTGCAATGAAGGCAACTGAGCCCAAGAACTGATTTCCATCCTCCATCAGTCATTTCCTCGTGACAGCTGAAACCCAGAAGCACTGATCAGTCTGTAGAGGGACAAAGACAGACTATACCCAGGCAAAGCTGGGGGCACACGTGCAAGGGTTGCTGTGTTTCTTCTGACAACAATAAAGTGTCTATACTGTGGAATGGGCACTGGAATGCCAGTTCTGGATCCCTGCCAAACACTAAGGGAATACTAAATACTTGATACCCTCTTATAGGAAGGGTTTTGGAGGATCCCAGCAGTTGTATTAACCCTTGAAGGGATTTCTGGGAACTTTGTCTAAATATCCCCCTGAGAAGAATGAAAGCTACAGCATGCGACTTTGGGAAGCAAACAGACTTAAGGAGGTGCAAAGGAGAGCAGTCCCAGAGCAAAATGCTTAGGCAGTCCCAGACAGATCATGGGTTTCACCAGAAACATGCAGGAGAAATTATGATGGGCTTCCAAACTTCTCTCATGGGATTTCCAGGTAAGGTGTCTAATTTCAGCAGCTTGTGTAGTAGCTTTCAAAGGAAGACGTAAAACTCTCACTAAAGAATATGTCCCCGAGACTGTTCCTGCCTGACTTTGAACAGGGCCTTCAAGCTGGGCTATATCTCTTCCTTTCTCTCTGTTGGTGTTTGTTTCCTGGGTCAATCCTGGCTCTGGGTTAGTGGGCCAAACTTTTCCACTCCTCACCTGTAATTGATATTTCTCCTGGAGTTGATATCCCAGCTCTGGATGGCTGCCCACATCCTCTTCACAACTTCCTCTCGGTGTGGCTCACAGATCCCCCAAGCCTCTGGGCCATCAAACATGATGTGGGAGAGCACTCCACAGGCATTGTAGGATACCTCAATCCCATCGGCTTTGCTCTCCAGCAGGTTGCTGCCAAGAGAGAAGAGATCACTCAGAGGTGGTGACACTCCAAAGGTTTACGAGTGCCCAGGTGACTGAGGAGCAGAGCTCCAGAGCCCAGTTGGTCAGCCAGACACTCACCTGAACACGCTGATGAACTGGGAGGTCATGAGCTGTGGGCGGAGCTCCTTCACCTCTGCCACGTTGCCCAAGAGACCCAGCATGTTGCGGTGCAGCTCCTGTTTCTCTGGGAATTCCTGGATGAGCAAAGGACAGGATTATACACAGGTAGGGCCACGGTGATGCTGAGAACAAGCAAGCCCTGGGGAAAATCTGTACAGTGCATCTAGAAAGGCTGGGTACTTTTGAGGAGTTGGCAATGGCTCCTGCTAAGAAGCCAAATGGCATCTCAAGTGCTAAAGGTACATGTGAAGTGAGAGAATTGAGATCAGGGCCCTGGTCCACTGCTCACTGCTGCTCTGCTTGGGGGGACTGAGCAAAGTTAGGGAAAGAGGAAGATATGTTGAATGTAAGTTCCTCTGTTCTTCTACAGGCTGTGTGGGAGGATGTAAAAAAGAAGAACATATACAAGCTTTTACTTTTTTTCTATTTCTGCAAAGTAGTAAGCACTGCTTGGAGAGGAGCAGAGCCAGGAATCCTGCCCGGGCACCTGCATCTCCACTGCTCGTGTCAGCCTCTCTCCAGAGACACTTACTTTCAAGCACTCCAAGAAGAGTTTCATGCCGCTGTAGTTAAGGAACATCTCACAGTTATCTGGGGTCTCATCAGTGATGTTCCAGAGGGCACTCCAGGAGAACTCCATCACCTGATCACACTAAGAGTCAAAAAAAGGGACAGAATCAGAGCTTTGCTAATGTGGGAGCCCACTGCAAACCAACCACTCGTTTCTTCTCTGGCATTACCCTTATGACTTCAGAGGTAAGAATTGACTTTTAACTTGTCAGCAAGTGGAGGGTTTTTCTAATATTTTTGCCTCCCTGTCATGTTCCACTGCCCTCACCCTGGAACAGGAAATTCTGCAGCGTCAGCTGAGCTGTCTTGTGTTTGTTAGAGTAGCTGAGCTGGCACTCTGGGCTGATCTCCATGCCTAAGTCACACTGAAAAGAAAACTCTGTATACAATGTTTCTTTTTTGGGAAACACTCACCGTTTTATCAGCCAACTTCTTCTGAATCAACTTTAGCATTGTCTGTGGGCAAAGGAAGGGAAGAGTGAGGAACAGTTAAAAAATCATGCAGCTAACAATTAACTACTGTGGTACTATAGGGCTGACTATGGCAAATTTTCAGGCATATTCAATTTTGATCCTTAGGAGAGAACCTACTCGGTATCTCTTTCTCTAAACCACTGGGATTATGTTCAAAGTTGCAAGTATTCATAGAGCTGAACTATCACAGTTCCCAAGCTGTTAAGTTTGGAGTCAGTTTTGATCTGTATGACCAAGTCTGGGATGTGGCATTACTGCACAGAAGCACTGGCCTCTGCAGGTCTTTGAGAAGGTGAGGGATAGGGGTTGAGTTGGGAAGCTGATGCAAACTCCAGGAGAAGGAGCCAGTCACAAGGTGGTACCAGTTCTGGAAGACTACAGTGCTTCCCTGCCCTCACAGCCAGCCTGTCTCTGGGATCATGACTTCCAGTGCTGGTAAGCAAGTGAAGGAGTAAGTTCCAGGAGAAATTAGCATTGCTGGGACACTGGTTCTCTCCTGTGATACTGTGAGGTTGGATCATGGCTGGATACATTTGGTGAATTGCTGCAAGGGAACTGTGCTAGCCTGGGTTAAGGGTAAGCAGATACCTTGGGACCATACCAACCATGACAAACCCCATCTTGCCCACAGCTTCCTTGTGGTCGTTGTCCACCTGGCAAACCAGGGCGTTGCAGAGGTGCACAGCGATGCGCTGGATGGACTCATCCTGCCGGCTCTGGTTGAGAATGTTCAGCAGCAGCTCATTCACTCGGCGGTACTGGAACTCCAGCTCCTCAGGGATGCTGAAGTTACACAGTGTCAGGCAGCAGTTTCGCTGTACCTGGGTCAAAAGGGAGCAAATGCGGGGCCAGGTGGCTACAGAAACACAGATCTCATCACCTCATTATTTCCTTTCTGCTTGCTTTGAAATCATCTTGCCTACTAGAATTTCCATTACCCTTCTATTCGGTGCTGTGCTTTAGATATGCTCTATCAGTATTCTCTTCTCTTTCTTTATTGCTCCAGTCCCCCAGGGCCAAACAATTATCCAGGGCCCACTGCTTCCCAAGCCACTTCCTTGCTGCCTCCAAGCTGAGTTGGCTTCCAGTACAGAGATTTGAGATGTTTCTTTCCATTGATCCCAAATGCCCACACCCGCTTCACCCTGCAGTCAGAGCAGGGTATCTGCTGTGTGTCACACACACCCTTTGACCACTATTCATGGAAAAAAAGGAGCCTTGCTATCATCACTTTATCTCCCTTTTTCTGGGGAATATCACATGGATAGGCAGCACCCTGCATGTAATCTCCATCACTGAGTGAAGACAAGGAGCAGATCCAGGCAATTGCTTCTCGCCTTGGCTCACACCCTGGAGGCTGAGAGACCCAGATGCTGACACCAGGCTAAAGACTTTATAGAGGGGAATGAGAGCCAAAGGATCCTGGGGTGCTCTTACTGTGACCTCCTGGTAGGACTCCATGCCGTTCAGCACCACCTGGATGACCTGGCGCCGCAGCTTCACGCTCTGCTCCATGCGGTACTCGGAGTTGGTCAGGTAGAACAGCGCTGCACTGCCCGTCACCTGGATGTTTTTGTCATCCTTGTGGCACTTGAGGGCTGTGATCACCAGCTGTGGAGAAGCAACATGGAGCTTCAGTGCCACTGACTTGCTGTGGAGTCTGTGGAGACTGTTAGAAGCCTGCACGGAATGCGTGGCCCAGGCATTGCGAGAACATGCTTATGAAACGAAGGTACCCAGTTCCGCTGCACTACTGGGACTTCCTCCAGAATGGCCTGATGTGGTTTCCCAGGGTGAGAAAAATACTGGGACTGGCACAATTTCTGTTGTCAGGGTGAGGCAGAGCTTACCTGGAGGGCTCTCAGCAGCTGGCTGCAGCGTTCGATGCGGGCAATGTCGAACAGGAGGTTGATGGCCCGGGAGGTGATTTCGGGCCGGTGCTCGGTGTAAGCCTCAATAGCATTCAGGACTTGCTCTTCGTTCTTGTCTCCACTCACCTGGCATGGAGGAATAAAAACAGTCAGGGGAAATTATGAAGGAGGAAAACCATCATGAGAAGGGAACACTGAGAGGACAAAGGGTACAGCTTCCCTCTACCCTGCCAGTAGGATTGGGACCAGGACGGGACAGAGACTGAGTCATCTCTCAGCCCAGAGAGATTAGAAAGGGCACCTCTGGAGCAGGAGGATGCTATTCACGAGTAAGACTTCCACTGTCTTACCTCCTTTTTTTTAGTCACAGACATCCTGATCTGTCAGGCAGGATGATTTTTTCCATGCCCTTCTAAGAGGCACTGTTGTAAAAACCATGTGGGGTACAGGTCTTGCTTTCCTGCAGATTCCCTGCATTATCAATTAGTTACTGAAAGGTCAGAGCTCAGTTGTTACACGCAAGACCCAAAGAACTCTGCTCTACTGGCAGCCATGTTCTTTCCACTTCTACCAAGTTCCTACTGCCAACACTCCTGCAGCCTCGTTACCTTGTAGGCTGGAATATGGGTCAGGCGGCAGAGAGATGTTTCAAAAAGGCCCAAGAACTGCAGCGGTCGTTTCAGACCCCGGAAGGGAGCAATGCTGCTCTTTGCTGGCTCAGTGCTGAGAGAAAAAAACAAAGAGATTGCTCATGTTGGTACCTTGTTTCTTCAGGTGACAGCCCTCTATTCGCTCTGACTGTACTGCTTTATAACATTCATCCCACGTGATCCTCAGTAAAGGGTGAATGTGTTGAATAGAACTAGCAGAAAGAATGCAGCTTTCCCAGGTAAAATTTGTCCTGGGAATTCACTAGTTGGAGTGAACATTTCCTCTTAAAGGGCTGTGGGTCTCACTGATCCAAAGTACTGGCAAACTGGACTGCATGTCATCTGGTAGCCTAAGTCTGTGAGCATGCAGGAACACTGGTTTTGCTGCCATGTTCCTTACTGACCAAGAGCCAGCCCAGGGGGAAAAGGAGCCATTACTGTCCCACTTACTTGCTTCTGTTCAGGAAGTGCTTCATAGGAGGGCAGAGTTCTTGGCTGAGCTGGAAAACCAGACCTTTGGGTATGCCTCTACCAGGATTTGCAAAGGTTGATCTGCCCAGTAACCAGGTCAAATCTCAAAACAGGCCTTTAGATTCCAAGTTCCTAAACATTCAGCCCTGCTATGAATACAGTGAGTCAGTGTATAAATGGTCTGTCTCAGAAGAGCCTTGATTTCAGTGAGGGTAAGAATGTTTTGTGTAGGAAGTATGCACAGAGCTTTGGAGTCCTTTCAGAAATAATCCTGCAGGAGATCCCTGGGAGAATGTGTGTGGAAAAGAACTGAAATACTTCAGATATGTATGTCAGGCAGATGGGATGATTCCTCTATTACTCTTGCAAGTCCTTACGTGTGTTGCATACAGCAATCACAGCTGATTCTCACACCAGTCTTTACTGTCAGGGGAAGCTGGGAAGAGTTGTATCCTGCTTTTCAGTATTCATTAGACCTACAGAATTCAGGAACTTGGAAGAGGGAACTGTTGTTGATTCATCTTTGACTGATCTACCCACCCAACCAGACCTCAGCAACTGCTGTTCCCTTACCTTGTCTGACCCATCTTCTCCTCCATGCTGGGGATAGTGCAGTTCTCCAGCATGGTGTGCCCTGAGATGTCGAGCGAGGTGAGGTTCACCAGGTTTTCCACAAACAGGTTTAGAACCCGCCGGGTCAGCTTGAATTTGTAATAACTGGACAGATGGTCTCTGGAAATATCCAAGTGCCTGCAAGTGACAGAGACAACCTCAGAGCCAGGAAAGCATGAGCTGGGGCTTCTGCCCCTCTACCAGAGGAAGAGGACAAGTCAGGTGTGATTATTATTATTATTTCCTTGCCAAGATACAGGAATGTGGTTCTGCAGGCTCTGGCAGCAGCAGCTGGCCCTGTGTGTAACCAAAGCACACAGATATATCTGGTAGAGGTCTACTTGGAATGGAGCACAATGAATCATCTGGCCACACATCACAAAGGAAATTGCTCCAGGCTCAGGAACTGCCTTTCCCAAGCACCATCACAGCAGCCACTTGAGGATTCTGCCTGGAGTTTGAGATGCACCAGAGGATCTTTGCATCCCCAGAAACATATCTTGCCTTATCCCACAAATTAAGTTACACAAGTTTTTGTCTTCTTCCCCGATCTTACAATTTTTCCACCTCAGGCTATTACTCTTTCCTGATTTCTTTCAGGTATTTAAATGCTTAAGCTTTCTCNTTTTTTTTTTTTTTTTGCTGCTAAGGGAGTGGTGGGACAAAGTGTCTCCTACTCATTGCAGACCTGGTTTCATTGCAAGTCACTAGGAGTTAAAGTACTTGGATTTAGCAAATGTTATCCAGGATGTTCCCTGAGACTTCAGTGGGGTATGTTAATGTGGAACCCCTTGTGCCTGGTCAGTGAAGATGATACTAAAGTCTTTCCAAAGCATCCTTTCTGTGAATAGCAAGGCCTTTCTCACTGGCTTGGGAAGTCTTGGATCCCTTTCCCAATACCACTGTGAGGTTGAATAGCAATTGTCTCAGCTCTGGTTCAGGAAGTCATTTCACTGTCAACACTCTTAGATCAGGAGCACCCATTTATTGACACTGCTTGTTCTCTTGGTTGCCCCATCCATGCACAGAGGGCTTCCATGGAGCACAGCCAGCAGACAGTCTGAGCTCTGAGCTCTTCCTAGTTTTATCTCAGAGCAAGGCTTAAACTTGGGACATTCCTGTAGGACAAGTGGTTCGGGGGACTAAGTTTCACAGTGTGATTATCACTATGCTAATTTAGGTAAACATCTGTAGCAATTCTTTTTTTTTTTTGCCATCTCTTGGGTATTCACCTGTTCTGCTTTGTTTGGCTGGTTGGGGGTGCTGGTGGCTTGGGTTTGGTTTCTTTTTTTTTTTTTGTGTTTGGTTGTTGTTTTGTAGTTGGTTTGTTTGGGTTTTCTGGAGGAGGAGATGTGTATGTTACTTTTGTTTTTCCAACCATAAATTTCTGCTAAGTGGCGTCTTTTTACAAACAAAATTCAGGCTGCCTTTATACTGTCAGGTATGTACAGCAAATCAATGAGTGAGCCTGTTGAGAGGCAGGTTCACAGCCTGAACCCAGCACTGGGTGCCTCTCTGTTAGCAGGCAAGTAGACTGTTCCTAAAAGACCTTTCCCTATCAGCAGGAAAAGGATAAACAAGGAAGAAACAGATCTGCTGACCTGAGCTTGTGAAGCTGTGCGATCACTTGGATGTGCTCCTCTGAAAGGTCCATGTTGTAAAGCACTAAGGAAACCAGACTGTCCTTCCACTGGGTCAGGAATCCCACATCATTCAGCTGGATCCCAGAGAGATCAAGAGCTGCAAGGGAGGCCAGAGGCCTCAGCAGGGTCTCCACGTTCACCCCTTCGATCAGGCGGCCCAGGTTCAGGAAGCGCAAGCGGCTGAAGCCCTCAAAAGTGAAGTCCTTGACCAAGACCTGGCGAGTGGGGTTCACCAGACAGTCATCCTCACACCCCCCGGGGTTCTCCTCCTCGTAGAAGATATTGCAGCAGCCAAAGAGGCTCAGGGAGATCAGTGTGTGGCTGAAGCTCACCAAGGTCTGCAGGCTCTTGGCTGTCAGCTTCTCACAGTTAGTCAGGTAGAGCTCAACTAGATCCTGGAGAAAGGGAAATCAAGGTTAGAGATGTTTCACAAGGTGAAGTGCCCACACCTCCCACTGGGACAACCCACCAAACAGTGTCCCCATCCCATTCCCTACAGTGGCTCTGGGAGCTGAGAAGGGAGAAGCTGATGTTATCCCAAAGGAAGTTTGGAGAGCAAAGGATGGAGTCTTGGGAATCTCCATGCCTGGGATCCTAGCTGATGCCCATGCAGCTGTCAGTGCAACACCACCTGCTTCCTGATGGCCTCCAGGTCCTGATCCTGCACAATCTGTTCCCGCAAGTGGATCCGAGCCAGCCTGGTGCTCCGTGGGTCTGAGAAGAGGGTGAAGAAGCTTTCATGGGGCTCGAAGATGCTGTCTGTCTTCACCAGCTCCACGTACCTGTGTGGGGCAATGGCGTTAGACCAGCACGGCAGAGGCTCAGCTACACCTCTGGCACCTGCAAGGGAATGTGACACCAACCCTCCTCCTGAACACCCAGGACAGCTTCTGGGATAAAGGAGCTGACCCCTTACCTCTTCTGGCACAGAACTAACAATCCTTAGGAAAATCCTGGGCCAAGGTTTGTGCAAAGCTGTGCGTGTTTGTGAGCAAACTGGATTCTGGCAAGCACAGACTCCAGGAATTTATTCCCTAGCTGTTTAAACTTGGCAATTTGATTTTTTTTTTTCATTTTTTCAGAAAATTAGCTGGCCAAAGTTCTCTGCCAGACTTTGTGGGCACAAGTTCAGCCACGAGAGACTGTGGCAGCCAGTTTATATAAATCCTTGGAAACAGGTTGCTTTGTAAAGCTATGGGAACAGCAGCTTTAAAATTTAACATCTGTTAGCACTTTGCACTCTCATTTCTATGCTTGGAGAGAGAGCTGTAAAGCTTCAGTGGTGTGAAATGGGAAGACTCCTTTGGTGCTTACTGACATTCTTGGAAGAAGCAGTGACTGTTTCGCCCTGGGTTTACGCTTTTGTTTCCCTTTTTACAGGATCTTGTTGAGCTCTCTCTGACTCATTTGGAAAGGGTGATTTCCACAGAAATTGAGAGTGATACACAGCAGTACAATAACCCTGGAAACATAATCCAAACCCTTACTGCCAATATGATCAATTGGAAAAACACAGCCCTATGAATTCTTCCCCAATCTTTCCCCCACTTTCTTTTGGAGAACTAAACACTCTTTTCTCCGAGCTCCCAGCTCCTTCCCAAACCAGGCAAAAACTTCCCAAAACCAGGCCTGAAACGTACTCATTGACAAGCTTGTCACAAATCTCACTGGGCAGGAAGATGTCGGGATGGAGCCGGAGTGTCTCGTTGTCCAGGAGGTAGCACAGGGTCCCCTCCAGGTTGCGAAGGCAATAATCAGTGCACAAGGTCATCAGGGACTCAGGGCTGTCAGATGCCATCTTGAGGGAGGTATGGGAAGGGGGAAGAGCAGAAGAAAGCTTTTGATTCAGGAGATCCTTTCCTCCACTGAAGTTCCAGGATGAATTTACAGGGACATCAGGACAGCTGTGAGCAGAGAGGGCAAAAGAGAGGCGTTGAGAGAGGCACAGGTACAAGTGTCCCGAGCAGCAGGATGTTGGGAGTTGTATTTACAGCCCATCCCTTGCTGATCTCAAAAGGACCTGCAGCAGTTTGACCTCTCTGGCAGTGTGCCCTTAATTCCTTGGTATCCCCACCCCCAGGGGATACTGTAGGGATGAGTTAATGTGAAACATGTTTTTGGAGATGAGGCTACACAGCAAAATGTTTCCTCGTTGCAGGGTTATCTGGCTGACAGAGGCACTCAGGAAGGGAAGTGGCAGAAGCCACATTGCTTGGTTTCCTTCAGAGTGGGTTGGATAAACCAGCAGAACATTTACTGTCGGGATAATCCTTTGTGTGGCCCCTGTGGGATCAGGTGACTCCATATCTCCTGCCTGTAATTCTGTTTCCCACCATTCCAGGTCAAGTTGCATTTTCAACCTGAACGTTTCTCTGTAGGGCCAAGCCAGAAGCTCCATCCAAGTCCTTGAACTACACCATGAAGTGGATCGGAAGCCAGAGGGAAACACAGGGACTGGTCTGTGACCCCTCTGAGTGCCGTGTAAGGCAAGCTTTGTGCACGTGAAGCAATCCTAATGTGAATTTCTATAAATATTTCAAGACACAAAAACATTGTTGGAATGTTTATTTTTGATGTAAAAGCTGTGTTTTATCAATAAGTCTGTCCCTGCTGGCAGTGAGAACACCAGTGCTATGGAGGCAGCTGTTGTTCTCTGTGCCACAGCTGAGCAGCCAATGCTGGGGAAGTTGTTGCAAAACATCCTTCACCCTATTCCATTTCTGATCTTTATCCTACAGCTGTGAAGATCAGGACATTTGTCTGTGTCTCTCTAAAGCCTCTGGTGCTCTCTTTCCCTCATTCCTGCGGTACCAGTACAAGACAGAAGGTTTAACTCCCTCCCCTTAGCCTTGTCACTGTCCTCAAGGGCACTGGGGCAGATCAGGCACTTTCCCTCCTGCCCTTTCAGATGCTCTGTTCAGCCACTGCCGGGGCAATGACACCTCTACAAAGGATCAGTCAAGGCTGTGGACGAGCAAACCTTTCAAGTCCTGGCACCAAAGGGTGTCCATGGGTGACAGGAGCACAGCTGTGACTGAGCCTGCTCAGCACTACCTGCCCTGCAGAACTGATTTCCATGCAAACATGAAGGAAGCACAAGCTGGAACTCAAAGCTCTTTTTTTTTTTTTAATTCCTCCTGTGTTTTATTAATTCTTTTTTTTTTTTTTTTTGTCTGGGTGTCCTTCAGTGCCAGGGCCAAAGATTTGGCCAAGAAATTAACCCAACACAGGAAGGAGCCTCTCAGAAAGCAAGTGAAGATAGTCAGGTCTGCTCCTTGTTCAGCAGGGGCATCCCAGGTTCTCTGCTGGTTTTGGCTCACGAGGCAAAAACATATGTTGAGGAAAAAAAACAAACCCAAAACCTCAGCAACCACAAAAACTGGACTTCAAACTCTCTCCCATCGAGGTGTTAAAGGTGTAACCTGCTCTTTTGGCTCACATGGGTCACAAGAACATAAAACGGTGACTTCTCAATAGTGCCATGATAGCTCACAGACCATAACCCACAGCTCCCTTCTTTACAGCTAAATCAGGAGAGAAGTCAAGGCTGAAATGGGCCACTGAGTGCAGAGTACCTTCTCCCAGGCTGGGAGGTCCTGGCTCAGGGAATGCAGGTGGGAGGAACCTGCCCTGTGTCTGCTCTGGAGATGAATGGGCCTCACCTCCAGAACAAGTCCTTCTCACAGACTCTGCCTGAAGCCTGAGAGAATCCTTCCAGAAAGGCAAGATCAACAGGAAGATCTGAACCAGCTGGGAAGCGTGTTCTGCTGTCCCTACCAGTTCCCCTGTGCCATCAGACAGGAGGTCCCTGCACCCAGTGTTCTTCCACTGTTTACTACCAATGGCCAGAGAAATGGAAAACAAATTCCCATTGACAACCTGTTGTCACGTGCAGCTGGAAAAGGCCAGTGCTTGGGACTTGTCCAAGCAGCTCAGAGCACCAGAGGGCAAGGACTGCCTTCCTGTGGCTCTGACCAGCCTCTGTTCCCTCTCTGCTGAGACCAGCACAATGCAGCCAGTTGATCCCAGCCCTGGAGAAATCAGCTGCCCTTTAACTTCTGAGCTCCCCGTGATCCACCAACACAATCCCATGCAGAAGTTTGACATAAAGGAGAGTGGTTTTCTGTCCCAGTGACATGAGACCAAAGAAAAGCTTCCATCCTCATGATTTATTATCACATCTGAGCAGCTGCTGTGACCTTTTGTCCTGGACATGACACAAGCTGTTCTCTCCCTCCTCACTGAGACTCAAGATGTGACATGCAGGCAGGGGCAGAGGGAAGGGTGTCAGTAGCTGCCCTGATCAATATTTTCTCTAGTTAGAAACTTAGGGTGAGATAAAAAGAAACAAACTGGAAATGCTGGCAGATTAACACTTCTTTGATCATTATCCTCAGGCAGATTTCCACAGGCTCAAACTGCCCAGTGACTGCCACCAGTGCCTTCCAGTGATGGGACATGAGCTGCCTGGTGCATGTGTGCTTTGGGAGGGTCAAAGACACGAAAGATGTTTAAAATCCAAGAGCATGAACTGAAAAGTGACCAGAACTACCGCTGCCGGTATTTTTTCCCATTTCCTTCTCTAACAGGTTTCCCTCCATCTTAGTGCACAAATGGCCTGAGTCCCTCAGAAGGGATAAAAAATCCTGCTCTGTGGGTGTTCAGCCCTCTCTGTGCAGCACCAGCACCTCATGCCATCCACGGATCCCCAGCCACCTGCAACACAGGCAGCTCCACTGCCCCCACCAGCAGCCTCTCTGCACCCGTATTGTCACAGCACTCCAGGCTCCCCTGGCACTCCTGGGGCTGCCACTGCCAACATCCTCTGCCTTGCACTCTGCAGGGATGGTCTCTCCAGCCTCTCTCCAGGCACTGCCCAGAGCCAAGCCTGACTCACCGTGGCTCCACGCCAACCGCAAAACGTTTACACTGTTGCTACAAAAATGATTGGCAAAGCTGACTTTTCCAGCACCAGGAACTCATCCAAGGAGAGGGCAAACGCTGTGCACTGACATGAGCTGACTGCAGTGACTCCAGAATAACAAATTTCGCGTAAATGCAGAGCTTGGCACGGGTTTCGCTCGGAAGGGAAACTGCACCGTCACTTTCACTGGCATCCTGCAGCTGCAAATCACTGCGAGTTCATTAATTGATGGGTCATCGCAGCTTCTGTGGGGAAACACCCTCCCTGCTTGGAACCAGGGAAAGTGGAGGAGGAGGAGCCCGGACTATTCTGTATGGCAGCGAATTCCCAAACTTGTCAGCCCGCCGTGACTGACAGCTCGTGCTCGCCGGGGAACGTGTCGATCTTTGTACTCGCCCGCAGCAAAGACGCTCCTTCAGCTCCCGGAATTACACCACGAATTTTCACTCCTAAATCACCTTCCCAAGGGGACACCCGGGAGCCCCCGGTCACGGCTCCCCGGGACGGGGTCTGACATCGCCGGGGGGTCACGGCCGCGGCCCGGGGCTGCTCCCGCCCGTCCCGGGGAGGGCACGGCGGCTGCCCTGGGGGGCTCCGTGCGGCGCTGCCGGGGATGGAGGAGGGTGACGCCGGCACTCACCTGGCGCCACGGGGGGCTGGTCCCGGCTGGCCGGGGCGGCCCCGGCTCCGCGTCCTGCTCGGGCCCCGCTCCCCCCGCCGCGGCCTCCGCTGTCAACAAACCCCGTCACTTCCTCCGCCCGCGCCGGAAGCGCCGCCGCGGTTCCCCCGGAAACCCCGGCCCGGCCGGAACGCTCGGGACCCGCCGGGGGCGCGCCCGTGACGTCACGCAGTGGCGGC
>VXBA01000881.1:1600921-1631347 GCA_013399895.1 Serilophus lunatus | reverse complement strand
CCACCTCGCCCCCCTCACTGAGCGGCGCCTTTGGCGCGGGCCCCGCTCACGGCCGGCACCGGCACGGCCCGGAGCTTCCCCGGGGGGAGCGCTACCGCCCTGGAGTCCCTTCGGTGCTGCGGGGGGACGGTCCTGCCCGCTTGGCGCTGGGGCGGATCCCACAGCGTGTCCCCAGCCCCGGGGCCGCGGGGAACCGGGACGGGATCGGGGAGAACCGGGGACAGACCCGGGTGGGCGGGGGCTTAACGAAACGGGGCGTGGCTTCGAGCCACACCCACAGTGGCGCGGGGCTTGGCGACCCTGGGCGTGTCCGACAGTGGGCGTGTCTTAACCGGGGCGGGGCGGGGCTTTGCCGCCGTGTGGGCGGGGCTTGTTGCCCAGGGAGGCCGCTCGCGCGGCACTCGGTGCCACGCCCCCGAGGGGCGGGGCCGGGCCCGTTCCGCCCCCGGGCAGCGTTTCCAGCCGGAGCGTTTTCCTGCGGCGCGCGGGGAGGGGGCGCCGGGGCCGCCATGTCGCGGCTGCACCAGAGCAGGTCCGGGCCGGGGCCGCGATCCGAGCCTTCCCCTGCCCTTCACTTCCCTTCCCCTTCTCTGCCCCTCCCGGGGCCGCTCGGTTGGGGGCGGGGGAGCTCCTGGGAGTGGCGGGTCTGTGGGGGTTCAGGGTCTCCGGGGGGTGCCCGTAGCCACCCCGGTGACCCCCTGGCGGCTCCGCTTCCCTCAGGATCGCGGACTTCCAGGAGGTGCTCGGCGAACCCACGGTGGCTCTGGCGAAGCTCCGCGAGCTCTGCTTCAGCGGTGAGTGCCCCGGGGAGGGGGCACGGGACTGGAGCCGGTGCCCCTCGGGCGGGAGAAGTGCTGCCAGGACGGGCTAACGTGGTTATTTCTCTGCCTGGTGTTCCGCAGGAATTCCCTTCGATGGTGGGCTGCGCTGCCTGTGCTGGAAGGTGGGTTTGGCTTGGGGCGCTTTCGTTTTCTTGCCGGCGATGCTTTGGGTTGGTTAAGGACACGCAGCGGTTTGAGGCGCTTAAAACCGTAAACAGACGATCAGTCCGGAGCTTAGAAACCCCTCGGAGTCAGCGGTAATTTGGGGAGATCAGCACTTTGCATGTGAGCAGCATGGGTTTTAAGCTCGGAGTGTGTTTTGGCCGGGTTAACTATCCATCAGTCTCACTGTCGATGTGTTGAAAACCGGTCCCTGAAATATTCCTGGCTGTTTCTTGGCTGGTTTCTGTTGCTCGGCTTTCTGGAGAAAGCTCCCAGTGTTTTGAAGAGCCAATTCTCACCACTGTGTTTGCTTTGCTCATCTAACAGGAGTGACAGCTCATTTAATGCTAATTCCTGCATCTGTCCCCTGTGCAGATACTCCTGAACTACCTCCCTTTAGAGAAAGCCTTATGGAGCTCTTTGCTGAAGAAGCAGAGGTGAGGACATTGGTACTTGTCCACTTATTGCTGATGATATCTGCAGAGAAGGAGAATAGTCCTTAAATAATTAAGTACATTCATAAATTGTTCCTGTGTGGAATGTGCTGTTCTGCAGCTGCCTGGAGGATTGACCCCTTCAGCTGAACTCAGCTGGAGAGAAAATCAAATGTCTTCTGGCTGAGCAGGGTGGGACAGAGATCTATTCAAACTCTGTCTGTGGGCTCACCTTGACCTTGTCTTCCTCATGGCAAATTCCCCTTTTTTTCCCTTAAGGGATCTGTATTCCCAGTTCCTGAAGGAAATGATTATCCAGCCTGGGATTGCCAAAGCCAACCTGGGTGTTTCAAGGGAAGATGTGACCTTAGAAGATCATGTAAGTGTTGTTAAACCTTTGTGCTGCAGAGGATTCCTCAGAGCCATAAACTGTTGTTGTGGAGTCTGGACCCCTGGGCTGCTCCTGGCTCTGTTCCCAACTGTTGTTCCCTGGCAGTGGGAGGGAGGGATGGTTCCCAGGTGCCAGCCTGGCACTTGTGTCTTGGTAACCTTGAGTGTGAATTATTGGCAAAGCACCAGGAGCTCTGGAAGGAGCTGTTTCCAGCTGTGCAGATCCTTCCTCCTCCCCTGGGCCACCTGCCCAGGCTGTGGGTCTCCCAGGGAAAGGGAGAGGCTCTTCTGAGAAGTCAGATCCTTGAGTGGCCTTAGAGCTGGTTCATTTGAGCAGAGGATAGAAAAGAGGCAGGAGCCTCACTTATTTCTAGTTGTGCTGCTGACTTTGTTTTTAATGGACTGTTTCCTGCATCCATTGGTGTTTTCCTTCTCTGAAAGTGCTGTTAAGGGTGTCTGTGTGGGAGGAGAGAATGAAGTAACTGAGCAGAAGAGGCTGTAAAATGATACAGCTGCTTCCATGACCATCCCGAAGGTTTACTCCTCTGCAGTCACCTGCCCTTCTGATCTCTGGAGCCTCAGTGATCTTTGAATCTCTTGGAATGTTGCTTTTGTTTCCTCAGTTAGTTGTTAACTTTGTGTGGCTCTTGGTGTGGAGAGAAGAATGTGAGTGTGGAGGGGGGGATGTTAAGTTTGTCATATTGGAAAACTGGTCAGATACAGGAGAGGTTTTCCATGGCATATCTCTCAGTTTTCCTGGGCACAATGGTGAGGTTTAATCATCCTTCTCAGGAAATAGAGGAGGATAACTTGTAACTCTTAAGCACAACATCAAAGTACCGTCTGAGTGAGTAACTCTCACCCCAAGTCCAAAGACCATCTCCAGTGTACAGGTTTGGAGCTGCAGGCAGGAATCTTGTTGGCACAAGACAGGATACCTGGGAACAAAGCCATTGAGTCAAGTGGAAAAGGGTAGAAAATGGGAGGAAAAAAGATGACCCTGGTGTGCTGGAACTGTGCTGGTATTGTGTGGCAGAGGGACAGCAGGAATGATAAACCAGCGTGTGTTTGCTGAGCATTTTGATACACGTGAAACACACTCGTTCTCTTTCTGTGATTTGCCTCTTTAGCCCCTCAATCCAAACCCAGACAGCCGGTGGAACACCTACTTCAAGGATAATGAAGTGCTTCTCCAGATAGACAAAGATGTCAGGTGTGTGTGTGTGAGGTTTGTGAACCCCGAGACGTTTCCTTGTCACGCTGCACTTTGCAAAACAAGTTTAATATTAAACCAAGCCTCCCGTTCGCCCCGGGGCACGTGCTGCCTTCTCGTGCCTGATTTCCTTCTGCATCCATCCATCCACCCCAGGAGGCTGTACCCTGACATGGCATTCTTCCAGCGCCCCACGGACTATCCCTGCCTCCTGATCCTGGACCCCCAGAACGAGTTTGAGACGCTGCGCCGGCGGGTGGAGCAGACCACGCTCAAGTCGCAGACGGTGGCGCGGAACCGCAGCGGGGTCACCAACGTGAGCTGGGGCTGGGGTTGTCCTGGGCCACAGGGCAAGGCCTGGCAGCTGGGAGGGGTGTTTTTGGGGCTTTCTCTTTCTGCTTGTGCAGTGAAACTGGGGAAATACCCCGGCAGATACTGAGCATCCGTGGGGGCTGGATGTGGGGGAGTCAGTTGATGTGCGTGACGGACAGTAGGGAGTCAGAGGTGTGTTTAGTTTTAAGGATTGGATTCTTCATGGCTTGTGGCAGAAGTTGGAGTCACAAGTTGTTCTATACTTGACATGTGCCTTCTTGTATAGGGACAAAACACTAAAGAGTTGATTTGCTATGAATTTATTATGAATTTACATAGTCATTGAGCACTAGATCTCACAAACATATAATCAGGAGAAGAACTGGGTGTCTGCTGAAATGTGTGTTGTGTCCTTCCTCTCTCCCAAGAGTTACAGCACCTGTGCTGTTGGGGAAGGTGGTTTCCACCACAACAGATCAATACCTTCCCTCACTCTACTGACAGAGAAATGGAACTGCTGTGGTTTCTTACTATGTGGGATCACATGATTCAGGGGAATTGTGTGTTGCTCCACAGACTTTGTTCTTCAAGGACACCCAGCACTAGGACTTCACTGCCTGTGTGCTTCCTATTTCTCTTGTTTCATGTGGTACAAACTGTCCAAATCTTTTGGGGGCCTGTGTGTGTTAAAAAGCCAAGCCTGGCATGTGTACTAAACAGTCTGGGCCAGCTGGTTATTCTGATCCAGCTGTGGTTTTGCCTTATTTTCCAGGTGAGCTCCCCTCTGAAAACCACTCCCAGTTCTCTGAGCGAGTACGAGGTGCTGCCCAACGGCTGTGAAGCTCACTGGGAGGTGGTGGAGAGGATCCTGTTCATCTATGCCAAGCTCAATCCTGGGATAGCCTACGTTCAGGGGATGAATGAAATCGTGGGGCCCCTCTACTACACCTTTGCCACAGACCCAAACAGCGAGTGGAAAGGTGAGGGATCCTTTTGACCTCTCAGTAACAGTGGTGCACTGGGAGCTCTCTGCATGGCACAAGTTTTGGGGACCGGAGCAAATAGGAGCTGAACAAGCTGGGAGTGGTGAGGACATGGAAAGTGAGGGGTTTTGAGGTGATTTTGTTTGTTGTGCTTGGATCTAAAAAGAAAAGAGTGGAATGGGAGGACTTTGCCTGTTGCTTCTACTTCATGGAAGCTCTGAGAGTGTGTGCTGGCTGCAGAGAAAGCAGATGATGTTCTTGGGCACAGATAACTGCTTTGTGAACCTGATATCACAAAGACCATCTGTGACACACAGGACCTATGTCTGCACTGGCTCTGTAGACATTTCTAGTTAAAACCAGAAAAAAAAGAAGAAGAAAAAAAAAAGATTGTTTAGCCTTATGCCAGACCAAGCAAGCCAAGGTCTGGTGGGATCCACTTCTTAAATCCAATGCAGCAACCGGATTATGCAGCAGGACCACTTTAAAGCTGTGGGTCTCAGTGGTGCTTCCTCTCTTCTCCCCTAATTTCATTTTCTCTCCCCAGAACATGCTGAGGCAGACACGTTTTTCTGCTTTACCAATCTAATGGCTGAAATTCGGGACAACTTCATTAAGAGCCTGGATGATTCTCAGTGTGGTATCACCTTCAAAATGGAGAAGGTGTACTCCACCCTGAAGGAGAAAGATGTGGAGCTGTATTTGAAACTGGTGAGGAGCCAGGTGTTTCTCTGGGTCTTGGCTGGGATGGGAGGAGTGGAATTTAACAGTCCATGCTAACCAGTTTTGTTAAACTGTGCTTGAACAGAACAGAGTGTGAAGGGCTTTGCCTGTGGAGCACAGAGACTTATCTATGAAACAGTCTCTCCTTGGAGTGAGCCCAGAGCAAGCTGACACAGCAAGGTTTGCTCCCCTGCCTGGCTCTGGAAGCAAACAATGGTGGTTGCACAGCTGCCAGTGGGAGTCCCAAGGATCTTGGCCGTGATCCTTGGTCACTTGCATTGAGCTGAAGTCTTTTATTCTCTCATAGTTATCAGGCAAAATATGGGTTTGCTGTAGAGTTGTTCAGAATTTGAGGTGTCAGAGCAAAAACATCCCCCTCCCTTCACACAATTCTGTTGCCACTGGCTGCCTTGATAGCACTGACTTAGACTTCATGGAGATCATTCCAAAGGGAAAAGGAAGGCCAGTGAGCTGGATGATGCCACTCACCCAATTCTATTGTTCCACTTCATCCAAGGATCTCCAAGTGCCTTGGGTTTGTGTGAATTTTGCAGAACATGGAGAAAGCAGCTTTTGTTACATTATCAGTCTAAGAGACCATTTGGTGTGAAAGTCCAAGGAGAATTCCAAAGGGAAAGCTGTACTTGTTATTTCAACCTCCACCAAATAACACTGAGATCTTTTTCTGTCTAGAAAAATCAAGATATATTTCTTCTGTAATCTGAAAGGTGGTTTGTCAGCACAGTGACACAACCCACAGTGTTGGCTGGTAGCTGATGCAGTGGGGAGAAAATAAACTGCCTAATGTTTGGCAGCCAGGAAATAGTCTTGGCCATGCAGCAGCTGATCCTTGAGAATATCACCAGGATCCTGAACTTGTTTGACCTTGATTAAACTTATGGTCTCCTGGATTTAACATCAGAAAACAGGAAAGCTTCAGGCTAGAACTGCTTACAGCATCAGTGTGAACTCCATTCCATCTTTGTTTCTCTTTGTGAATAGTAGACCTTTTGATAAATACAGGGCTTCTGGAAAGGAGAGGAAATCCTGACAAACAGTGCCTCTGCTAGTGGGGGAGGGCTGCAGCTTTGCAGATAAAATGCTGTTCAAATGGCAACTTCAAATTCCTTGGCAGGTTTAACGGAACTATCGCAAATAGTGCCTTTAGGGAGGAAAGCTTCCTTTACTCCATGGACAGAGGAGCATTTTTTGGCTTTGCTGTAGGTGTGGAGTGTGGCTGCACTGAAAATCTCCGTCTAGAGAGGGTCTCCAAAGGAGGCAGAGGGGTTGCTGATGCTGCAGGTGGAGTTGTGAGCTAGGAACAGTGTCAGGGAGGAGACAGGGATGGAAACATGGGGTGCATCTCTTGCTTGTAGGCAGCTGGCCGGGAGCACATATTCATTCTTTGCCTGGTGCCTGTCTGACAGCAAGAGCAGAACATCAAACCCCAGTTCTTTGCCTTCCGCTGGCTGACGCTGCTCTTGTCCCAAGAGTTCCTGCTGCCAGATGTGATCAGGATCTGGGACTCCCTCTTTGCTGACGACAAGCGCTTCGACTTCCTCCTGCTCGTCTGTTGTGCCATGTTGACGTAAGTACAGGGGGTGTCTTCCTGTTCTTCTCTTTCCCTCCTTTCCCTGAGTCCACTGAGTCTTCTGTAGGAATGTGTTAAGGCATCTGGTGAATACAGAAATAGCTCGTGGGGGTAGCAGAAGTGTTTCTGAGAGCATCTCTAAGTGTAGTCTGTGTTCTAAAAGTTCCTTTGTAAAGGGTCAAAAGTAGCTTGAATAATTTCCGTCTTTCAGGCTCATCCGGGATCAGTTGCTGGAGGGAGACTTCACTCTGAACATGAGGCTGCTACAGGTAAGGATTGAATGGAGTGGGCATAGGGAGCAATTTGAAAAGTCTTAAAATAGTACCGTGAGAGAGGATGATGGTATGTGAGAGGGTAGGAGGATGTGGCTGACACAAGATAAGTACCACATTTCTGGTGTTTGCATGCAGGAAAATCTGCAGGGGTCTTACAGCACACTTGTTACTGGAAGTGGGAATCATCACAGGCTGGAGGTTTCTAATGTTTGGTTTGCAAAAACTGAATAATTTTGAGCAAAGTGTGAAACCCTCTGTAACACTGTTAAATTTTTTGGCCAGAGGGTTTTGTTTAGTTCTGCCTGAGGTTGGAAACGCCTGCGCTGCACAGTTGGATATCTGGGGTTCTGCCAGTTCCTGCTTTGGGCTGTGCAAGATACTGGCTTTGATAAGGCTCTCTGGCATAAAGAGAGCCCTGGAGCAGCCCAGCTTACTGTGCCCTTGGAGGACAAAGTGAAAAACAAAAACCAGCAAACCTTCTTGAAGGGTATTGAGGTTTGATCAGTTACAAAACAGGAAACTGTAGCTGGTAAAGGAGTAACCGAACATGGCAGTGTGTTATAATAGACCAAGAATGTTGTTGTCAAGGTTTGTATTGTTTAAGTGACACAGTGTGTATCAGGAATGGTGGGTAGTCACTGAAATCCCTTTGTTTCTTGCCATAGGATTATCCTATCTCGGATGTTCATCTGATTTTGAAGAAGGCAAAGGAACTTCAAGATTCCAAATAGTCCGTGGGCCTAGCAAAAGGTGTCAAGAGAAGTTGTGGCAGTGGATCTCAGGAGATGCTCCCATGCAGTGTGGTGCACTAAAGCTCCTTGTGGTCTCTGCAGGACTTCAGGTTTTATTTGGGCTACTGGCCACCTTGAAGACTTCCTTCTACTCTATTTATTAGGTCAAAGATTGATTACTTTCCCATCTACTTGGGTCCTGCACTCCAGATTTTTCCGAGTCTCAAATGCCTCTTTGCTGCCAAAAGCAGTTCTTTGTATCTTTTTTTTAATGACTTTAAGTTTGGAGAGAAAGAAACCTTCTGTCTGCATATCCCTGAAGGGATGGACTCCTGTATCATGGAAGTAACACACGGAGGGAGTAACTTCTGATGGGGAAAGGACAGACTGAGTCCAATGAATTTTGGTGAGTATAGAAGGGTCTTCCTCCTGTGAACAGAATGTATTCCAGTGAAGTCACACATTCTGCCATTTAATAACTCCTGGATTCTTCTCCCTCGTGTCTGCACTTGGCCATCCCTGGGGTGTGTGAAGAAGATGGAACCAGTTTCTGGTGGTTGGACCCCTTTGCCTGGGAAGGAGACTTGGGAAGCTGAGCTGGGAGGACATGATGACATCTGGTGGCTTTGTGCACTCAAACTGCCTGAATCCAGAACTGCCTTATCAGATAAATGAGGCCTCTTTGAAAGCAAGACTGGGGTGGTTTTAATCCCTGACTGTAGTTTCAAGTCAAGCCTTACTACGCACAGCCTTAGAGCAGGATTGTTGCTGCAGGGAGGCCTCAGGCTGCTTTCCTGGCTCCAAACTGGAGCATGTCCAGCTACAGTCAGGATTCTGAAACACAAGAAATGGACATCTAATCATGTGCAATGAAGACAGATGTATCCTTACAGGCACAGCACTGGGGTTTTCTGCCTCACTGACTCACATAATACTACCATGCATTGAGCTCTGGTCACACTAACCTTGATATTGTCTCATAGTACTTCTTGCCAGGAAGAGGCATGGTACAGTTCTGACCTACAAAGAGTCCTAGCACAATCCTTTGGGCATAAAAGATCTGGACTGCTGGTGCTGATCCACTGCTGTGTCCTGGTCCTGTTGGAGTCACAGTCCTGAGTTGGACACCTGTTCCTCCTAGGAGGGGAAACTGCTGCACTTCAGACACAGTTGAGCAGGGTCAGGTGAACGTGGACTGAGACAAACTAGAGGGAACTGCTGACCTGCCACAGTGTCCAGCTGAGCAGAAACCATAATCCTCAGAGGGAGAAACTGCCAGCACCCAGGTGGTGCAGAAGCTCTCGAGTGAACACTAATCCAGCGTGCTTTTCCCTTTCTTTCTGTGCTATTCTGGCTCACCTCTGTGTAGCTGTTTGGTATTGGTATTGAGTTGTTAAAGGTCAGTCTTTGTAAGACCTGCTTAAGCTGCTGCTGGCCTAGAATTGCCCTAGCAGGAGGGGGGTGGGCAGCCTTCAGCTTTTTTTACTGGTGTTACTTCCCTTCACTGAAGGCCAGTTCTTCACAGGCTGCTGTAATTCTCACAAGGGTATGTGGGGAGACTGCAGGACAGGTTGGTGCATGTACCTGTGTTCTTGTTGGCAATCCCAAGAAATCTCTTGCCTCTTCAGAAGATGCTCGAGTAGCACTGGTGCAGCCAGGTGTTGCTGCTGTGTTGCAAGAGCAACTGAAGGTTTAAAGCAATCTGTAATTAATACCTGTGGCAACACTATCCCTCTCTGTTGCAGTCTTTTCTAGAGGGTATGGTTTTTCTCCAAGAAAAATGGAGCAGGGTAGACCAGGACAGCTGGTCTGTGATGAAGCCTCCTATCTGCTCCAACTTTTGGATGGATGTTCTTTCTGAGCTATTCCAGGTGGTCCCATGGGCTCAGCTGTCAGGTACCTGCAGTAGGGAGGCTGTTGGCCAGACCTTGTGTGGCCAAACAGCCAACTGGGTGGTTCTTTACAAATGCTGAACCAAAAGGTCACACTCTTGGGCAAAACTGGACCTGCTGCAAACCCTTCTGCTTCAGAACTGCTCTAAATATTGCTGTGGCTGTCCCATTCCATGTACAAGCTCTGCACTCACCTGCCTGAATACCTGGGCTGGGCTTATCTGTTTTGGGTCCCCTGGCAAGTGCTGGGTTCCCTTATGCTGGATTTTCTCACTGGGAGCAGGAGCATCCATGAGGGTTCCTGCTCTGAGCAGCTGGGAAGTCTCCTTAAAGTAACCTTGAGGAGGCAGCAGGTGAATCGGGGTGGAAGCATTACTTGGAGATGAATTTCTGCACGTTTTCAGAGTAGCTTTGAGCCCTGAGGGTGCCGTGCCCAGGCAGGGGCTGGGTTGTGACATTGCACACCCTCAGGGAAGGCACAGGGGAGGTGGCAGTGCCCGTGTCATGCTGCCTTCTCCCTTCCTAGGTGACCATTTTACTTCAGGGAGTGACGGTAAATGCTTTGGAAAGGAGTCTCCAGTGGTTTACAGGGGTGTGAGGAGAGGTTTGGCTGCTGCAAAGGTTCAATGGGGTGAATTCTGCAGCCTTATCCAGACTATGGCTACTAAATCGATTTGAGTTCTTTGGGGAGAGCTTGTAACAACTTTGATCAACCCAGACGTGGTTCCTACATGAAAAGCTGTTTTATAATCCTTATTTCCCTCCTGTGTGGTGAGGCTTTGTTTTAGCTTTTTGGAGCGCTCCTGTAAAACGTCCAACCCCTAAAGAAACAGGTAACACTTATTTCCCCCACCTTGCTTGGAAAGCACCGCCAGAACAGGGTGTAACGAACACTTCATCGCTCTAAAACTCCTTTTTAAACACTATTTGTATGACACTTTACTGCACGGGTGGCTCTGTGCAAACCTTTTCCCTTGCTGTCACTCGGGGCTGGGGCTGCTCCAGTTCCTGCGTGTCCATACAGGTAAGAACAGCAGGGGGACGACCAGGCGCCGAGCCCTGGAGAACCACCCACCTCCCCCTTCCCGAGACGCTTTTGCTTTTCCTTCCCATCCGCGGGAGCGCCGCCTTTCCCTCGGGAAGCCCCGCACAGGCGCCGCCGCACCTGCGGGCGCTCCCGGCCGCGGAGTGAGCGCGGATCCCTCTCCTCGCTGCCTGATCTGTCCTTCTGTCCCATCTCCCGGCCGCGCTGTGAGCGCGGATCCCTCTCCTGGCTCCGTCCCGTCCCCATCCCCATCCCGCCATTCCCGACAAACCCTCTCCCATCCCGGGATCGCCGTGTCCGCCCCGTGCGCGCCGCCTCTTAAAGCGGCGATGCCTCCTCCGCAGCGCGGTTTGTCGGGGCGCAGGCGCGGCCCTTTTAAGCGCGTTTCGCGGGCCTCACCGGCACGGCCATGCTGCGGGCGCGCTGGGCGCTGCCGNCCCGCGACCGCCCCGGACAGCGGGGCGAGGCGGCCGAGGGGCTGCTGGCCCGCCTGCCCGTGCTGCCCACCCTGGCCGCGGCCGGCCCGCCGGCCCTGCCGGGGTCGGGGCGCACCGAGCTCAGCAAGTACGGGCTGCCCGGGCTGGCGCAGCTGCGGAGCCGCGAGTCCTACGTGCTGTGCTACGACCCCCGGAGCCGCAGCGCGCTCTGGGTCATCGAGCAGCTCAACCGGGACACGCTCAGCGGCGCCTCGGACCGCGCCGCCTGCGACTTCCAGGAGGACGACTCGGTGCACGAGTATCACCGAGCCACCAACGCCGATTACCGCGGCAGCGGCTTCGACCGCGGGCACCTGGCGGCGGCCGCCAACCACAAGTGGAGCCAGAAAGCCATGCGGGACACGTTCTACCTCAGCAACATCGCCCCGCAGGTGCGGCCCGCGGCCCGCGGGGGGGAGCCGGGGCTGTCCCGGTCAAGGGCAGACGCTGCTCCCTGTGGGAAAACACCTCTGGATTTGTCCCGCTGAATTTGACCCCTTCAGGCAGAGAGGGGTCAAAGTCACTCGGAGGTGCTGCTAAGTTTAACAACGGGTCCTGCAAGCGCAGCTGCCCCGTGTCCTTCTCAGGCCAGGAGAGACTCCCCCGTTCTGTGCAGTTGAACAGACGCTTGCAGAAGCTGGGGTTTCGGGCATGCAGACCAGGATCTTGCTGGGTGCAGCTTCCAAAGCAGAGGTGATAGTGGAGATCTAGGATTTTATGATCTGTTCTGGAGAGTGCCAGGGCCACTGTGAGACATGTTACAGAAAAGGCAGGAGGTTACTCTGAACAGTGACGAAATACTCCAGCAACTCATCACTGGTTGTGTTTCTAGAATCCTCACTTAAACCAGAATGCCTGGAATAACCTTGAGAAGTACTGCAGAAGCTTGGCAAAGAACAACAAGAACGTCTATGTCTGCACAGGACCCCTTTTCCTGCCCAGGTAAAAACGAGGACTGAGCTGGGATGGCACCCTAAAGATGCATCCTGCTGGGAAAACAGCTGAGGTGTTCCCTGGATCTGCTGAGGCCCCTCTCAATAGGTGAAACTAGCTGAGCTCAAGGCTCTGTGCAAAGGTACTTTCTTAGGGTTAAAATACAGTTTGTGTATTTTCCATCCATTTGATTATTCCAGGGGTGAGAGTGGGTTTCTTGAGCTACATTATAACTAAATTGCTTTTGTTTGCAGTCATCAACAATTTAGTAATTACTGGATGATTAGATGACAGATTAGACTGCAGACCCCATCCCTGCAGAATAAAGCTTCCGAGTTTTATTTCATGGACTACCTCTCCACTTAGGGCACCACTTTATTTGCAAACATCTTCACGTAGCACTAAACAGCAGCTGTCTCATGTTGAGATCTCTTCAGCAGCAGGAAATAGCTTGGAAAGGCTGTTAAAAGAGAGCCAGCAGGGAGGGGATCTGGGGGGAGCAGCCCCAGTGCACAGCTCAGCCTCAATGTTTCACCTCTGCTCCAGCCATGCTTTACACCCCTGGGGCAGAAGCAGGGCTGATTCCTGCCATGGCATGAGGGTGTTAAAGGGCTGAGGGGGTGGATGTGGCACCAGAGTAGGAGATAACTGGGATGTTGCTATTGGTGCAGGATGGAGGCTGATGGGAAGATGTATGTCAAGTACCAGGTGATTGGGAAGAACAACGTGGCCGTCCCCACCCATTTCTTCAAGGTGCTCATCTTGGAAAAGGAGAGTGGGGAGATTGAGTTGCGCTCCTACGTGATGCCCAACAGCCCTGTGGATGAGAAAATCCCCCTGGAACGGTTCCTGGTCCCCATAGAGAGCATTGAGAGAGCCTCGGGGCTCCTCTTTGTGCCAAACATCCTCAGGAGAACGAGTAACTTGAAAGCCATCACAGCTGGGAACAAGAGCTGAACCCTGACTAAGCAAATCCAGGACTGACAGCAGTGAGCCACACAATCATAGTTCCCTGTGCAGTTTTAAATGTGGGAAGTAAGAATCAACCCATTGCTTCTCTCTGCCCTTCCCCTCACTTCGTGTATCAGTGACACGCACACACAGCAGGTCCTGCGAAGGCTCTGGGCACTTGACACTGTAGCAGTTCTCCAGCCTAGAACTTCCCCCTAATCTACTGCTCCCTTCGAGTGAGGCTCATTAGACACAAAAGGTACTAATTTTGCTGTTTATCAGGGAGGGAGGGGAAGTGAGATGGGTGCAGTGGGAAGGGAGGAATTCTTGCCTTCCTGTGACTAAAGGATTGTGATTGTTTTCTTTCAGAAGATGGTTTTAGCAGTAAAGCTTTGAACACCCACAATGTTGGTTGTTTCTTATCTGCTCTCACCAAAGCTCTGAATATCTCAGCAGGAGGAGGACAGAGCCAACTTTTCCAGCTGCTTTCCTGTCTGAGCTCACTGTAGACAGAGCTTAAGGCATCACAGATGGAGCCAAACTGTAACGAGCTGATGTGTTTTAGTGCTGTTTTGGACCCAACTGAATCCAGCCCTTGCTGCTGTTGGGAAGGATGAAGCTTTGGAGTTGAAGGCAGGCCTGGGGGAAGTCAGGTTGAGGCAGAAACAGCTTCTTGGCATAAGGATTAAGTTCTGACTTCCTTTCAGTCTGAAGGCCACATGGCTCCAGAGGCACTGAGCCTGCAGGATCTCTGGACAGCGAGTGCCCGTCCCCTACACCAAGACACACCTGGATTGCAAGCCAGCTGAGGTTCCATAACTGCTTTATTCCCACTCCAGCTGTCCAAGTGGCTGAGACCCAGCCAGGTTTGTCTCAGCTGCTGGAGGCAAGAACCAGCCCTTGGCTGGGCCATGGAGGCAGGAGGGCACAGACTTGCTCCCAGCAGCAGCTGAATTCTTGGCTGAGCAGCACGGCCAGCTTGTCACACTGTGCCTTGGCCCTGCCAAGCTCTTGGAGTGACTTGCCCAGACCCCCATGTTTGAAGAGCCACCTCCTCGAGTCTTCAGCTGCTGGCAAAGCTCAGTGGTTTCCCTCCCCTCAGCTGTCACTGGGTGTCTTCACAGCCTCATGGATGTGGGGTCTCAGTGCAGACAGGGAGATCAGCAGAGCTTCCTGGAACAGAGCAGAGTCACAGCTGCCCCAGGAGCACCAGCCAAGCCCAGCTGCTCCCTGCTGAGGGTCACTGTGGGGAAACACAGCCCTGCCCTGTGCACACCCTGCACCAACAGCTCCCACCTACCTCTGTCCGGATGGTTCTGCTGCCTTGGCTGGGGCAGGTATTCAGGTAGAAGTCAAACAACACACTTGGGTCGGTGGCCTCCAGCTTTGGGTCCACATCAACCCCAGCTTCCAAACCCTCCAGGCCTCCAAACACGACAAGGGCGTGCCTGGGGAGAGCACAGGGACAGAGTGAGAGGGCAGGACTGGCTCTTAGCCCAATACTAAGGCAGATGCTATAAGCTTTACATCTTTAAATGCCTTGAGTCCTTTAATGGATCACGAATTGGCTTCACAAAAACACTTTTCTTAACTTGATCTGCCAGAAGCAGACTCATTTCTTTTATTCAGGTATCTGGGTCTGTGTTCAAGCTGCTGTGTGCTGCTGAAGCTGGCAGCTGTGTCCCTTGCTGAAGGTGCCCAACGCAGCTGCCTCCCCAACAAAGCCCCACAGCACCTGGACAATGTCCCAGTCCCTGCTACCAACTCCAGAGAAACAGGAAAGGAATTTGCCTTGTCATGGGGCACTTCCCCCAGCTTCTGCTTTGCAGATAAATGTGTCTTGGTGCAAAAGGGAGCAGCAGAGCACAATGAGGAGCCTGTAGCTAAGTCTTGCTCTTGGATTTAGAAGCATTCCTGTCTGGGAGAACACTAAATTCTGCTGCCTGCCCCAGCCTCCCCAGGGGCTCTGAGTGGGGCCAAGCAGGTGGGACACAAACCTGAAGGAGGGGAGAGTGACCTGGTCCACGGAGCTGCCCCGCTCTGAGGTCCCAATAGTGAGATCATAGCCTTCCTTGAACGGGCACTCAGAAAAGACTGCACCTGGAAAACACAGGGGTTATTGCTGCCATGCCCTTGCCCATGTGCCCTCTGGACAGGCTGAACTAGGGACACTAGTGCATCAGGAGACAGAAGAACAATTCCTCTTTCCCACCTAATTCCCTTGCTGTAGAAATCTCCCACACCCTTCTCAACAGCAGCACCCTCAAAGCTCATAACTGGTGCCAAGAACCATTCCTTGACTAATGGCTCACAGTTTTCCTAAGAGGGCCAATCAACCAGAAGACAAGAGAAGTATTTTGCAGGGCTCTTGATGTCACCGCTGACTCTGATGTGAATGAGTGGGATGCAGTTATCATGGAAACGGAGAAGGAGAGCACCAACTCATCTCCTGCTACAACACAGCCATTTGGAGCAGTGGTGAGTGGAGGTACAGGGCAGAGTCCTGGTGGGTGACTGAGGTGATTCGTGACTCACTTGAGCCCCTAAATTTGGCTGCCACGTGCCTGCTAGCTGCTTGTGTAAGCTGCCTTTAAGAACAGAGAGATGCCTAGGGAAGAGATGTCAATGTGTGCATCCAGCAGGCCTGAAATTGGTGTGGAAGCCCTGGCAGAGAATCCCTGCCAATACTCACTCAAGCAGGAGGCAAGGCGGACGCTGTAACCCCAGTACAAGCCTGAGACTGTCCGAGGGTGGTGTGAGGACACCACGGTGCCTTTCCGCACTTTGGCTTCTGAAAGGGAAGCAAAGAGATCAACAGCCCCTGTGATTTGGTGAGACCTGACCAGCAGCTCCTCCTGGGACAGGGCACTGACTTGGTGTACAAGATGAGCCTCCCTGTTGAGCACACTGTGGAGTGTGCAGGTATGTTTGGGCTGTTTCTTGGTGGTCAAAGAGCTGACAGTTCTCTCCAGTTAACAAGGGAGGCGTGGTAAGGCTGCTTTTAAAATTGTGTGTGGAGTGAAGGGAAGGTGCAAGAGCTGTTGGGTACCTTCAAACATCAGTAACCCCAAGGCTGTCACAGGGAAGGACCAGCTCCTGCAGGACTGGTGTATAGTTTATAGATGCTCTTGGAGCCATGGATTACCTGGGTTCAGGTCCTCCTTCAGGCGCACGGTGACTCTCAGACCAGGGTTCAGCTCTCTGTCAATCTGCACCTCCTGCAGTGACCAGACACCATCAGTGTCACATTCTGGAAGTACTGGGGAAGGTGGGGAAGGAAGGGAACCCTTTGAGGAAGTGGAGGTTTGTTCTAGCCTGGAGCTGGAATGAGGAACTGTTTGTGTGGCTCAGGGGCTTGGTTGTCAGTCTAAGGCTTATTTTGCTGCTCAAAGGTTCAGCTGCAGCAGGGAAGTAACAATGTGCTGGAATGGGCAGGGCCTTCCAGGGGCTTGGGAAGCCTCAAACATTGGAGAGCCAGAAGGGACAAGACAGCAACAGCCTTAAACCCCCTGCCAGCCCACTATGGCCTTCAGAAACCCAGCAGTACCCACCCTACCTTGGTTTTGGGATCTGGGGGGAACAGTCATACCTTCTTCATCCCACAGTTAACAAAAGAGCCTCTGCCTGGCTTTGTTGGCCTGTCCAGCACAATGCCCTCTCTGTATTTCATCTCCTCATCCATCCTCATGTGGTGGGGGGTGTCCAGGGGGTTGAGGAGCCCTGGAACAGCACAGAGGGAAGAGCTGCTGAGGGTCTGGTGTAACACAGCACCTTGCTGGCACAGTGAAGTGGGGAACAGTTATTGAGATCTGTGTGTCCCACACAAAACGAGCTCAGGAAGGACAGAGACAACTGGATCATTACCTGCAAACTGCAGATCCTCATGTTTTGGGAAAAAGCATTTCCTCAAGTACCTGTTACCAGAGAAGGTTGAAATGTGAACAGTTGTTTTTATGGAATCTATGCCTCAATTCTAACCCTATTCTGACTCAAAGGAGTACAGAGAAAAGCAGGCTTAGCTTCTTCAAACCCTGATCTACCTCTAATGTGTCATGCAGGTTGTATCCTGCATTCACTTAGTTAAACTGAACCAGACAAGTAAAACAATTAGACCCTGTGTTCCTTCAAAATTATGTGGTTCAAATAAAATTTGCCTCCTGCTCCCACAGCCTCTGGTCTGAAGTACCCAGGGCAGTTGGATCTGATGCAGGGTCTGGCCATGGTGGACTTACTGAGGGCACTCCAAGTACTGCAGGATCCGAGCCAGCTGCACACAAGCCTTGCCTTTCCTCCCAATTCCTTGAAAGTCTCCTTCCACACTCCTGAAAGCAAAAGGAACAGTTTGTGGACTCAGCCTGAGACTAAGGAAGTCTCCAGAAGACCGAGCCTTGCTTCTTAATCTGAAAATAGCAGCACACCCCTCCCCTCCACCCCTTGAAAAGGACTGCTCCAGAGGTGGAGACCATTAACAAACCATATTTAGAACTCTCTCCATAAGTCAAGTATCTTTTTTAGGTTTTTTTTTTCATCTTTGCATACTGACATGACCTGACACTTCTTGGCAGGGCAGTTCAACATCTTTTCACAGTAGTTTAGGGGTCTTGTAATAATCCTGTTATTTGAGAGAGGCTCAAACACTTGCATGAGATCCATGCAGTTCCTTCCTGGCCTCAGCCTAATTAAAGATTGAAGGAACCAAAAGCTGAGAGGAAATACTTTGTGCAGAACAGCTGCAAAGGACACCTTCCACTATCTCAGGTGGCTCCAACCCGGCCTTGGACACTTCCAGGGATGGGGCAGCCACAGCTTCTCTGGGCACCCTGTGCCAGGGCCTCCCCACCCAGGGAACAATTTCCTCCTAAAATCTAACATAAACACCCTCTGTTTCAGTCTCCCCCTCACCTTACATCCTCTCCCTGCTCATCAAACACCACGATCTCATCCACACAGAAGATGGCGCAGGCCCGGGCGATCTGTCCCGCCAGGTACGTCCGCAGCTCCAGCGACTGCGCGTTGTTCAGGATGGAGCCTGGGAGGGCCACAGTCAGCGTGTACTGCCGCCCTGGGGGGAGAGAGGCACGGCTTGGGGAGCAGAGCCACGAGAGAGACACGGCCCAGGGAGCAGAGACACGGCCCAGGGAGAAGAGCCATGAGAGAGACACGGCCCAGGGAGCAGGGCCATGAGAGAGACACGGCCCAGGGAGCAGGGCCATGAGAGAGACACGGCCCAGGGAGCAGAGCCATGAGGGAGAGACACAGCCCAGGGAGCAGAGCCATGAGGGAGAGACACAGCCCAGGGAGCAGAGCCATGAGGGAGAGCCATGGCCTGACAGCTCAGGTACAGCATCACATCTACTGCTTCAGCTGCAGCTGCGGTGGGGGGAAAGCACCCTCTGTTTGTTAGATTTAATCACAGCTTTTCCCTCAAGAAGGGTGTCTCACAGTGGTTATCACACCGTGTTCGTGCGCGTGGACTGATCCACAGCGGATCGATGCAGCGCCACCTTTCCCAGCGATCTGTAACTGACTGGCTTTCCATTGCCATGATTTTGCCCCCAGGTCTCCCCACCGGGTCGCAGTTGCATCACCTCTATCTTCCTTCTGCTCCTCCTGCTTCTGGGCTTCTTGCTCCGCCAGCTCCCGCATCCGCTGTTTCTCCAGTTTCTTCAGCAGCTTCATTTCCTTCCATTTCTTCTTCAGTTCTTTCCCTAGGACGGGGAACAGCACCGGACCTTAAATCCCGAACTGTGACCGCTCAGAGCCCGGGAGGGGGGTCACGGGGCTGGCGACACTCGGGGACGGCTCCTCCCGGTCCGAAGGCCCTGCCGGGGATCCCCGCCCGCAGCCCCCGCGTGTTCCCCGCTTTCCTTACTCTCCTGGTTGCCGCGCCGCCAGTCCACCTTCCTGTCCTCGACCTGCGGAGCACAGCGCAAGTTACCGCGGGGTCCCTTCGGGGCCGTTCCCGGGACGCCCCCCCCCCCCGGGTCCCCCCGGCCCCACCTGCGCCCCCCGGGCTCTCTTGCCCACGCCGCCCTCAGTGCCCGCCATCTTTCCCGCGCCTCCGGCCACGCCCCCCGCGCTGCTGATTGGCGGGAGGAGGAGCCCGGCGTGACGTGGGGCGCGCTTAAGCGGCGCGCGCGGGCAGCGAAGCTAAGCAGGGACGGGCGCGTTCTGCGAGAGGATGGGTGACCTGAGGGACACACGGGAACGGGGTGCAGGGCGGGGGCCCCAAGGAAATCGGGGCGGTGGAGGTGTCTGGGCAGCCGCGTCCGCGTGTCTCTTTCTGCACAAGCACTGCGTGCGTGTTGTAGATTCACCTTGCCCCCTTGCAGGATGTGTCATGGCCTAGAGCATGAGCTCGCGTTTGTGGGGGTGCTGCAATAAATCTCTGTGTTAATAATCTAATCGCAGAGTTCTTACTCCCTTGCAGCAATTGCAGCTCTCCCCGTGTTTGGCACGTACATGGGCACAAAGGGGCCTTTGGCAGCACGCAGGCTGTGCAAACAGGTGAGACTGGCATGTCCCACCACTGAAAGCAGGTTTGTTTGTTCCCTCCCTCCTTCTGGTCCACGCAGCTCTGGCTCCAAGGGGATCAGTACCACCAGCTGCAGCCCAATATGGAAAACCTGCAGAGCTGCTCCCTGCCAGCCTGGGTGGGACAAGCAGCCACCACCCTGGGACACAGTACAGGTTGCACAGTCATCACAGAGGCATTTATTCTTCTAAAAACGTGATAATTTCACGCTGATAATTTAACTGCTGCAAATATTTATCACACAGTCTCTTGCACATAACTCCTGTATGATCAGTGATGATGTTTTATGGTTCTTATCCAGGTTGAAATCGAGACTGATGCAAGAATTCCCTCTCAAACACTCCTCAGGTTGCCCCACCAGCCTGGTGGGTGGGAGGCTCTTGGAGCCACACTCCCCAGCATGGTCTTAAACACAGGTCCTGAAACACCTTTTCAGAATTTGGTGGTGGAAAAGACCCGTGGAGCCATCCTTACTTTTCATCTTGCTGGATGCACCCCAGAATTGATTGGCAAAGTCTTTTAAATGTAATAAGAAATATAAAATACTGTCAGTGCAAAGACTCACTTCTTGTGACCATTTCACAGTGACTGAAAGTGTCCCCAGACCCTGGGCCTGGACAGGAAATGTTGAAAGCACAGAAGTGCAAAGGTATTAAAGTTTGTAGACAAGTAAAGAAGAGGAAGAAAAGCAGCTGGGGTAGGTGAGGACCAAGGAGAGCCTGGTTCTTCTCCAGTGTGCTCAGGAACTGTTTTTCTCCTTTTTCCATTTTTGTAAGATGTCATTTGCAGCCTTCAGTGTCGCTTCCTCCTAAAAAAAATACCACAGGTTTGGCAAGTGGCTTCCAGCCAAATCCCCATTTTCCCTCACTTCAGTCACCATTCCTGTTCTCATTCCAGAACATTCCACGTGCTCACTGTTCAGTGAGAGACAGACACAGATCTCTGGTGCAAGTGCTGGGCAGCTAAACACACACCCAGGCTCCCTGCTTTCACCAAGAAATGTAGGATGGCCCTGGCACACCTGCTGCCCCTGGCTCAGCTCACATGGCTGTGGGAGAGGTTGTTCCAGCCAGAACACTCTGCTTGGGCCCCAATGCCCATTCCACATCTCTCCTTGGCATTCACCTCGTTAAACCAGCCCTGATTGTTACTCCCAACCCAGCCTTCCTTCGCGCTGTCACACCTCTCACCTTTGCAAAGCAGAACCGGATGAAATTGCTGTAGTTGCTCTTGTGGGCCTCGCTGTAGAACGCGGAGAGCGGGATGGCGGCAAGGCCCTGGAAGAGGAGGAGGAGGAGGTGAGCTGGAGCTGAGGTTCCTGCTCTGGGGCAGGTGTGCAGCCCAAGTGCCCCAGTGTAGGTGAAGCTCTCCACTCCAGACCTGGCAGTGGCATCGTGCTCCCAGTGGGTACGGCTGGTGGGGAGGGCACAAACCCACCCGGGGTAAATGCTGCATAAAGGGCCATTCACATTTACCTTGTTCTTGATCATCCACTTTGCAAATCTATAGTCATAGGGCTCATCTGAGTTGGGGACATCGGGGACATCAGATTCTGCAGGAGAAACACAGCAGGGTAAAGCCTGGCAGGGTTGCTGGGCACCTCAGCCAAGCCCCAAACCAACATCCTTGGAGTTTGGACAGAGAATGCAGTGTCCATCCCTGCTTTGGTGGTGCTTTAGGCAGGTTTCTGTCCCTGTCAGTGGTCCCACTCCAAGATGCCCCCAACCTCAGCCCCCCTGAGCAGAACTGCAGCTGACTCACTGAACTGGGAGATGTCAGCCACCAGGAAGTAGGTGCCCTCAGGGATAATGGGTTTCATCCCCACAGCCTCCAGGCTCTGGACCAGCCAGTCTCTCTTCTGCTGCAGCTCCTTGGGCAGCTGGACAAAGTAGCTCTCTGGTTTTCCATAGAGCATAAGCTCTCTCTGGAAACCTTGAGCCACGGCCTCCTGCAAGGAGAGATGAGCCAGTGCCCAGTGGGAAGATCACTGAATCACAGAATATGTTGAGTTGAAAAGGACCCACAAGGATCATGGAGTCCAGCTCTTAGCCCTGCACAGGACATCTCCAAGATGTGTCTGAGAGCACTGTCCAGAACTCTTTGCTCTGATGGAATTCACAGGTGATTATGGAAATCGGCCTCCAGCCCCTCCAAATGGCCCCTTAGATTTGTCAATGCAACCTCAGGAATATACCCCAGGCAGGCTGGATTCTACCCTTTCTCCTAGACATAGGTCAACCTTAGGGAGAGGGCAAGAAGCCTGTCCAGGGCACCACTCATCACCTGTCCATGCCTTTCAGTTGAGCCATGGGCAAAAGGACTCTCTCTTGCCCCTGCTTCAGGAACGTCAAGGCCAGTTGCAGCGAGCTGCTTTACCTGGGCAATCGTGGCACAGTGGTACACAGAGTTTTGGTGCACAGTACGGAGGTGCTGCAGCAGCCTGTCAGGTCCCACAGTCCAGCCCACCTGCAGCCAGGAGAGGAGGAGGGAGGTGATAAGTCTCTAGGTACCTGCTTGGGCTCCCCTTTATTTGCTTTTGCTGGTTTCACTGTATTTTCCAGACAGAGCTGAAAGCAGCTTTGGTACTTCCAAACACTGAGGCTCAAAGCTGAGCATGTGGCAGCAGCATCTCCAGTGCTGTGCTATGGCAAAGGGACAGGGATGGGGACACAATGAGGTGCCACATGAGGCATTCACCTTCCATCCAGTGATACTAAAGGTCTTCCCAGCACTCCCGATGATCACTGTGCGGTCCCACATCCCTTGCAAACTGGCTGGCAAGGAAAGAAGAGAAAGTCCAATGGCAGAGCTTGTTTCTGGGTTGTGTTAATGGCACAGTGGGAGCTCTCTGCCTGCCATAACCCATCATGATCTTGAGTGTTCCCAGCACATCTTTCACCTAGATGAGTCTCAAAGCAGCCAGGTTTCTCAAGACCTTCTCTTTTTAATTAATTCTTTTCATGTATCCAGCCCCAGGGGCTCCCAGAGATGCCAAGCACCATTACTCTGCAACAAGGTGATTGCACGTTGCTGCAACTGAAGAACAGACCTCTGAAATCATGTTGAAATAGATTTCCTCAAACTGTTTGTGGACACTCAGAAAACTGTGCCTTTACAAAGCATAGAAAAAAACCCCAGTTTCACTGAGCCAAAGGGCTGTGTGCTCTAGATCTCCTCTCTGACTGGCTCTGAAGTCAAGGCTCCTGTTTAAGACCTGGTTTGGAAGCTGAGCTTAAAGTGCAGCAAATACATCCCACGGGGGTTCGTGCCCAGTAAAGCTGTGCATGCAGGCAGAATGTGGGACTTCCAGGGGACCCCAGTGAAATCACCACTGCCTTCCCTGAGGACACCCCCAGGCTCCGTACCGATCCGGATGAGCTCCTTCCCATCGTAGACCAGCCACTCGTACACCTCGTCGCTGATGCACAGGACGTCGTGCTTCACACACAGGTCCGCAATGAGCTCCAGCTCCCCACGGCTGAACACCTGCAGCAGGCAGGGAGTGGGGCAGAGATGCAGCAGGAGCATTTCTGAGCCTGTCCCTGCCTGTCCGTGAGGGCCTGACGGCACCATCTCCCCAACTAGGGTGGCAGGAGCTGGCAGGTCTAACAGGGCAAAGCCATTGCTGCCACAAAAGACAAGGCTTAAAAACAGCAGGAGAATGAGTGCAGCATGTGGTGCCCCCATTTTCCTTGTGTGCAAGGAAGGTCAAGTCATTCCCGCACCGTGAATGTGGCTGGGTGAGCTCAGCACCTCAACAGCTTCCAGGGCCAGAAGTGTTACCTTGCCCAGAGGGTTGTTGGGTGAGTTCAGGACGATGGCTTTTGTCCGTTCATTGAATTTAGAAGCCAGTTCAGCTGGGTCCAGCTGCCAGTCTGCACTAGACATCATCTTTCCATCTTTTGGAGCTTTCTAGAGAGGATAGAGAAGAATCTCGGTTTATTTTGCTTACCACTCTCCTCCTTGGCTGTGACTCTTCTCCACTCACCCACTCACCAGTCTCAGGGGCACAAACACGGGTGTCCCACCAGCCATTTTCACCATTGGCTCATAGCAGTCAAAGAAGGGCTCAATGATTATCACCTGGAAGAGAGGGACACGTCAGCACCCTCCTGGCTCTGCTCAGATTTTTCCTCATGGATAGAGAGAGCAATTTTAATTCCTGAATTACTGTAACTGAGAAATCTGCATTGCCTCTGGGAAGTGTCAGGGAACAAAACCACCACTCAGAGCAAAAAGGGTTACTTTATGCAGAAATGAGACTTTGCCCTGCAGCAGATAATTTTTTTCCTTTGGGAGCTCAGAAACTGGAGAATGGGGCTAAAATTGTTTCTGCTTTCCAAAAGGACAATGAAAACCAGCCTGCAGCTTCTGGCAGACCCGCAGCCAGGAAGGGCTTTCCTGGAGGAAAGCTGTCACTACAACAAGCCCAAATCTAGGATTACCTCATCACCTTCATCCACAAAAGCCTGGAAGCAGCAGAAAAGGGCCTGGTATGCCCCCACAGTCACCATCACATTGGTCAGAGGATCCAGGTCTCGTCCAAGCAGCTTCCCATAAAGCTGGGCTAGGACTTTCACCAGAGGTGGGTGGCCCTGAGGGGTGAGAGGAGGGTGGAAATTAGGTTGCAGGGCTGACAGGAGTGAGGGGGTACTGCTGAGGAAGGGTATCTGTGCACTCACGAAGGCACGGGTGTATTGGTGCAGCATGTGGTTCTCCCCGCCCAGGACTCTTGACAATGCCTCTCTCACAAAGTCTGGTGCAGGGAAGTCAGGGAAGCCCTGGCCCAGGTTCACCTTGGAGTAGGTAGCAGCTAGTTTCACGAACTCCACCCTGGAGAGAAGAAAGGGAGAGAGAAACACTTACAGAGGGTCTGGGCAGCATGCTGACACCAGCTGTGTTTGCAGGATCCCTGTGGAAGGGAGAGGGGTTGGCGTCCCTCGTGCAGAGCCATCCGGTTGCTCACAGGTGGCCAGGACCAAGCATAGGTCATTTCAGACCCACTGCAATTAAATCCAGGACAAGGCACTATTGTACTGAGGGGGTGGCTTTGGTTTATTCTCCCAGGAAGCAGCTACTGTGCTGTCTGGAGTGGGGTCACGGCTGAAGCCGCTCAGCACTTCTGATCAGACCAGACTGAGCAGGAGAGGACTTGGAGGTTTTCAAACTCATAAAAGGTCTGCAAAATTTGGCATCTAGACACTGTGAAGGTCTCTTCAGAGGGCAAGGCAGGCTGAAATCACCTCTTGTGCCCAAGAAGAGCCAGCTCACTGGCAGTTTGTACCAATAACCCAGGCACAGCCAGGGAAAGACCATCCATGCTTTGAGCACATAGCTTTCCCAAAGGCACACTGTGCCTGGTGGGCTGGGAATGGCATTTGCAGCAGCACTTCACCTGCCTCTCTGTTTGCAGTGCCCCAGGGTGGGCTTAAAGCAGATGCCAGGTTGCTGCCACTGTGCTGTAACCACTTGGCTCAGATGTGGGAGCCGCTGGGATCATTTGGGAGGATGGGGCAGATGGGGGGTAAGGCTCCTGCCTGTCTGCCCATAGGATGGTTCAAAACACCTGACACAGCATAAAGCGAGAGCAGCAGGTACGGAACTGAGCCAGGATCAAGTCTTCTGGGACAAACTTGCCCTGATGTGCTTCCTGAACACATGCAAAGTAGCCAGGAGAGGCTGCTGCTCTGTGCTGTGGGGCTGCTGTGGTTTTTATCTGGTTTTAGGCTGACTAAAGCCACATCTACCACCAGAGTAAACCAGATATTCTCTTAACTCACCAGATATTCTTATCTATTCCCTCCAGTCTCCGAGCTTGCACTGGCCTTGACATTTTTGCCTGCAAAAAGAGAGAGAGAAAGAGAGTGAGTTTGAAGCTTTTATTCATGTCAGTGGGGCTGTGCACAAAGGGCCTGTGGCCTCCCCAGGTAGGGTTTTCCCAAAAAAAGGTGTGCCCTTTAGTATTGCTTCATGGGCTGTTGCAGTCCAACCTTAGAGCAGTAATGATGTTGCAGTAGTTTCTGTTTTCTTTGACAAGTTTCAACAAGAATTGGAAAAACAGATGAACACCCTGCTGAGGAGCCCTGTGTTTCAGAGGGCACTGGGTGGACTCTGCTCCACCATAGTGCCAGGCAGGCAGCCAAGGGTGAGCAGAAATTGCTGGGTCTCCTCTGCCCCAGGTCTGCCCTTTCTGCACAAGTTCATGGCTGTTACAGTCACAAAACCTGGTGCCTGAGCTGACTTGGATGGCAGTAGAAGGATCTGTGGCTTGGGAAGTAAAAGGTGAAATATTAACAGGTCCAGCACTATTCTCTCGAGGTGGGTCTGCTACTGGTCACAAGTCAGAGAATTTAACAGGGCAGCAAGTAGGAAAAAGGTGCTTTAAGCCTTGAAATTCACTGGTCTGAGTAAAGGCCTTGTCTGTTCCAGCCCTTTCAGGAAGGGAATGACAAATATGTTCTTTTGATGTCTCCCTCTCATCCCATCCCACCTCCAGCCTGTGTGATGCTGCCGTGGGTGGTTTCCCATCACCCTGAAGAGCAACATGGGCTTTTGGCCACACAGCTCCCAAATCTGTTTCAGCCTGTTCTGCTCCCCAGACCAAAGGATGTGTTTCTCCATGTGCAGTTTGCCTGGCAGCCAGACAGGAGAGCTGAGTGCAAGTGCAGAAGACTTGGCATCCACAACCTTCCACCACTGATTCCCTGCCACATGCAACTTCCTTGCTCTCCATGTTGGGATCTCTGAGCTGGATGTTGATATTTAACCAAATACTTTGCCACCCAAGAGGCTTTAGTAGAGGAGATCATCAGATGAGGCAAACCCACAGGCAAGGAGCTTTCTCCTGTATGAAGGACATTCTCTTGCTTGTGAGATGTCACCTTTAAACAGGCTCCCTGGAAATGAGCAGGTGCACAGGAGATTGCACCGGCAGGGCTTCTCCTGGCGTGCCTTCTCTGCTCTCACTGCCAAGCTGAACTGCTGGGCAATTAAGCTTCCCTGGGCTCCACACCACTGCAGCCTGAGCCAAGGACAGGCTGCCAGCCAGGGACAATCCCACTGGGCATTCCATACCTCTCTGGAGCAGGAGCTATATCCAACACAGTTCTTCCTCTCCAGCAAGAAGTGACGCAGAGACTGTCCCGCTCTCCTGAGCATGCCACGGATCCTGCTGCCTCCCTCCTGCAGCCACAGACCTGCAATTCCCCAGACACAAAGGAGAGGGGTGAGGCAATCCCTCCAAAGCTGCAGGGATAGAGCAAACACTCCTTGTACCTGGGATGAGGCAGGTCCAGACTCAAAGCTGTGGTTCTGCCACAGAAAGGAAAAAGAGAAATGAGCTGCTTGTGGAGTGTGTTGTCACTGCAGCGTCAAACAGTGCTGGGGCTGTACTTTGTGCCCATGACACACAAAATCAGGATCACAAGGGCAACTATGACTTCTGCCTCTTCTCTTTCTCAGTCCAGGCTCCCCACACATCCCTCTGCAGTGAGGGGAGCAGTATGGACACCAGTGAGAGGGCATCCTCTGGGAATTTGGTATTCAGCATCAGCTTCCTTTTCAGTTTCATTGATCCCAGGTATCTCTTGCCTTTGCCCTTCCTCCCCTGCAGCACTCCCACCTTCCTCATCCTTGGGGCTGTGCCTTGACAGGGCTGTTCAGACACCCTGCTTGCCTCTTGGGGCTGGGCAAACCTGCTCCACACAAACCCAACTCCTTTTCCTTCATGTTCTAAAGTTACAATAGTTTAGTCTCCAAACATCAAAGCAAGAGTACTGCTATTTTTAAGAACCTCTGGCTTTTCAGCTGCTGCAACCCTGGCCTGTTTAGTCACAAATTTTAATTCTGATTAACAAGACATCACCTTCCATCTCCAAAGTGATTTTGGTGATTATCCTTCCTTCAAGGCCCCAAATAAATTAATTTCTGTGTCTGATGCACCCTGTTTCTTCGCCTTACATTCCTCCAACTGTTCTACAGCATTACATAAACATGCAGTATTTAAGCTAAAACTAGTGTTTTGCTAGGTATTTGAAAAACAAAAAAAGCAGTGAGTCTCGAGGAGGCATGCACTTTTTTGACCAGCTTTACCCAGCTGCCAAAAATTAATTAAAACAGGTTTGAAGCTGGCCATCCCACAGGTAAGTTCTCAGTACTTCTGGGTGCACACAGGACACGAGTCCTCACTATCTGCATTTTCTGACAGCAAAGCAGCTGCCTGCTGAGGTCAGTGGGGTTTTAAATCTCTTTGCTAGGTGGAAAAATGGGGAGACACTGCCACATCATGTTGCTCAGGACTGTGAAATCTCCACCTTGTCCCTGCGTGTTGGGGACAGATGTGGCAGGACACTGCTTTGGGGTGCAAAGCAAACGAGTCCTGGAAAGAGGTGACAAAACGAAAATGTAGCAGTAAAAAAAGAGGCTTTAACAGACTGCAGAAAACTCCAGAGCGGGTGTGAGAGCTGTGCACAAGGCTCTGGCACAGGGCTGGAGGCAGCACCGGGGTCAGGACAGAGCACGATGAGGATTTCGGAGGCGACAACTGGAAGGTCACTGCGGCGACTGGTCACTCACCGCCTCCTGCCCTCCAGCCCAGGGACACCAGCCGTCTCCTCCGTCCCACTGTTCCCTGAGCACTTCCCTGGGTGCTCAGGGGTGCGGCCAGGAGGTTTTGGGGGACCAGGGGTCCCCCCTGAATGTGTCACACCGTGGGGCGCAGGAGCACGGCGAGCGCAGCAGCAAAGCGCAAACACGCAGGGACAAAGCAGCTGCCAGAGGGACAACGGGGGCAAAACCAACTTACATCAAACTGGGCCACGCTGCTTTATGCTGGGAAGGTCTGTCCCAGCCGCCCAGGCTGCCCTGGCACACATGCCGCCCTCTCCCTTGCCCTCGAAACGCTTCATCTGCTGCTGGGACTTCCTGGGAGGAGCCGCAGAGGCTGCGGGAATGCAGGACTCGAGCTACAACGCTGATGGGGAGGAGTGTACCGGGGAAAAGGAGGTCTCGGATCGCTCCTTAAATCGGCAGGGTGAGAGGGAGGCAGATTTTGGAGGCTCCAAGCCAGAGCTGCCAGGTGATTTTGGCTGCCTGGGAAAATATCCGAGTGTTTTGTTCAGATGGAAGCTCGTGGGAGCGTAATTGTAGTGGGATAATTTTTATGGTTTGTAAATCCTTCAGCATGGCAACGGCAGGGAATCTCCTTCTGAGCGAGGCCATCGGTCATTTTGAAAAATGAGTTTTTAAGTGAGTCAGACCCTCTCCAAAATTTCATCCTGAAGACTTCTTATTATTAGAAAAGGGAACGGATCACAGGTAGAGGAGGTGAAGGCATAAGCCTAAGGTCCATCGGAGAATCATGACCTATTGTCAGGAGACAACCTAAAGATTCCTGGGCTGTGGATGGGCAGGGAGCCAGAGGGGAATTTCAGCGCAGGGAAGCAGGAGCTGAACCCTCCATCAGTATTTGAGAGGTAACAGCTGCTGCAGCGAGGAGCGAATTGTCCTCTCCTTTGTGACAAGGTTTTACCTGCACGGAAGGCTCGGGTCGTGCAGGGCTCCTGAGTGAGTGATTTGTCTCCCTTTCACGGTAGGAAAAAGTGAGCCACGGGGGAAGGAAGCAGCTCCATCCGCTGTGCCAAAGGTTCCCAACCCTGACCTGACATCCGGAGCCTCGTGGCATCACCGGTGTGACTAAGCAGGAGGGAACGTCTGTGCAGGCAGATGCAACTCTTTGTTTTCTAAACTTCTGTTTAAGTCAAACACCAAAACCGGCAGGTGGAAGGAAAAACTGTGTTTGGTTCTGTAAGGATGTACAGGGCATTTTTTCCTACCCTTTCTTCGCCCACTTACTTCCCCACCTGCCGTGCACCTTCCCTGGCTGTTGTTTGCCTTGAGCTGAGCTCATCTGACCGAGTGAATAAGCAAAAAGCCAATCTGGTAGAAAAGGGGCCAGTCTTCTGTCAGGTCTGTGAGTTGAACTGGCCCAGGGCAGGGTGGGTGAAAGGTGCTGCAAGGAAACAGAGGTGTGGGCAGGGACCGGAGCAGGGGAATGGGGAGAAGGGATGGGCAGGAGCACAAGCTCCCACCTTCTCTGGCAGGATTTATATATTGGTTCAATAGTACCACGTACCTTCACCTTAGAGTCCTCTTGGAATTCAGCAGAAATTACTGGATAATATGCATGTCAGCAATATAAACCACACATCTGACCTTGTTGTTTGTACTGCAAGACTCAAGGAAAATTAGGACCCTCTTTTTCTTCAGGTCATTTTAATTTAACAAGTGCATCTAGACATGAGAAATTCTTCTTGATTATTGTTGTGGGGTTTTGTTTTTTTTAATGTAGCCATTGCCCCTGGTCGTGGTGGGTGGGATCACAGCTCCTCTGGTACAGTTCCTATGCTTGTGGCTACAAGAGGTTGCCAATGCATACAATACTCCTAAAAAGCCACAGATACACTTATGACAAAAATAATATATACTTATTTTGCTGGTGTACATTTCACTGTGATCACTGGTGTATACAAGTTAAAATTGGCTCCACTTAACCACTCAGAACCACCACTTGTACACTAATAAAATTACAACGAGTGCCTTTGAACCACCTTTTAGGAGTTTAAAAAGAAATTGCGCGCCCAGTGATGATGGGTTTGGATGATGGGCTGGTGTTATGTTAGGTTGGAGTCAATGATATCAAAGGTCTCTTCCAACCTTGTTGATACTGTGATACAGCGTCTTTTTATAGGCAAATAAAAAGAACCACCAGCGAATCACTTTTTTTCAGGCAGCACAAAATTCAGAGCAGGTGACGACGCCCCCCAGTTCCCTGAGGCGCGGGGGCTGCCCCTTTAAGGCGGCCGCCATTTTGCGCTCCGCCCTGCTCCAAGATGGCGCCGCCAGCTTCGCTCCCCAACTCCCGCCCACCCGCCCCTGTAGAGCGCGCCCTGCACAAAGATG
>VXBA01000881.1:1566802-1600830 GCA_013399895.1 Serilophus lunatus | reverse complement strand
CCCCCGTGAGGGGACCGGGGTCGGGGGGCAGCGCCAGGTGGGGTGAGGCGGGGGGGGTTTGCTGAGTAACTCGGCCGTGATTCGCTTCCTCCGTGTCCCGCCCGGGCTGAGGGGCGAGGCCGGGCCGCGCCGTGCGGGCCGTGTCCCCGCTCCCCGCCGAGGGGGCGAGTCCCGTTGTTTTCCCCGCTGTTCGTTACCTGCCGGCAGGAGCGCGTTGGGTTTAATTTGTGTCTCCCAGAGGGCGTTTTTTTCCGTGTCCGGAAAGCCGGGGGCTGGTGCCGGGCTGTGCGGGGTTGGGGCTGGAGAGGGGGAGAAGGTCGGAGTCTCCTCTCGTTCCAGCCCTGCCTTTGCGGCACTGTGGGGCCGGTGAAACGGAACAGCTTTGGTTTCTGAGGTGTTGCTTCAAAATCTGTCAGCCCCAGCAGCAGCTTCGGGATCAGGGGGGTTGTGTCCTTAGGCATCCTCGCCGCTGTGGTTTTGGATTTTCATCTCGTGTTTTTCGTGTCTCCCTGTTGTTGACGAAGTGCTCTCAGATGTTCTGCAGTCCCCTCTTACGTGGCTGGGTGCCTGAGAGATCTGGATGCTCAAAAGATCTGCTCCCTTCCCTGTTTTCCCATGCCCTGTACTGCCATGCAGCAAACAAGGAAGAAAAGAAGCTGTTGCAATTCTTGTTGAGAGAATTCATGTTGACAGGGGATGGGGAGGCAGTCAAGTTATCCTTTTTCCCACCTGAAAATAATTTGTTCTTACAGCAGGTTAATCTATATCAGTTTAGGATCAGTCATGGTGTTAATATTCAGCATCTCTTTTGGATAGGTCTGCAACGCCTGGTTTTGGGTGATTTCTGTTGGAGTAACAGATGCTGGAAATTCTTTCCTCCAAGCAGAATTTTCCTTGCCTCATAGTGTTCTTGCTATTTTTCAAGGTTTCAGCCTGTCTCTTTCTGGTTCCCAGTGACCCTCTGAGTCGTTCCTTAGACATCATTTACCACTTAGATACCCTTTACCAAGCTTTTACATGATGTGCTCCCTCTGTGAACTCAATCCCCTCTTCCTTGCTGATGGTCTCTGTTTCATTCCAGGGAAGCTGCTCCCATGGCTTGTGGGGAGTGCAACGCTTCGGCACTTGCTCAGGATCCAGCACAAAGGAACATCATCCCCTTCCAGCACAGAGAACTGACGTGCAGATAGCAGAACCCAGCAAGGTGAGGGCTCTGGGCCAGCTCCCAGTGGGAAAGATGTGGGAAAAACCTGACCAGGATCCTACTTTAAACATAAGTGCAAAGCACAGGGCATGGATGAGATAGGGAGCAAAGAGGAAAAGTGGTTGATCAGAGGGTGATGTGAGGAGAGTGGTGGTGTTTAGTTGTGGTGGAGGCTCAATTCTGTGAGCCCAGAGTCAGCTGAAGCTGAGAAAGGAGCTGAGTGTTGTCCAAGTAATGTAACTGTTCTGTAGTCACCCATAAAACTGATCCGTGGCCACATAAACCCTGACTTCTCACTGCATTTCACAGTGAATACTCAAAGGATGTCTAGTAAATGTTTTAGTGACTGCTGCCTAAAAGGAATGCAGCAGAGGAATAAAAAGATCTGCTGCTTTTGGTGGGTGCCCTTCCATTTCCCAGGGGGTGGTGTTTGTCCTGCTGGATGAGCATTTCCAGGCAGTTTTTCCCAGTTTGCTCCTGGCAGTGCACTGTCTATTTACTTGTGTGGGTGTCAATTAGGCAATGACAGAAACTAGCTGCAAGAAACTCCCTCCTTCCTTGGTTCTGCAGAAGGACAGTGAGGAAAGGGACTGCAGAATTCTGTGCTTGTCTTCAGGATGGGAAGTTCTGTCCAGCAGAACTTCTGAGCAGGGATGTGCAGTGTGTTGATTCCAGAATAGAAGTACCCCTAAGGCTTGTCTGACGTCCTGGCACTTCGCTATTTTGGTTGGGTTTTTTGTACTGATCCTCTTGTGGTTATTTGAAAACCCTTTTCATCCATGTAGGTCAAAGACAAAATGCATAAATATTTCCTTAAAGCCTGCCAGAAGCCATGTGTTAAAAGCTGATGTTGCCATGTTTGAAATGTGAGTGCCTGAAGCTTTCCAGTCATGACTTTCTGAAGCTGCTTACCATTCTAATAACTGCTGCAGGCAGTCAAAAAGATGGTCTGTGGTTTGGGGGTCCCTTATGCTCTTTTATTAGAATTTTAAATAAGCATTGGAGGTCACATATATCAAGTTACTGCTGTATGATTAGAGCAGGCTTATTAGAAGCATTCATGTAATTCTTCCACATTCTGAAGAAGTATTTTATTCCACAGGGTACTTAAAAAGGAAGTGAAACTCACTTGTGGTGTTAAACTGAGCTTAACTGGTGTTTGGGAAAGTAGAGTTGCAATGTCAGGTCAGTGGAAATGAAGGTTTAGGATTTTTGTATGGGGCTCCTTAATAGGAGTGGGAATGCACAGCATCTCTTGAGTGCTTCCAAGCAGCTTTTTCCTTAAACTGTTGACGTGGTGCATGTGTTTGGTATTGAAACTGGAGGTCCAGTTCATGTGTCTGGGTTATATCTGCCCCTCCTGCTGGTATGAAGCTGCTTTTGAAACTAAAAGCTGTTCAGTCCTGACCTCCCTGCTGAAATAAGTGCTGCCTTCACCTTCTGTACTAAGCATTGTTAACATCTGCTGTAAAATTGCCTTGACAATTCACAAAGCTCCTCTTGTGATGAATTTTTAGCTGCTTCCCTGGCTCCAGCTTGCTTTGTGCACAGGGAAGGGGTGTGCTGGGCTAGTTCAGAGGCATGGTTTTATCAGGTGCTGGGGATGAAAAGTGAGGTGCTCTGTTCTCTTTTAATTGACTAATAATCAAAAAATGTTCTGAGCTGAAAGTCACAGCCACTGTTTTGGAGCTTGTGGTTCTGAGGGCAAGGCTTGGAGGGTACAGGGAATATGTGAACAGGTCCCCTTTGCTCAGACTGAGGTGAAATATCAGTGTGCTGATAGTTGATGTCTTAATTACCTTGTTTTGCTCTGTGTCTCCTTTGGTCCTAACTGGCTCATCTCTGAGCTTGAAAACAGCTGTGGCAACACCCATGGATTTGTGCATGTTGTGGCAGTCTGTCAACAGTGAACTCTATTATCCTTGCTTGAAAGTTTTTACTCACTTTGAATCTATTGTCTTGATTTCTTTAATCTCGTTAGTTACATCAGGGGTCTGCTCTGTCCACCACTTCTGCCTTGAGCAGAGAACAGCTCTTTACCCCCTCTTGTGTGGGTCTCAGGGCTGCAGTGAAGTGATGAGGAGCCCTCTCCTGCAGCTGCTGAGGTGCTTGGAGCTGGTTCTGGTGGTTACATGCTAACGCTGCTGTGGTGGTGTTTCCTTAAACAGTCACTAACAGAATTAATTCAATCCCTTGCATTAGGCAGCACAAGGGAGTGCTTCACCCTGTCCTGTTGGAAGAAGCCAGTTGTGCTTTTCCAAGACATCTCCAGTGCCCTGTCCTTGAAGCATCTTTGTTATGGCAAGGAGAAGATTAATTTTGGATAGGAGGCCTGTGGCCATGTACATTCATAATTTATAACCTGACACAGCCTTTTTTTTCTCTGGTCTCCATCAGTGTTGCAAGTCATCTGATGGCTCTTAAATTTACAACACGAGCACACAGTCCATGCCTCACATGTCAGTGGTGCTGGTAAACTGCAGGCTGTGCTCAGGTCTGTGAGATATGGAGGACAAACATTCATAAGGCAGAAAATGTGGCAGGCCAAGCATGGATTGTCCTGGTGGTGCAGATGTTTTTCCCTGTACTTGTCAGGACACGCTTGTGCCACAGTAAATAGGAACTGCTGCTGCTGTTAGGAATGTCAGCCTTGCATCTGACAGGAAGAGTCAACTAATGGGTAGCTGTAAAGATGATAAAGTGCCACCCATATTGTATATAGATTAGTTGTTCTCATGAGCTTCAGGAAAGACTGCATCCTGCTGTATCTCGTGGCTTGGGTGGGGCTGAAGGTTTTGTGAAAATCATCTCACCCTGCTCTCAGCATTGAGTTCACTGCCTGTTCCCCTGAGTGAAGAGTGAAAGTCCTGGCAGCTGCTGTTCCACCGCTCTGCTGGATTTATCTAAATGATAAATGGCCCTTTAAACTGGACAGAGAATTGTAGAATTGTTTGATATGGAAAGCACTTTAAAAATCACCTGGTGATCATGTTCCCTTCTGTGCCTCAGAAGGGGTTTTGTCCTACAGCAGGGATTTATCTTTTTAATGCAGAAGGGGCCTGATACAGGGACAACAATTGGTTGTTCAGGGCTTTGGCATCTGGCTTCACTGCTGTTTCTTTCTAAACAGCAAAGGACAAAATAACTTTAGTTGTTCCATCTCCTCTCTTGGGCCTTTCCAGTTGATCACATGGGTGTCCTTGTGCTTGGAAGGCTTTCTGAGGGGTGTCTGAAAGCAGCTCTGTTTCAGCCTCTTTTTTTTTTTTTTTTCCCCCTCTTAATTCTGGACTTAATAAACATGAAGGAGGAGACAAGTAAATTCCCAGTCCTGTTTCTGCCCAGTAAAGCTCTTGCATTTCCTGATTTCTGAACAAAGAGCTCTGTGTCATGCCTTTCTTTAGGATTTCAGGTGGCAGCATGCTGGGGAGGGAAACTCTGCTCTATTGAAAACTTAGTGTAACATGTTGCAGCTCGTCAGTTGTCAGGACTGCAGTCTTAAGACCATCAAGGATGTTCTTTCCTTTATCCACCCCTAATTCTGTCAGCACCTGAACAAATCCCTCTGTCTCTGGGTTTCTGAAAGGTAAGAAATTTCTATCAGCAAGGCTTGACTTCTGCTCTGCAGTCCATAATCTTAGAATGAAGTCCACTGGGAATTAGGAAGGTGTGTAGTGGAAACTAATGAGTTGCAAGACCCAACGTCAAGTGCTGCACATCTGCTTATCTAGAACTGCATTGTGAGACTGCCTCACTTGAAAGCTGTGCTCCACTAAAGGTGAGAAGGATTTCTCTGAAAGCAGGGAGGCCCTGGAAGTAAGGGATGGAAGCAAATTCTTGTGCATGTCCTGAGATCTTTGCCAGTAGCTTTGTTAGTAACAGAACAACCAACAGAAAGGAGGAGGAAAGAGGAGGCTGGATAAAGTATTCAGCAGGGATGAGTCAAGCCGACAAACTGGCCAGTGAAACAGAGCAGTGATGTTGTTTCTGTCCCCTCTGTCCTGAGCTGGATGTGCTGGCCAGCAGCTGCAGGCAGGAATTTGAAGCACTGCTCAGCCAGATGTATGTTGACCATAAATCAGTCTTCAGGCTTTCAGATTAGATGGTTTTGGATAGAGGAGTGATCCAAATTTGAGAACAGTTGCTCTGGTAATACCTGTGGTTTGTGGAAAGCATTCATGCTCTCAGCTGTGTCAGCCCTTGGTAAGTACATGCTGCTCTATAGGTTTAGTCTTGTTTCTGACTGGTTTTACTGTGTAGGTGTGGTGTGATCAGAATTACCTTTCTCCTCCAGGTGTGTCTGGTAAAACATAGGATTAGTACTTGGTGATGCTTATGGTTGGCTGAAGGCTGGGTAGGTTTGGCAGGCTGGTTATGTAACTCTGAAACTGCTGTTCCTTCCCTGGGATGAGCCTGTTCAGCATTAGGGGGAAGCTGCAGGTCAGTGCTGGCTGAGACCAGGGTGGTCCCTGGTGGGATGCAGACCTGGATCCAAGTGAATTTGCAGGTACTGAAGGATTCTGTAGTAGCCAAACATGGAATGTGTCAATATTTCAGAAGCATATTTGTTCAGGCTGGATTGATCCTGCTGGATGATAATGAGGCTTCAGTGTACAGATCTTTTCCTGAACAATCTCAGATGTTGCTGCTATAAACTGTTAGGGAATGGTTCTGTAGTGGATATGAATTGTAATGCTGCTTGAAGTAGCTGAAACCCTCCAAGGTAAAGTTACTTCTCAGGGAGAAGGGGGTAAGGGACTGTGCGTTAGCAAGGAAAGCTCTGTGGAATGCACAAGCTGTAACATCTTTGACAGACACTTGTAAGATTTTTATTCTCCCCCTCAGCATACAATACCTAAAGCCTATCTGTTGAATTTCACCCTTGGAAAACTTTTATATTTCTGTCTAAGCTCCTGTCAACTTATCAGGTGCTTTGACTTATCTTACGCAAATTCAGCAAAATCAACTTGTCCTTAAACTTGAATAAAGCACTCTTTCAAAATCTCAGTGTCGATGCTCTCCATGGGGCAGAGAAAACTGTATTACTGCAAGCAAAGTGCTTGTTCCTGAGCTCCAACTGGAGGGCTCTGCAATTTGAGAAAAATTGGATTCTTCTTCACCAAAACTGCTCTGACACTGAACTTCCTTTTCCATGGTGGTTCCTGTCCATGAGCTCAGACTCTCAGTTCAGGTGTTCAGCCTTCAGTGAAGCTGCATGACAGAAAGGACTTGGCAAATAAAGCTTCTTCACAGTGAACACTTTGCTGCTGACAAAGCACTCTGGAGTCCAACTCCTGGAAAGAGCAGAAGCTTGAAATCCACCACCTGCTGCTGGTCCTGTGGAGCTTGGTCTGGTCTGGGTCAGCTGCCTTCACACAAGGATTGCTCCCACTCCTATGGCAGAATAATATCCTTCTGTTCTGCTGCCCATGTTGAGAGAGTCAGTGTTCCAACTACCTGTGTGTCTTCTGTCAAGTGATTGAAATCCCAGTCTTTGTGAGAAGAATCCCACAGTTGCATGGGAGTGTTGAGTGACAGAAGTGGTGCCTGAGAATCTGACTGCTCAGAGTTAAACTGCTGTTGTCATCAACCCCAGCAGCAGAACTGCTCTAGTCCAGCATGGAGAGTGTTGCAGCAAGAGTTATCTTCTAAAATGATTACAAGATGAGAGTCCCCTAAATAAAGACGGCATTTGTGTCTTAATGTAGAACTGGACTGTATGCGTAGGGAGTCTGGGTGAGGAGGGATGTGACTTTTTTCCTAAGTTTTTGATGGGTGTTTTTTCCTTTTGCTGCAGGTGCTGGATATAAGGTTAATAAGACATAGGAAATTCCAGCTTCTGTGAAGGTGGCCCCTAGTTTTATTGTTCCTCTTTGGGGCTTGAATGGAGTCTCCACTGCTGCCAGGAGGAGTGGGGACTTGCTATTAATGTCCTTTTCTTCCTCCAGTGACCCTCTCTTTGTTACTGGAAGGCAGGAGACTTCCTGCTCCACCCTGCTGGGGTTTAAATGCTGACACTGAGCTGTAAGAGGTTCTCAGAGGACACTCATCATTCTGGTTTTTTTAACTGTCTTGTAGGTGCACAATGTAAAGGGTGATTTCCTACCCAATGTAACTGGTCAGCAGAATTAAGGAGCCAGCTGTGGTAATTCCTTGTTGGTTTCCTTCCTACATATCCTGAGATACAAATCAAAGGGAGCACAAGGTTCATTTCTTGTGAGAAGAAATTAGGCATTTTCTGGATTGGGCAAAGTCAGTAAACCCAGCACTACAATTCAAGTCTGCAAATGCCATAAGAACCCCAATTCCTGAGAAGAAATCTTCCCAGCTTTATAAACCTACTAGGGCTGTGAAGGGCCTGACATTTCCTACGAGTTTCTTTACCAAGAGTGATGAATGAGAAGTGGTGTCTAGACAAGAGAAGGAAAGATAAATATATTTTTTTCCCCTTGATGTAGAGTAGGAAGAATAAGGAGTTGTTTAAATAGGCAGCAGTTCTTTCGTGGAAAGCTGTTTAACTGCTGGCTTCATTTGAGGTGTTCTGGTGTGAAAGGGTTGTAAAGAAAACTTCAGTACCCTGTTTAATCTTGGAATTTCTATAATATGCACAGATACGCTACATGTGTGTTGTAAATGGGCTCTCTCCTCCCTGAAGTGGTTGTATTCTGAGAAGGCAACAGAGATGCCTTGCCTAGGGCTGCCTGCAAGGTGTCAACAGGGCTGAGAGGGAGGCTGGGAACCCCTTGTCTCTCACTCTGGCTGCTCAGGTGCTGTTCAGAAGAGGTTCAGCTTTACCTGTTCCCTCCCCTGTGACTGTGCAGTCCTGCCCTGCTCGTGCAATCTGTTCTGCAGAGGTGTGTCAGCTGCTCTGCTGGTGCTCTGCAGTCCAACAGGACATTTTTTTCCTCTGACAGTGCTCTGTTTTCATCCTTCGTTTCTGCATTCTGTGCAGAAACTGCATGAGTTTATTGGTTGATCATTAATAGATTTGTTGTTCCTTGTTTAGCTGAATTTGTGGAACATATTGTCACTCAAAATTCAGGTAGTGTTTCCCCAATCTGTCTTTTGTGATGGATTAATGTAGTGTTGGACCAGGATGGGCAGAAGGAAAGACACTTCTTCAGAAATGACTGTCACCTGTCAATCTACCACCTCTAATTGCTTGCAGCCTTCCCCAATAGCACTCAAATCTGGCATTATCCCGTTTATTGTTGTAAACAGAACACTGGGGAATAGAGTTGGTTTTATACATTTCTCTAGGAAATATGGTGCTTTTGGAGTTTTGGTTAGGAAGGGCTTTCTTGACAGATCTCTGCTGGAAGTTCATAGAGGAATTTTATCCATGGATCAGTCAGGCTCCCAGGCTTTCTATGGCTTTTTGAAGAACATGCTTGAAGTTTCTGGAAGTCTGAAAGACACAACAAGCACTGCCATAAGGCCTCTGCTTCCCAGAACCTTTTGGTTTCCTTTGTGACACTCAAATCCCAGCTGAGATGAACTCTAGGTGGAAATGGTTGGTCAGGGAAGTGAATTCTTCGAAATATGTCTCCTCCCCCCCCCCATCCCTCTGTTTCTGAAGTAAATAATGCAAAAAAACCCAGCTGTTACAGGGTTTCAGTACTGGATCTATCAGAGATCAAGTGACTAATCTTTCCTTGGAGAATTTACACAAAGAGAGGAAGCCAAAACTACTTTCTTGGAATGAAAAGTCATGGTGTTGGGCAATGTTTGCTCTCTTTTTCAGCTTTCTTTATGAATGTGATGAGTTGCAGCGATGAAGTGATTCTGAGAAATATAATTGTATGTAGATATTTTTTCCTTGGCCCTGTAGTTTGAGAACCACATGTATACAGGATTTTTATGTAAAAGCAAAGAAGCTGAGTAACGAACTCACGACATCTGTGTTCTGTGTGTTGATTTTATCACTGCCAACAGTGCTGGCAAACTCCTTCACCCCTGAAATAAAATTTGTAGATAAAACAGTAAATTTCCAAGTAACGAGGCTGGTCAAGGGAGTTGAAGCCTGCTCTGTGAGCTTTTTTAAAGTATGAATATCTTGCCCCACAGACTGCTGATGATAAATACCAGTCCTGAGGTTTTGTGACGGTTCATCTGTCAGGGAAAACCGAAATGAACTTTGCAGCCTTTGCCGTAGCAAACGTCTCCTTGATTCATCTCCCAGTTCCTTGAAATTGTGTCTCTGCTGATTCCAGTCTTGCCATGTCAGTGCTCCACATGAGTTTTCTGACCTCTTGAAGAGCAGGACAAGTCCCAGATTAAGCTGTCTCTGGTTTCCTTCCAGGTGAACCATGATTCCAGTCACGGAGCTGCGCTACTTCGCCGACACCCAGCCGGCCTATCGCATCCTGAAGCCGTGGTGGGACGTCTTCACTGACTACATCTCCATCGTCATGCTCATGATCGCCGTGTTCGGAGGGACGCTCCAGGTCACCCAGGACAAAATGATTTGTTTGCCCTGTAAATGGGTTACCAAAGACTCCTGCAACGACTCTGTCAGGGGATGGACAGCGGCCACCCCGGAGCGTTCCTACTACAACACTAGTCTTGTTCCCTCTGCTGACACGGGGCCCACGGGGATCCGGTATGACCTGGACCGGCACCAGTACAACTACGTGGACGCGGTGTGTTACGAGAACCGCCTTCACTGGTTTGCCAAGTATTTTCCTTACCTGGTGCTGCTACACACCCTCATCTTCCTGGCTTGTAGCAACTTTTGGTTCAAGTTCCCAAGGACCAGCTCCAAGCTGGAGCATTTTGTGTCTATTTTGCTCAAGTGTTTTGACTCTCCGTGGACAACGAGAGCGTTATCTGAGACGGTGGTGGAAGAGAGCGATACCAAGCCAGCATTTGGGAAAATGAATGGCTCCATGGACAAGAAATCCTCCACGGTCAGTGAGGATGTGGAAGCCACTGTTCCCATGCTGCAGAGAACAAAGTCTCGAATTGAGCAAGGGATTGTGGACCGGTCTGAGACGGGTGTCTTGGACAAAAAGGAAGGTGAACAGGCCAAAGCACTCTTTGAGAAAGTGAAAAAGTTCCGCACGCACGTGGAAGAGGGAGATATAGTTTATCGCCTGTACATGAGACAGACCATAATCAAAGTCATCAAGTTCATTCTGATCATTTGCTATACTGTTTACTATGTCAACAACATCACATTTGATGTGGACTGTAAAGTGGACATTGAGAGCCTGACTGGCTACAGGATGTATCGCTGTGCTCATCCTCTGGCCACTCTCTTCAAAATCTTGGCCTCGTTCTACATCAGCCTGGTGATTTTCTATGGTTTGATCTGCATGTACACGCTGTGGTGGATGTTGAGGAGGTCGCTCAAGAAGTACTCCTTTGAGTCCATCCGGGAGGAGAGCAGTTACAGTGACATTCCTGATGTGAAAAATGACTTTGCTTTTATGCTCCATCTGATTGATCAGTACGACCCCCTCTACTCCAAGCGCTTTGCTGTTTTCCTGTCAGAGGTGAGTGAGAACAAACTGCGGCAGCTGAACCTCAACAACGAGTGGACTTTGGAGAAGCTACGCCAGAGGATCACCAAAAACTCTCAGGATAAGCTGGAATTGCATCTCTTTATGTTGAGTGGCATTCCTGACACGGTCTTTGACCTCGTTGAGTTGGAGGTCTTGAAGCTGGAGCTTATCCCTGATGTCACCATTCCCCCAAGCATTGCTCAGCTCACCAGCCTTAAGGAACTGTGGCTCTACCACACAGCTGCCAAAATTGAGGCTCCAGCCCTTGCCTTCTTGAGGGAGAATTTGAAATCTCTCCACATCAAGTTCACAGACATCAAGGAGATTCCTCTTTGGATTTATAGCCTGAAGACACTAGAGGAGCTTCATCTGACAGGGAATTTGAGTGCTGAAAACAACCGGTACATCGTGATAGATGGACTGAGGGAGCTGAAGAGGCTGAAGGTGTTGAGGATGAAGAGTAACCTCACCAAGCTGCCACAGGTGGTGACAGATGTTGGTGTGCACCTTCAGAAGCTTTCTATCAACAACGAGGGCACCAAGCTCATTGTCCTCAACAGCCTTAAGAAGATGGTCAACCTGACAGAGCTTGAGCTGATCCGGTGTGACTTGGAACGCATTCCTCACTCCATCTTTAGCCTCCACAACCTGCAGGAGATAGACCTGAAGGACAATAACCTAAAGACCATTGAGGAAATCATCAGCTTCCAGCACTTGCATCGTCTCACTTGCCTTAAACTGTGGTACAACCACATTGCCTACATCCCCATGCAGATAGGCAACCTGACCAACCTAGAGCGCCTTTACCTGAACAGGAACAAGATAGAGAAGATCCCCACCCAGCTCTTCTATTGCCGAAAGCTTCGGTACTTGGACCTCAGCCACAACAATTTGACTTTCATACCACCAGATGTTGGACTTCTTCAAAACCTCCAGAATCTGGCTGTGACAGCCAACAGGGTAAGTGAGCAAGGAGCTGAGTTCCTGTGTGAGGAAATAACGCTGGCACTTCTGTTACCTGTGTGGTTAAACCTGCTACGATGGTCTGTGGGCACGACTGGTCCTGCTTTTGTTTCTCTCTGAGAGGTTTGTCTATGGCAAAACACTCCAGATAACTGAGGGCAAGCCCGTCTTCCAAGCTTGTTCTGTAGCATTTCCTCTCAAAAGTGAGACTCTTCCCAGTGCCAGTTGTTTTGAAATCCTTCCTGTCAGTTGTTTCTCTGCAGCTGGAAGCTTGTAGTCTCTAGATTGACATCAGTTCAGGGGTTATAAGGGAGATTTGAGAAACTGTAGTCTTAACCTAAAACTGTGCTTAAGCCTGTGTACTTCAGACATGTACATGTCTGTGGCAGCCACCATCTGGGACGTGCATGTGTGTGGCTTACAGCCTTGCTTAGAGTCCAAGGAATGCTCCATAGTTTGGTCTTGTAAGCATGTGCTTACAAGAATTGTAGAAGCTGGATATGGACAGACCTGAGAAAAATGGTTCTTAAACTCTCACTTTTAAAATGCACTGTCTCGTTCCACAGCAGTGACTTCGGAGAGAGCAAAGCATGTTCTGTGTGTACTGACTCAGTGTCCTGACTCAGAGCAGGAGAAACTAAAACAGGTTTATCAAGTGGCAGTCAGATGGGAAAATGTGAACTGTGGTAAGTCCTAGACTTTCAGAGGGGAACCGACTATGATGCTACCTTGCTGTGGGTTTTCCTGTGTGATCCAAGATGGGTTAAGTCTAAGCCTTAAATTTCAGTCTAAGTCTAGGGCGGATTACAGGGGATGACCAATTGTGCTCTGCTGCCCAATTAGCATAAGATGTTTCTTGGCTTGTGTTGGAGGGTGTTTATTTGCTTAAAGCAAACAACACCCATTTTTTTTCCCCCTGAATCTTGGTTCCTTTGTTCAAGACCAAGGAGGATTCATTTACCATGCCTGAGGAAGTTAAAGCTTTCATTCATTCTATCTACAAGTTCCTGGGACGCTCTTGTTCTCTTGGAGTTTATAATCACCCGAAGTTGGAAAAGCCTCTAACATAATTGCAAATTGCAGACAGATCTAATTAGTTGCTTCTGGGACCAAGCAGAATTGTCCTGGAGCAGTGCTAGTTTTCACTGTCATACATCAAGGTTCTTAATGCCATTGGCAAGATGTAATCCTGACTAAACACTGCCAGATTGCCTGTGAGCGACACAGAGCAGCTCGAGTGTGGCTTGGCTTTTCACAAAAGTGCTCTCAAATCAAGTATCTTAATTGCTAATGCAGTTCATTATTACACAGGGCTCTTAAAACTCCAGCCATACTTTGAGGTTGGGGTCTGAAAGGTTGGGTCTGAGTTGTGCCTTTGCAATCCCATCTGAGCAGCTGCTCACTCAGCTTTCCCAGCACTGGATGCTTGTGGATCTGTTTGAGTGGGTGGCTGAAGCTCTGGTAAACATCCTGATGTGTTCCTGGTCAGAACTCTGATAATTCTGTCCCCTTGTTCTCTGGCAGCTTTCCTAGCACAGCTTTGAGGGTTAATCTGCAGCGTATCCTCTGCAGTGTTGGGGTGGAGCATTTCTTGGATGAGAGGAGTTAGAGGCAGCTCCATTTTCTGCAGCACAGTGTGGCACCACCCATTTCTGAAAAACACATACAGTGGGAAGGCTGGGGTAGCCTTGGCTCCAGTGTGTTTGGAAACAAAAGGTGGTGAGGACCCAGTGGAACAGCCAACCTGTTTGTATCCTCTGCAGGTGCCTGGGCAAGGCCAGAGTTGCACTGAGGCTCTGGCAGCCTGGTTACTCCCAGTAAACAGTGACAGCAAAAACCCACAAGGACCGATAGACCGGCGATTCCCAAGCCCAGGAATTAGCTCCAGTGTCCTCTCCTAGCTCAGCAGTCCTAGTAAATACAGACTTCTGGTGTTGGCTGGTACTACCATCCTGTTCTGGAAGACAAGGCTGTTACAGCACATTGCTTCCTTCCTAAACCAATACTTGTCCCTTAAATAACACTATTATTTTCCACAGTTTGTGATCATTTGATTGCATGTTGCTGTTTGCAAAACACTCCAGTGCCACTAACAATGACTGCATTGAACTGTCTCTAATTGGTCTGGTCTTATCTTGGCTTTTCCTTAGGCTTCCCCTCATTCAGAACAGATTATGATCTAATTTAGACATGAATGATATCATGCATAATTTGAGTTTTCCCTTTAAATGCAAACATGACCTTTTTAAATGATAGCCTCCAAACTGAGACTTTGAATTAAGGGGAGAATCCTGAATTGCTGTGTTTTGTTCCTACCCTAGCACTTGCTAAACCTTAGCCATAGTGTTTTCCTAGAAATTCTTTGGAAGGACTGAACTAGTAAAAGGATTTGCTAGAAATAAGCCTCAGTGATTCATGGTTACCTGAAAGTGGCGCTGGGAAAGCTACCAGCTGGTGGCTTCATGTTTTTGTTGCATTTTAGCACTGTCAGAAACACCTCACAACTTGGAGCCTAGAAAGTCTTTTTCTGTAGGGCCGTGAAATGTTGCAATGATGGAAGAGTAGTTCCAGTTCTTGGGATGTGGAGGCTGTACCCACATAACCTCTGCTCTTATTAGAACCAAACTAGAAGTCCTGACTAAATCCAGTCCAATTGTGCAATGGCTGCTTAAAGCAAAGGAGCTATGACCCAATGACAGAATAAAGGATTTGGGATGGAAAGAAGCTAATACTCATGGAAGCATGTGATGGCTCAGGCCAGCTGTGAGCAGGTTTCTGGTCCTCTGTGTCCTTAGGGACAACATCTGCTTTAGCCACTCTAATTTCCTGTAACTAATCCAATGTCTGAAAGAGGAATCCATCCAATTATGGGGTAGTGGCTTTTACTTTGGGAACAGACCTTATGGTGGAAAGCAGGAGCTCACTGAAGGGAGAAATAGATGGTTGAAAACAATTCCTCTGTAAACCCTGAAACACCGTGTGGACTTGCAGGTCACTTAGGAGCTGGTGCCTGTGTTTGCTGGCGACTCTGCTTCTGACTGATTTCTTTTTTTCAGATTGAGAGTCTCCCCCCAGAGCTGTTCCAATGCAGGAAGCTGAGAACCTTGCACCTGGGCAACAACGTGCTGCAGTCCCTGCCCTCCCGGGTGGGAGAGCTGACAAACCTGTCTCAGATCGAGCTGCGAGGGAACCGCCTGGAGTGCCTGCCCGTGGAGCTGGGGGAGTGCCCGCTGCTCAAACGCAGCGGGCTGGTGGTGGAGGAGGACCTGTTCAACACCCTGCCCTTGGAGGTCAAAGAGCGGCTCTGGAGGGCGGACAAAGAGCAAGCCTGAGCCCCTGGCAAAAGGGAAAAGCCTCTGAGTAACTAGAAGGAAGCAAAAGGCCATCCCAGCCCCTTTTCCCCCCCCCCCAGATGCTCCCCTTTCTTCACTCCGATCACTACCAGACTGGCCGAGGAGTCCTTGACAAATGTGACTCTGAAGGAGTCAGCCTCTTGCCTCAGATGCAGGATGGGGGAAGCTTGGGATCGGGATGAGGATCAAGACAGATTAACTGGCCTCTGAGGAAGGGCCAGTGGGAGTTAGAGGTGTTGCTGTTGTTCTGGACAGGAATTGGGGTGAGGTGGATGGTGCTGGTGAGAAGAAATGGTGTTTGAATGGAGGAGAAAATGGATGTGGGGATTGCTGCATTACTCCAAATAGGGCTTATGAGTGCCAGGGGCTGAGAGAGTCCAGTGTCCTGCAAGCCAAGACTGAAAGCCAGGAAACCTTGGAACTTCCATCTCTATGACACTGGGTACTGATTCCCTCTGACTCAGATCCAGTCAGTGAGGCCCCACAGAGGGTGGGGCAGGGCACAGACAGCTGATTTTTGTCTAGATGTTGGCATTAGGATTTGGGGGATAAACATCTCGCAGCTGCTTGAATGCAGGATTTATCTTTTTTACTAATTGTCTTTCCCCTTTGCACTCCACACCTTCTCCTCTATCCCTGGAGAAGGAACCAAACTATCTGCCCCCTTAAGATTGCACTACTTTAACAGTTTCAAGTCACTTGTGCAGAGTAGATCACACAGCATCCTTCTCCAGCTGGAAGCACTAACTGACAATTCCAGAGCTTTAGCCCGTTCTGAAACGGATGGTTATAGTGCAAGTGGGAGAAGGCTGGACAAAAAGCAGTTGGACTGTCTAATCTACTCCCTCAGAAGTGTTAAGTTGCTTCAGGATCTGGCTTTTAGTTTCCAAGCAACTTTTTCATTGCTGGTATTTTGTTGCATATCAAGTATGAACATACAACTGGCCTGTGTGTCAGGGCCTCTTCAGGGGTCGGAGAGGAAACTCAGGTTTCCTCTGCACCTCTTGTCCCCCACCCTGCCTTCCCCCACCCTGCCTTCCCCCACAATTAAGTTGTTAAATTACGTTGTTGGGTGCCCTGCCAGTGTTTTTTATGGATGCAGTCTACAGAACTGCTTGGTTGTTGTTCTCCTCACTTTAATAGCTGTCAGTTCCTGTTACATCTCTTGACCTAAATAACAGGCTAATGCTGGTTGAACCTGGTGCTGGAAAAGAAACCTGTCCTCCTGTTTCTTCCCCTTCTCAATTCCCTCAGTGTTAAGGAGGAGGTTCAGAAATCTCTGTGGATTGAGCTCTTCTGGCTCCCTGGAACAGAACAGTATTGAAACGAGCCTGAACTGTTTGGTGTTCTCTCGCAAAAACCCTTCAACCTTATGGCCTGGCAGAGGTAGATAACATGTAATAGCTCCTGATAATCATGTCCTCAAAGTGAGGTATTCAAAGTGTGCCTCCAGGACACTGAGCTCTGCACTTTTCCATTGGGAGGAAGAGGAAGCTTCTGGACCTACAGGTCCTGATTGTTCCATTCTGCATCCAAAGTGAAGTGCTGCAAGCTGAGGGGTGAGAAGTTTGGAGGCCTCCCATGTGTATAAAGGGGAAGCTGCTTCCAGCTCCAAAGTGATTCCTGGTAAGCTGCCCTGGCCTAGGGAATTGTGGTGATCCCGTGGATGCTGGGGCAAATAAGGCACACTGTGGCTTTCTTCATCAGATGTAAGATATGAAATATATATATATATATTAAATATGCTGAAACCATGAACAATGTTAACTGGACTCTGGATTTGTTGATGCTTAAATAAAGCTACATTAAAATCAGGAGATCTGTTTATAAAACTGCTTTTAAGGAAAATGTAAATTTTGCTTCCCTTAGTCCATTCATTGAGAAGTTTAAACAGTCCAGGGGATAATATCATTAAATCTCCATCTGGGAGGCAAGGTACTGTAAAAGCTTTTCTGGCTTCTAATAAGGTTAGTGTCTTGAAATTGTGTTAGAGTTGGGGCCACTGCTGAAAGGATGGGGAAGGACTGATGTTGATTGGATTGTGTTTCTATTTGCACAAGCATTTTGGATCACAGGAAGGACAGAAATTAGGTGGGCTTATACATCTTCAGTAAAGCAGGAATGGCTTCAGGCCGCTTCAGTCAGTTCCCTGTGGTGGTTGTGGGGGCTGTTTGGATAGCGAAGGAAACATTTTTTTCCCCTTGTTCTGTAACCAAAAGGTAGTGGTGGAGAGTAATGGCCACTGCCTGGAACTTGAACTCTGCTATTCAGGGCCACTGGGTAACTGGTTTATTACACATGTTTTTAGACTAGACAGGGCTGAAAGGGTAAAGTACCTCACAGGAGTTTCACCTGGCTCACAGGGGCAGCAGGATTTCTCCTGGATGTCTGGATTGCCAGTGGGTACTTTGACTCTTGATTCCAGGTGTGGTCTTAGTTAAACTAAACCTTTTACAACTGGGTTAGGAGTTTCTCTAAGCAACTCCTGAAAGTGCTGCAGTGCTTCCAGAAGCCTGCAAGCGTCCTGATCTGCTATGGATCCCAGCAGGACAGGTGAACAGCAGAGTCCCAGAGCTGTGCTCCTGGGCTCAGGTCTGAGACAGGCCAGTATTGATCATGCATGAAAACACCAGCTTTCTGCTGCTCTTGCAATAGTCCAAGCTTAACTCTTTTGGTTCTGGCTGCCAGGATGTGAGAGACCTCCTTGTGTGGCAAAATATGAGCAGTCATTTTGTACCATAAACTCAGGTGCCACAAGCACATTGTCACTCTGAAAGACAGCAATATGTGTTACTCCTGATCTGTGCTGCTTGGTCTCCCTTAAATAGCTACTGATTTCAGAGCATCAGCCTTGTATGATGAGGTGGAGAAAGCTTTAAAACTTCCAAGGATAGGGTCTAAACTATGAGTCCTGAATGTGTTTATGACTGAGGATTGCTGCAAAACTCAGCCCACAGCAGAGCGAGTCATTCACTTCCCAAACTTGTCTGCATTGCTCAGTCTGTGAGGGATGGGCTTACACCAACAATCCTCCCTCACCTGCAAGTACTCAATCAGTGAACATAGGGAGTTTATTTCTGACACTGATCTGTGTGTTCACACGAAAGTTTAAGCACCTGCTCAGTGTCTTGTTCTGACAGGCTTTTCAAGGCACTTTGGTAGTAGCAAAACAGATTACTTACTAGCTGCTAAATCATACAGCAACTTAAATTAAACCCACCTATTTCCTTAATAGCACTTCTGAGCTGAAGGAGTTCTTGGAGATCACAAACAAGGTCATCCCATGTTAGGATTGAAGGTTAGTTACATGCACTTTACCTTTCCTGCTAAATACCCCAAAAAGTGGTAAGTTGCAACTAATTTTGAACCAGTTGAAAATCAAGGAATACCAAACCCATTAATTGTGTTAAATTGTGCTGTACTTTGACAGTCTGCACTGGAATGTGAGCTGAAGTTGTTCTGTGTTTCAGATGCTTTCTCATTTTATTATTTGATCCCCAGTTAATTCAGCAGCTGGAAGTAATTTACTCTGCCATCCTGAGTGGTTAAATAGCTGTTACAGATAGCTCTCATGTGCTGTTCTTTGGTATTAATTGTCACTTCCTCATGATATCCTACCTCATTTTTTTTTTCTTATTACCAATTATATGCTCCATTTAGCTCACTCCATTTTAATTAAAGTTCTTGGTGTTTATTACCATAAATAGTATTAAGTGGTTTTCTGTTGCTGAACCACAATGAAATCCTCTTTTTTCCCCCCTCTCTAACAATGAATTCTTGAAGTTTTGAGAACAATAGCACATCCTTTACAGAGGATGAGCTGTATGGAAAATGTTTCAAATATTATTGATTCCCCAGCTGTGACATAGTTTCCTTTCCTTACCTTCTGCTTTGGAATGGAACTTGGATGGTTTGAATTCCTTGGGTTCTTTAAATTTTTTGAGTCCTCCTTCAGGGGAGGAGTGACTCTTTTTCCCCTCATTAGTGTCTGTGCCTTCTCTAGAAATCCATTAATGCAACCTCTCCCCAGAGGCACTTGCTCCCTGATATATTTGTAGCAGTGCCTGCCTGAACCCAGCTGTTCCCTTGTATTATTTTCATTCAAAAACAGATTTCTTGACTTTTGTGACTTCTTGCTGCCAAACAACATTGTCATACTGTAAGCAGGGTCATCTGCTCTGAAAGCTGCCCAAGGTATTCCCCAAGCTGTGGGGATGCTGACTAGTAAAATTGTTGCTTAAACTTCGCTTTTGAGGTTTTTGCTCCATTTTAACCCCACTGTTTGGCCACATAGTGGATTGTGTGCTTTTCCTGAGCATGTGCCAAAACCCAGTGAGTTTTCAGTCCTACCTGCATCTGATAGTGCAGGAAGCACAAGTGGAACGTGGCAGGAGTGAGGTTTGACTCAGACCTTCCTCTTTCCAGCTCCAGTGGTGGGTTAGTATTCAACTGCTTTGGCAGCATGAAATCCTCCAGAAATCTCTCCAAAATCCTGTTTCAAAAGTAGCTGCACTTGAATTGCTGGACCCCAATGGCCAAGGTGACCTTTGTGTGAGTTCACACAAAGGTTTAATTTAGGCTTCCTGGAAGTTCCCGTCCCTCCCCTCCCTCTCAGTTTCCTTTAGAGGAATTTTATTGAACAATGAGGGAATTTTTCTAGAGGAGACTTAAGGAGGAGGGGGCTACCGAGCCTGAGTCATCTTTACAGCTGTGTCCATTTCAGTAAGACACCACTCATGGCTTAAACATGGTTCCCTCCCATTGTGTAAATGCACCAGCAGGGCTGTGGTTTGGCATCTGAGACCTGCAGCTCGGTGTAACATTTCAGAGTCGTGACATTCACTTTGTACGTGGGATTGTTTGGGCAGCTGATCAACAGCACCTTCCCCGTGGGCACTGGGGGCTGCTCTGGTTTGCTCTGAAAGACTTGTACCACTGGAAACTTCATCAGAATAAAAGTTTTAAGTTTAAATTTGCATTTTCCTTCTGTGTCTGCTTTCTTTGACGTTTCCTGTGTGCAAAGTCACTCGGTCTTCCATGACGTTGCTTTCCCAAAGACAGATGTTAATAATTCCAGCTATTGTGTAGGATCACTGGGTTGTTTTATTGAGTCCTTGTGGATTATGACAATCCAGTAGAGGTACAGAGAGAGTCCTGGGCTGTGCTGTGGATTTTACCATCACTTCAAGTGCCTGAAACAGTTTCTGTTGGCCAGTGTAAGAGTGGTGGAGGTTTGTCTGCGCAATCCTGTAGAAGCTCAGGTGGGTTTCAAACTGCATGTGTGGCTCCTTCCTAGGGGATAGGGAGTGAAGGCAATGGAGAAAACTGTCTGTTATCGTAGGAATTGTCTTCAGACAACTACTGGTAACAAATGACTTCAGTGTCTGGTTACCCCACACACTCCTTATCTGGAAATGTTGGCAAACAGTGCCTTTCCCAATTCCTGATACGTGACAGAGAATCAGCCTGTGACTTGCAAAGACCATTTGAGTTTCTGTGCAGCTCCTTTTATTGTGTAGAAAGGTGTTTCTCTTGTCTTTTGCTTTCCCTCCCTTCCTTCCTTTGTGACTACTTGACCACAGTGACATTGGCCCCACTTCAGTGACAGAAAACGTGAGCAGGCTCTGGAGTTTGTGATGCTGATCGTTGATGAGTTTTAATTCAATGGGTAGCAGGACTGAACCAAAAAAGGAGAAGACAAAACACCCCTTGTCATCTAAGGCTGACCTGCACCTCAGCTCCTTCTGGCAAGGATTTACCTGCCCTCTCAGTAGCTGAGAAAGTTTTCTTTGATGGTACTTTTCATCCTGTTTGCTGGATTTCTGCAGGACTTCACTACAGAGATGGGGAAAGAGCTGATCTGTCTTTGTTGGAAAAAGACTTCTAATCATGATAATTCCAAATTTTCTACATAGTTCACTGAAAAGCATAAAGAACCAATAGGGGCGGCTGGTTTTATTTTTACTGGTTTTATTCCAGTGAAATCCTCAGCCCTGACACATCATCAGCTTTCCCCCTTGCTGATTCTTGAAGAAAGTAACCTTGAGTTCACCTGTTGATGGGAATTCCCTTGATGGAAAATTACTGCATTTCTGAGGCTTGAAAGCATGTTGTCAATACAGGGAAAACAGAAGCATTCAAATAACTGACATTTTAAATACTAATATACTGATTTTAAGCTTACATATTAATTATGGTGATTGTGCTTTCTTTGCTCCTTGTTTCTCATTAAATGCTCTGTCGCTTGTTGCTGGTCATACTGAAGACTCTGTGAGAGGTGAGGAGATCCAGTGGAAACTTTTCCTTCCTGATAACCCTGGCAGCTCCACAGCAGCAGTTTTGGTTGGGAGTGCTGAGCTGGCTCTGGAGAACTGGCTCAGCTCCAAATGGTCTCAATAGGAACCCTTACTGAGGAGGAAATTGGGGTAACCATACTAGTCCAAAAGGCATTTGAAGCACTTGAGCTGTACCTTACCTACAGACACAGGATGGGCTTTGGCAGCCTCCAGTGGAGTTTGCCAGGAGTTTTCTTGTGGAGCTGGCAGGAAAAAATGTTAATAGTCTGCAAAAAGAGCTCTTGGAGGGTGAGGAAGGGAAGGAAAAGGGGCCATTTCCCAGATTTGTCTGAGTGAGCACTTTCAACTTTCTTATTTAAACTTACAGAGAGAGAAGGATTTACAAAGGTGGCATCCTTCTCTTTGGCTTTTTTGGGGCGTTATGTGGCTGAAGTGGTTTTCCTCTTGTTGACCCTCAAAATAGCACAGCTGAAGTGGCAAAGAAGGGGAAGATTCCTAAAGACAGGAAAGCTCCTGGGACCAGGATGGGTTGCCTCTCCTGATGGTGTGACCTGCTGTTTATATTGCTCAAAACAATCCATGGAACAGGAAAACTGTGGTTTGCTGTCACGGGTATGAACCTAAAAACAGCCTCTGGAGTCACCGTGTTGTGCGTAAGGTGTGGAGTGGAGACAGTGACGTGATAAATTGCTGGGAAAAAACTCCACGTCTGGGAATGTGAAGTACATGACACGACAGCGACCGAGGTGGCACTGAGTGGGATTGAGGAGTGGCATGGGAGTGATTTTTCAGGAATGTTTCTCCAGGATTGCTGCCTCCCAGGGAGGGGTGAGGTCGATCACACGATCAACTTGCAGGAAACAGCTACAGCAGGTTTTTTTCCTCACTGGTTACAATCCTCTGCTCCATCAGTCTGTTAAGAGGAAGGAGGAACTACTGGAATATTATTTTTCTTTGACCTTTCCAACACTGGAAGCTGATTTTCTTTCCCCCCTCCACGTTTGTAGCTCAGTGATTCAAGTCTCTGTCAAAATTTAGCTTTTTTTTTTTTTTTACTACTAAGCTTATATCCCCTTGTGTGCAGAGAAAGCTTGAAAACAAGCTGTAAGTGCTCAAAAATGATGTTTTCCAGTGAAAACACTGAATTCTCTCTCAAAATAAAAAGGAAAAATGAGATATGAAAGGATTTTTATTTACAGTGGATTCACTTACAGAATAGAAAACAATGTTTTCAAACAACCTCTCTTTAAGGTGGATTTTCAGTCGCTGGGATATAAACTCCCTCCCGAGAGCATTTTCCATTCCTTTTGTCGTGTTTTCCTTTGGCCGGGTGAGTGATGTAAGAACCCGCCTCCATGGTGGTTTTTTTTTTGGGAAATACTGCTGAAAGGGTGTTTTCGGTGTTTCCTGCAAAACACGTTTTTCTCTAGAGGGAAAAGCCTTCCCCAGGGATTCCTGCGGGATGGGAGGGATGTGTTGGCTGGGAGCGCCACCGCTGGGCTGGAGGTTGTTCCTCCCTCTGCTGCCTTTTAGCTCCACTTTCTGCGGTTTTTTTTTCTGTTTTGAACTTTGGCTGGGTTTGGGATTACTTATTTATAAATATTACATGTGCTTTGGGAGCTGCAGGCGAGTGGAGCCAGCAAGGGAAAGTGCAAATGGCCAAGGAGCAGCTGTGAATGAAAGCAGCAGAAATATTCTCTCTGGGTTCTACCAGACCTCTTTAGTTTTAACAGCCTTTATTTTGTGTTTTCACCTCCTGGGTTGTGGTGCCTGCTCAGGTGAAGCCCTGGCAGGACTCGCCGAGTGAGCAAAAAAGGCTCTTTAGGAGCCTGAATCACTACTTTAAGACACCTAGATCTTTTCACTGAATCTTATTTTACCCGTGTTTACCAGCTTAGCTGCTCTATCTTTTAAATCTGGGTTATTAATTAAAAGCCATCCCTCCTTGGAGTTAAAAAGTTAATCAAATTTGCGATTCCTCTCGAGCTGAACATTTTTGTGCACTTTGTTACCACCCAGAGCCAAAACAAAACTGTGCAGCCCCGAACGTCCCTGCCAGGAACAAAGAGCCACCGATGGGGACAAAATTCCTGGAGCGGCAGCTCCGGTGGCTGCGCAGGAGTCCGAGTGTCCAGCGCTGGCTTTTATCACATGCGGGGACAAGGATCACGTGGAGAGGCGGAGAGTGAGCCCTGCAGAGCCGGGGTGGCACCGTGGTGCTGGTGGGAGCTGGGGAGCTTCTGTCCCGATGGCAGCTGTGACCCAGGATCACGTCCAGAAGGTAAGGAGGGAGCGTGTCCATAGTGCAGGCAGGTGACACTGCTCCTAACACAGCCAACCCGTGAGCAGCTCTGCTTTGCAAACGCTTTATATTCTCCTCAGCTTCTTGCGTTGCGTTAATTTTGAGTGTGTGAGTGTCGTGGCTACAAATTTTCCCAGAAGGCAGCTTGTCCTGTGGAGCTCTTGGAGGAATTTGTCCTCTGCTCTTCTGTCTGTGCTGCTCAGCTCTTGTCCCTGAACTCGAAATCTGCCTGGCAGAGGATAATCTCCAGGGTATTCTATATAGGGAAACTGTAGTGCCAACAGAGTTCACTTCATTTTGTAAGGGATTGTGTAGTCAGCCGTGAGAAATCATCCAGGGGTTTTTTCCTTAGAGAAAACAGTGCTTTCCAGCTTGTAAAGGAATCTCCTTGTGATTTGGCACACAGGAATGATTACTCTGTATTAGCAGGTTTGGTAATTTAACCTTAGATAAAATATCCTTAAACCACAAAGGCTCTAATGAGGGGATCTCTGCTTTGGGGACTGAGGAGTTGAGATAAATTGTCCTTCACTGTCTGGAATCTCAGCCTGTTAACGAATCTTTTTTATAACAGAACCCCCTCCTGAAATTAAGAATCTATTGTCCAGCTGCAGAGTTGAAGGTGGGATGGTTTTCACCCCGCAAAGGGCCGGAACTATTCTCTCTTGCTTTGTGCTGCTTCCCCCGGGGGCTCTGGAATGGAGCAGTCACCCTGTCTCTCCCAGTTCCACAGGGATGGCTTCCTTGTCCTGGAGCAGTTTTTCAGTGCAGAAGAGTGTGACAGCATGAGGAGCCAGATCCAGGGAATTGTCAGGGAGATGGAAGTGCCACCACACTGTCGCACCGAGTTCTCCACCAGGGAGGAGGAGCAGCTCCAGGCACAGGTACTGGGAAGGGCAGGGCTGGGAGGAGGAAGGGCAAAGGCAAATAACTGCTCAGGATTTGCTTTGGGGGAACAGGAATTTTTTTTCTAACTGAACGCCATGAGAGGAATTTGCTCTCCAGTTTTCTGCAGATATTTGGAGGGTGAAGGAAAGGATTGTGTGGCTCTGCCTCTTTCAACCCTTGTTAAGCACAGGCAGCTCTCACAGATCACTTTGTACTGGTTCGGCAGATAGACAGTGGGTTATTTTCTAGGCAGCAAAATTAAAAAAACAACAAGGGTAGCCTCTATGTGGTAGGTTCTTGTAAAGCACCAAGCCATCTCCTGTTGTGGAAGTTTTTAATGAGTGATTTTTCACTGTGTTTTGTTTATGCTGCATCTTGATGGGGAAAAGATGCAGGTAAGCATTAATGCTTTGACTGAAGGTTAATTTGTGTTTCTCTAAGGATGGTGTCCTTACCAGGCTCTTGTCCCTGGCAGGGTAGCTCGGATTATTTCCTGACCAGTGGAGACAAGATTAGATTCTTCTTTGAAAAAGGTGTTTTGGATGAGAAAGGTAAGCCCTGGCCTGAGCTTGCCTGAGAAGGCTGGTAAGGGTCAGGAGACAGTTTCCAGCTGGAAGGACAGTTCCTGCTTTGCAAACAATGTTAAATTCTGCTTTTGTTTTGTAGGTAACTTTCTAATTCCAAAGGAGAAGTCCATCAGCAAGATTGGCCACGGTATGTTAAAAGGATGGAGTTTAGAGGGGGATGGACAAAAGGGATGGGGTTTTCAGCCATGAGGATTTCTTCAGACCTACTCCCTGTAAATTACTGTCTCTGCAATTCTCTCTGTGCTGCCCCTCACTCTCTGCTCTCAAAAACCTTATTCTTCTCCTACCATCCTTTTCAAAAAGCCCTTCTCAGAGGATTTTCAGCAGTGCATAGCTCAGAGTCACTGACTTGAGAAAGTTTGGACTTCAGCCCTTGGCTTTTTATGTAAGAGATTTACTCTAACAATTTACCACCTGAGACTGGTGACATTCAGTACAGATCAAATGTCTCTGTCCTGTGCAGGGGTGGGTGGCTGATGCCAAAGCTGTTTCTCCCTCCTGTGGTGTCACCAGCACCTTTTCTTTACCCTTACTGGTCTCGGTTTGACCTATTTCCTCTCTCCCAGATACTGGATTTTCGTTTTGATCCCTTTTGTTTTCAAACAATACATGGAAAACGGGAGCAGGATTCACTGAGTCTGCAAACATGTGAACTTTGTGCAGATTAAACTTCACTAAACTTGGAAATATTCAGTACTGAGAGTTCTTGTTCTTTGGTTTTCTCAGAAAAACACTTTCCTCTTCCCAGGCCTGCTGCCATTCTGTTACACTTCAGCTTTTCCTCAGGGGAAGTGAAAACAAATGTAGATTCCTGCTGACTGTGCAATTGAGCAATTCAAAAGGCTTCTCTAGACTTAGTTTCTGTAATTACTCCTTTTGGTCAAGTCTGTCCTCATCCCTTGCTCAGGAGCAGCTCCTGCTGGACCTGGTTGTGCAGCCTCGTGACAGATCTGATCACGATGAGCTGGAGGCACAAATCAAGAATCTTTATGTGCAGGTTTGTCAGACCTGGGTTGTAGCAGTATCTGCACAAACAGCTCTGACCTGCAGGTTGTGGCTCTCTGAAGGGCACCAAAGATAAGCAGTACTTACTTTTTTGGTAGGTCTTAAAAAAACTGTTTTTAAAGGATGAGTTCACCCATGTGCCTCAGGGTCACATACAGGGGCTGTCATTTGTATGATATAATCACATAATACTCCATTATTTCACTGTTACATACTGAGATTTTTTTATTTATCTGCAGTTTGTGGCCTGGGAGAGATTATATTGATGGTCTCTAATGATGACTGTACAACCTACAAGTGTCCCATCACCTTAGGTGTGATAATCCACATCTGTCCACCTTGGGAAGGATGAAAGTTTCTGGCTGCAACTTATCCTGCTTAGCTGTTGTCTCTGCAGCTCATCCTGAGAACTGCCAAGTTCCCTTTTGTTCGTGACATTTAAAGTCTCAGCCTTTTCTTTTCCCCTCAGCTCTACATGCTCATGATCCTGTCTTCAAGCAAATCACCCACTCCTCCAAGGTGCAGGTGAGCTGTTACTGGTTCCTAGAATGGTCTGGGAAAAAATAAATTAATTATGGAGTAGTTAATTTTCTAGACTCCCAAGGGTGCTCATTTTTTCAGGGAAAGAAAATTTAAATATCATCAAAGAATAATGTTATATAGTGTGCTGAAGCCAGCAAACATCAATCTTGGAAAGTTTTCTTGCAGGAACTGGGGAGAAAACTAGGCCTTGAGAGACCAGTAGTTGTGCAGAGCATGTATATCTTCAAGGTACAGTAATTCAAGTTGTCACTCAAGAAATAAGATCCTGTAAGGTGGGAAGCTCTGAAACTCTTCACACATTACTTTTTCTTTCCTTGTAGCAACCTGGCATTGGTGGTGAAGGTGAGATTTGTGTTATCTGTGTATCACACTGCAGGTAATGCTCCTTTAGGAAGGAGCAAAATGCTCCTTTAGGAAAAAGGCTCAGAATCAGACTTAAGCCTGTGAGTTTGGTCCAAACCTTCTTAAAATTATTTAAAAAAATACACAGTATTCAGAAGTGTTTCTACAGCATATGCAGCTTGAACAAAGAGCTGCTTTTACATTTAGAGCAGCCTGAAAGGTGATATTTTACTGTCAGATTTAATGTGTGTAATATTGCTCTGTAAGATTCAATTTAGATGAGTGGGCAGGGAAGGGCACTGAGTCAGTCACTGAGATGCAAGTCTGGGGTCCTTCTAGTGTGGAACTGAATCCTTCAGGGATTAAAAGACTCCAGTGACTGTCTGTCCTTGCAGTGACACCTCACCAGGATGCCACCTTCCTGCACACGGAGCCTCTGGGCAGGATCCTGGGATTCTGGATTGCCCTGGAAGATGCCACACAGGAGAATGGCTGCTTGTGGTTCATCCCTGGCTCTCACACCAGTAAGAGAGAGAGAGTGTGTGTGTGGTTTTCCCACCACTAGAGCACACTGAGCAGCTTTAAATTACTGCTCACCTAAACATTCATTCAATGGGTGTAAACAAAGTGCTCTTCAGGTATTACTGCACTCATCCCTCACACCCTGAAGTCAGCTGCACTTGGATTGTGATTTATGCTCTTAGAGAGAGGACAAATGGACCATAGGTTGGCTTTGCCTAAATGTGTGATTGCAACAGACCTTTATGAACCCAAACAATGCACAAAGGGGCCAGAAATGCAAACTAAAGGCAGTCGTTTCTCTCTGCCACAGCTGGAAAATCCTAAATCTTTGCTTCATGAAAAAGACCCCACAGAAATTACTAAGGAAAAATGGAATATACTATGACAATAAAGAACCTATTGGCACCAAGAGAAATCACTGTTATTGCTCCTCTGCTGTGCAGGGTGCAGCTGGATGTTTAATTTTTGTGTGTGTTTGCTTGTTCTGTGGATTTGCAGACGGAATTACCCGGAGGATGGTTCGTGCAGCTTCAGGTGCCTCGACATGTGTGGAGTTTGTAGGGTCAGAGCCAGCCTATGATGACAGTCAGTTCATTCCTCAGCCCATAAATAAAGGTACAAGCAACCCCAAATGTGTTGCTTTACAGCCCAAGGAAACACAAGGGAGCTAAAATTGTATTTAACCCTTGGACCTCCCCTTCCATTGGAAAGCCAGAGCTCACCCTTTGGAACAAACAAGAGTACAGGTGTTTCTTTCCCACAGGGGGACTCATCCTCATCCATGGGGAAGTTGTCCATAAGAGTGAACTGAACAGCTCGGAGTCCTCTCGCCACGCGTTCACCTTCCATGTGATGGAAGCCAAAGGCACCAGCTGGAGCAAAGAGAACTGGTAAGGCTGTGATTCTCACAGGGAAATTGGACCCTTTCCAATGCAGTAGCCAGGATTAACTGTTGTTGGTGGCCTTGCCTGGCACAGTTTGTTGGTAGTACCTTAGTTGGTGTTGATTTTGTCCGTGCAGAACTGGAACAGCCTCTCAAGTTTTGGTTTTACCTCTCCCTTACTTCTTAGGCTCCAGCCAACTCCTGAACTGCCTTTTCCATCGCTCTACACTTGAAGTTAGTGACTGGTTTCTGGAGCCAATAGCTGATCAATATTCCTGATTGTTCATTCATGTTCCCCTTAAATATGGCCTTCACTAGGGCAGCTCTCAAGATTCATTTATCCTCCACGGAATGAAGACCTTTGTCACAGCCCAACACACCTGGAGTAGACAGAAACTTCTGCTGCTGCAGGAGCCCTGTAGTATGAGAGTATTCCCCCAGTCCTTTTGGTAAGGAAACCTCTTCAGTCTTGAGAAGAGACCAGTCAAGACCACTGCACTTTGACTGGGACCAGTTAAGAATTATTCCTTCTTGCAGATGCTTGGTATTTTCTTCTGTTTCAGAGCTTAAGTGCATTTCTTGGCTCTGTTATCCCAGCAATGCAGGTGAACGTGTCACAGGAAGAAGGGTGACTTCATCCTTAGGTCTCTGTCCTATGGTTGGAATAACAGTGATTTAAAGCCACCTTGTTGTGAGCAAAATGAAGTAGGAAATCTGCTTTCTATAATCAATGTTCTATGTATTCCCAGCAAACTGAGTGTTTGATCTCTGGGTGTGTTGATTAAAAAAATGCCAGTTCTTAAAGATTCACGTTGAAATGATGGAAACAAAGAACCTCAATCATACTTCTTACACTTAAATAAAAAAAATAGAAATTCACCTTTTCATCTCCATTTTTTCTTTGAGGAAGACATAGTGGAACCTTCTTCCAACAGACAAGGCCAAGCTGTTTGGAAGCACTTTGAGCTCTCAGTGTGCACAAGAACAGTTTCAATCCCACCAAAGCCAAACCAACTTACAGCAAGGAATGTTTGGAAATGCAAGTTACATTCAAGGCAAGCTCAAGCCTGTAACCTGAACTGAAGAGAAGCTGTGTAGGTGTGATTTCACCAGCACTGGTGCAGTGGCAACCCTGAGATATGAGCGTGGTGTCACCAGTGCATGAATTGCATCAGAGTAACCCTCAGATGTGGCAGAGTGAGCCCACTTCTGACTCATCCCTTTCAAATTGTCATTGCTTGGCTCTGGCTTTTGATGTGAAATAGTCAGATTTGGTTTCTTTAAGGGAATAAGTTTCCTTTCAGCCCTTTGGACTTTGGGCAATGCAGAATAGGCTCAGTACAGCAAAGGATTCCTCACAGAGGAATGTTCAGGTGTCTGTGGCAGGAATTAGGGAGTTGGGTGGTGGCAAGAGCAGTAACATTGAATGCAAGGTTTTTGCTTTCAGAAACTACCTTTTCTACAGTTTCTTTGAAAGCTGTGAGCAGGGTGGAAGGAAAGCAAATTTCTTTACCTCTGGTGCTATTTATGAAGGAAGCAGCTCAAGCTTTGTTCATGTCTTCCCATGAGAGGAGTTAGTAATTTACAATTCTGCTGAGGAGGGGTAGTTTGTCCTCTGATTAAATGCACCACTACCTGCCATGTGCAAAACCACCTAATCCAAGTGCATAAATAAAAGCAAAAAGCTGGACTGATTGGCAGGATTTCCTGTTAAATTGAAGGAAACTCAGCCCAGGACAGTTACTGAGTTTGGTTTCCTACAGTGAGTATCTGACAATGTATTTTGTTATTAACCAGCTCTGGCCAACTTTGGCCTCCTCAGGAAAAGCAGCAGCAAATCCCAGGAGCCCTGCCCAGGCAAGGGGTGAATTGGGCAATGCTGCCTCTCAGCTATTCCAGTCCTGGCTTGTTGCAGGGACACACACAAAAATATTGGATTCTGGAGCCAGTTCTGCTGACCCAGAGACTGGTTTTGCCCACCCCTGGTCTTACTCTCTGTCCCAAGTCTCAAGAGTTACAGGGCTGCAGGACAGTGTTGTGTAAAATACCTTGGCCTCCCCCGGACTGTTCCCAAAAGTGAATTAAAACAAGGTCAGAAGTTAACTTCATGATGCAAACAGGAATCCTGGAATGTTAATCTCCTGCTTGGACACATCTCAGGAGGAGGGAAGAGGGAGGGAGGACATGTGTGTTGCTCTAAAGGACACTTGGCAAACTAATGAGATTGTCAATACAGAAGTGTTTAATTCAGAAAAATGAGGTTGTTTTTTTGGCCAAAAACTGGTAGCTGTGATTTTAATTAAATGGGCACAATTCAATGGTTTTGCTCAATTTGTTTGTAGAAGGATTTGTATAAATGATTTAACATCTGTCAGAAAAAAAAAGTGAAAAGTAGAAAAGTGCAATAATAGTAGAAAATTTTATTGACTTGAACAGATTTTCTGCTTTCAGAATGAATGTGTCATTAGTTTAACTTCGCTTAATTTCCCCCTCTATATTCATTCCAGATGGATTTAGAGATTGAAATCTTGGGAAAGATAAAACATTCTTCTTGTTGAATAAAACCTCAGGGCTAAAAACACACTGTTCTTGTTAGTAGGGCTTGGAATGAGCAGTGTGTGACATTCCCAAACCTTCCCCACCTGCCCTGGATAACTCAGCTGTGGCAGTTACTGAGATTGGAGTTGTGTTTGTGGCTCTTGCTGGTGGGGACTGGACATATCTGGACAGTTGTGCCTCTCTGAGTGCCCACCCTCGTTATCAAACATGCTTTTACATCGTGCTCATGCAGAAGTGAGAGTTCACATGTTCAGCAATACAAGATGCAGGACTCAGAACAAAACCAAGGTATAGTACAAAAGTGCAACATCTGAGAGATTTGCTTCTTTCTTTCTCCTTTAATTGACTTACCTCTTCTCCCTCTGCTTCCTTTGCCTCTGGGCACCCAGAAGAAACTTAAAAGTATTAGACACAAATGCTGTTTTTATCAGTCATATTTGTTGCAGTGAGAACATAACTTGGGGTGTTTTCAACAAGGGGGAAAAAAAAGATTAACTCAAAACCTTTATTTTAAATAAGTCTCTTTCATTTCTGATTTTAACAATTTTCTCTGCTGTACCAAAAGATCAGCTTTAAGCTTGAATTGTAGTGCATTTTCTAGTACCCATTTTCTCTAAGATGGGAGAATCCTCTGCCCCTGGAAGTGCTTCTAAGCCATGAACAGGATCTGGAGGTAGAGAGGCAGCAGCAGGTTATCAATTTGAGTAGTGTAGGCTTCCAACAGAGAAACCAAACTGACAGATGCCAGAATCCAGGCATAGCTGGAATTCAGATTCACACTGCTGTCAAAGATCAGAATGAGAGCCACAGCAATGATCTGAGCAAAGATAGCTGTCATTGTCCCTTCAAAGGTCTTCTTTGTTCCTGGCCATTTGATTTCCCCCATTGTACTGCCAAAAACAGAGGCAATAGTGTCTCCCACCCCTACTGCCAACACCCCGGAGTAGGGGACCAGTGCTCCTGCCCCAGACAAGGTGCCTTTGGGGGCACAAGCTCTGGGGAACAACCACACTGGGAGGGACATGCCAAGGAGGAGATAAATATGAGTCAAGATTAGAGGTCCACTGTCTCTTTCATCCAAGAAGAGAGACAGCAAATGCCTGAGGGTTTGGCCAAAGGGTTTGATCCTGAAGTACCGAACGTACTCTAAGAAGATAAACACTGCCAGGCACAGAACTGCAGCAACATAGAGCAGCTGACGGTCATAAATGAGTCCAGGAACATAAGTAGCTACCACAATGAAATGGAAATATTTCCTGGTTACAGTCGAGGCCTGGTGCTTTTTAGATCCAGACGATCTCTTTGCGTTCTGGTAGAAAACCACACCACACGCTGAGGCGGCCAAGAAGCTCCAGTAGAGGAGAAGGTAAAGCCTTGTCTGTGTCTGAAACAGAAACTGGAGCAGCCAGAACAAAGGGTTCCTCTGGATGAGTCTGTACAGCCAAGGCATGATGACCCCTAAGCCTAACACTGCTGTCATCATGTGGAAAAACATGGAGGAGATCCACGTGCCTGAGTCCATGAAGGTGAAGAGCACAGTGAAAAAAAGACCAAGAAGAACAACTCCAACGACTGCCACCAGCAGGAAGAAGTCAATGGGGTCCCCTCTGCCCTCAATTACATTCAGTGAGCGTTTAATGAGCTGATTGAGAACAAAACTCACACCTCCAAGAACCAGCAACGCTTCTCCAGGCGTGAAACACCGGGGCAACAAGTACAGCAAGATCATACTGAGGTAGACAAAGATGAGCAGCACTTCCAGGACCTCTATCACTTCTGAGACAGCCAAGGAGTGTTTCATGGTATAGATAATGACGCTGCCAGCTATGCCAGTCAGGATGCAGGTGTTGGTTGGCACGGGTTTGGTGATGCCAACCGCCAGGACAGACAGGAAGAGGGCGAGCAGCATCCCCGTGGAGGCCACGACGATCCCGAAGCGCTCGAAGTACACGATGCCGGCGGCCCTGCAGCGCTCCTTCATCACGATGCCCAGCAAGGGGATGACCATGCTGGAGGGCAGGAGGCCGCTGTTGGCTGCCCCACGGAACTGGAACACGGCCCCCCCCAGCTGGAGCAGACGGTCCCATTTGAACTGGACGTAGAAGGCCTGGAGGGCGAGGGCCAGGGCGCACCAGGAGAAGCGGTCCCACACCACCCCGTGCACCGCCAGCACCACGACAAACACCAGCAGGGACTCCACCAGCACTGGCTTGTTTAACATGATTCCAGCCCCTACGTGGCCCGAGCTTTCAGAATCTCTCTCAGGAATCCTGATGTGCTCAGCTGTCCATTAGGAAGAATTCCCTTCCATGCTACTGCAGTCCCGATTAATTAAAAAAAAAAAAAAAGAAGAGCAAACAGTTAAAGCAACTTTACTTTCAGAGCAACTACTAGGAAAGGTAAAGCTTTGGCACAGCTGTTTTGTACTTATGCTCAACTTAAACCTATGTGCCAATTGATAGTGTTCGTTTCATTCATTAAAACAAATAAAAGTAATGAGGGGATGGATCAGCCAAACCTGTCATCCCTACTCTGAGACCAAGTCGCCCTGATGTGACAGGACCGGACCACTGAACCACAACTGCCGCTCTTCCACGGAACGAGACCCGTTACCGGTTTCAGCCTCGCCGAGCGCTCCCTGCGCGTTCCGTGCCCCGCATCCCGCCTGCTCCGGGCAGGGAAGCTTCCTGCCGCCAAACCGACAACCTCTCCTGCTGCAGCCCCTGCTCGCGCCCTCTCTCGCCCGTGTCCTCGCAGCGCTGCGGGCTCCCTCGACTTTGTCCTTCCGCGCCTCCCGTCGCCGCGCCCGCAACCCAGCCTTCGCCACCGCGAGCCTGCGGGAGGGCGCAACGGCGAGGGCGGGCGCAGCCGCCCGCGGGAGGTGTCGGGGACTCCCCGGGCACCCCCCGGTCCCGCCCTGAGCGCCGCCGGCACCGGGCGCGCACCCACCTGGCAGGACGCCGCCATCTTGGCGCCGCCGCCGGTCACATGACCCGCCCGCGGCGGAGGGGGCGTGGCCTGAGGGGGAGGGCGGGGCGGGGCCGCCCCACGTGACGCCGGCGCGGGAGGAGGAGGGGG
>VXBA01000881.1:1499231-1566527 GCA_013399895.1 Serilophus lunatus | reverse complement strand
GTCGGGCCGGGGGCTCCCGCCCGGCTCCTGAGAACGGAAAATCAAAGCAGACCCGTGGGCGACGCGTGAAGGAAGGGGTTCGATGGATCGCAGGGCTCGCGTCGGTGCCTTCGTTTGTCCTGAGAACTTTTGTCGCTTGTTTTTGTCACGTTTTTGTAACGCTTTTATATTTGCCGGTGTCTGGTTTTTGTTAAAGGAATGTCCCAGAGCCCTAAAGGGGACAAGAGCACCGCTGTTAAGCTTGTGGTTGCACAGAGGTTTCCTCCCTTGGCTGTCCTGGAGCTTAATTAATGAATAGGCAACAAACCACGGGCTGGTTTTGTTCACAGACGAGGTGAAGAGGGAGTGAAAGGTAGAAGGCTTGGCTCTGCTGGGCTGGGGCTCGGTTCCTCCAATAAATAACAGAAAAACGTGCTCAGGGCAAACAGAGGCCCCAGTCTCACCTGGTCACTGACCCTGGGGTTCATTGATTGGCTTCCTTTACTTTGCTTTTCAGTTCTTGGTGAATTTCTGAGCCTTTGGGTGCTCTGTGTGGGCAGGAGAGGCTGAGTAATAATCATCTGTCTAAATGAAATAGTCTTTTTTTGGCAAACATCTTTTCTCTGGGCTGTTATAGGGAGACTCATTTTTCTGGATGTGTCAGGGTGGTCAAACAGAAATATGAGGCTTTAATGTGGGTCCACAGTCTTGCTGTGTCAGTTGTCACCTCTGGGACTTCCCTTGGTTCTCCCAGGACATCTGAGACTCCTCAGCTAAAAACTGATGTTCCTTAAATCCTTTTTCTTGTACTGCAGTGTGATCTGCTCTGAGGCAACTGCAGATGGGAAAAGGTGTGAGCTAAATGCAAGCCTGAATTAATGGTCATCACTAAAATGCTCTCCACCTCTTCCCTGTGTTTGCAGGAGCAGCAGAGAGCTGTGGACAATTCTGCTGGGCAGATCAGCTTTAAGAGAACCAGTAAGTCCTGATTTGGCCATCACTGAATGGGCTCTGTGGCCAAACACATCGTTTGTACAACTCTCTGAATGTGTTTTGTTGCTTTTCCCTCCTCCTCAGTGCAATTTTTGTTCCTCTGTCTCTGCTGCTTGTTTATTCTTCCACTGCTTGTTTGCAGCTGCTGCATGAACTACCTGGAAAGGGTGTATGGAAAAGTTGTTTCCTTTTCTGGAGTGGGCACAAGTGCTGCTTCCTAGACTGGCTGTTGATGGGTGGTGCAGCCTGCTGCCTTGTTTTCAGGAGCCTGTGCTTTCAAGAATTTGCCCAGAGGTTGGAAATCCAAATGTTTCTGAACCAAATCCTGTTTCCTCTCCCTTCCTGGGATTAGCAAGGCAGGTCTCTGAACCTGGGACCAGTCTAAGGCACAGACACCTGTCCTGTGTTGCTCCTGTCTCTTTGTGGTGGTGGAATGTCTTTGCTTCCCTTAGATTTAAGAGATCTGGTACTCAGTAGTGCACTTTGAAGAGTCTGTTCAGTCATATTTGGTTCTTTTTTTAGGCACAAATTGCTGCAGAGTTGAACAAGCACTGGCAGAGACTGTTGGAGGGACTGTCATACTATAAACCACCCAGGTACAGCCACTGCCTGATCTTAGAAATGAACCTCTAACGTGGGGCACGTTGAATATCTTTGTTATTACAGAAAAATTGGTGCTGTCTTGTGTGACAAGACTTTGGGAGAGGAGGAGCAAGAGAATGTACATAACCCACATAATGTTTTTGGGCATGAAATACAGACCAGCAAGAACTAACAGCAGTTTCTGCTGTCACTGCCAGTGTCAGGTGGCTCTCAGCCCTTCCCTTTGTGAGCTGCAGCCTGTGAAGTGTCTGAAAAAGGTGGAATGGGTATAGTCTGCATTACTACAGTAATAAAATTGTGAACAGTGCTGAATTTCATCTGGTGTGAAGGGTGCAGGATGGTGTATGAAATATTGAAAGGCCACTGAGGGAAAAGCAAATGTTCAGCTTAAACTGGTAAGACTGAGGGCTTTGAAATTAAGCCTGTTTAGTTCATTCCTCAGGATTGCTGCATTTTTAATAACTGAAATGTCTTTTCTGTTTAGTACAACCTCAGCAGAAAAAATTAAAGCTGATAAAGATGTAGCTGCTCCACTAAAAGAGTTGGGTCTGAGGGTCAGCAAGTTTTTGGTGAGTGAAGCTGCCATCTGATTATTTTTTATCCCCGGAATGAGTTCTTACTGGGTTTCTGATATTTAAGTAGCCTTCTTTGTGTTGAATAGAGTCAAATTTAAGGTCCCTTCAGTTTAAAATAACCTAAAGGGTGTTAGAAGTACATGTTGAGGTCAAACTTCTCCAAAGTCATGAGTGGTGCTGTGGTTTTCCTGGTCCTGCTGCACAGGACTCTGCTTTTCAGCAGCAGCCACCTGCTATTGTCTGTCTTGGGTTCTTCCAGGACAACTGCTCAGCTAAAAACTGATGTCCCTTGAATCAGTTGCCTTGTTTGACAACCCTCTCACTCCACCTGCGAGGTTCTGTTTCTTTAAGCCACAAGTTGAGAGTTCAGTGACTGGTGGTACCTTTGTTTAAACTCCTGCAGCTCAGTGGCCTCAAAGCTTGTGTTTGGTTTCAAGCAGAAGTGCTGATTACAGCAAACATCTGCCTGGTGCAAAAGCATTCTTTTGTCCTATTTTGGAAATTACTTGTTTGGAAGATAAGAGCTACCTGAATGTTTGGAGGGAATGTTAATATTTAATGAGTTCATTTGCCTTTTATTAATTTCAGAGCTTTTCTCTTTCTTTTGTTTAGGGTCTGGATGAAGAGCAGAGTGTGCAGTTGTTACAGTCTTATCTTCAAGAGGATTACAGAGGAACAAGGGACTCCCTGAAGGTCCATAGCTCCCATTAATTTCTATTTACTCCACATCTTTCCTTAATACCAGTAGTTTGTTGATGCACGTGGTCACATGTGAGTCTGAGTTCTGATTTGGAAATGGCTTTGTGGATTTTATTCTCTGACCCTACAATACTCCAGTGCTTAATTAAGGAAATGTGACAGCAGATTCCAGGCTAATCTCCTCCTGCTTGGATCTCTGCAGGAACTCATCTCCTCTCTCTATTACAGGAAAGCTACAGATTTGTCAAGGAGAGTGGAGATGAAAAATAAACATGTAGTTAAAAATTAGTGGTTTGCCTCTGTGCTTTTGGAATCTCTTTTGAAAAGAAATGGCATGAAAAATTGTCTTTTATCTTTTCTGTGCATGTGTATTTTGTCAGTTGATTTATCTACAAATTTTTATTTATTTTGTTGTGTTTTTACAGACAGTTCTTCAGGATGAAAGGCAGAGTCAGGCTTTGATGCTGAAGGTTAGTTCATTTCCATTTGTATTTTCTGCAGAAAAAATGTGTTGGCAGAGAACCCACTTTATTTCTGTGGAAAATCTTGAAATAATTGAATTCCCTTCATATAAAGAACGAATTTTAAAAGTTGCTTGTGATGTAGATTTGAACAGTGTTAATAATTGCTACAGGAATTAAATTCTGGGCTTAATAGCAGGGAGTTTAGCTGGGCAGATGTACATTCCCTTATTTTCCAAAATTTGTAGGTTTTTATGTTACTCTGAAATGAAGGATAATGATGATTTCTGACAGAGATTAGTAGGGATATCTTTTTTCCTTTTTTCCCTAAGTTTTCTCACTTAACAGTGCAATTATAGACCTGTCCTTACAGCCACATTTTACTGAATCCTGTAAAGTTAATTTAAGTGTTGGGGTTGTTTTTGGAATAACTTAAGAACTGCTCAGTTGAAACTGCATCTGTAGTGATGTCTGAGCACTCGGTATTCCTGTGGTGGGAGAGGGAAGTGCAGGAGATTTGGACACAGGTATCCAGCTGATACTGATGGCACTGTGCACTCCCAGCTCGCTGACTACTACTATGAGGAGAGGATCTGCATCCTGCGCTGTGTCCTTCACCTGCTCACTTACTTCCAGGATGAGAGACACCCTTACACAGTGAGTACAGCAGCCTCTTCCTGCCTGTGATGCCACTGAAACAGCCTAAATATGGGAAAATAAATAAATATGGAAGTTGTGTAGTGATTCCCCACCTGTGTGAAAAGCACATGAGTGTGCACGTGAGAAGTTTTTTGTTTGTTTCTTTTAAGGCACAGTATTTCCAGTGTGTTGAAAAGCTGGACAAGGAACTCGTTCCAAATTACAGGAAGCAGTTTGAAGCACTGTACAAAGCAGAAGCTCCTACGTGGGAAACACACGGAAATCTCATGGTATTTTGGTTTTTATTGTTATTTACCAAACTTATGAAATTTTTCCTTATATGTAGTGTATTGGAAAATACATATGCGCAGATGCCTTTAAACAGGGTGTTTCTCCTTGTTCAAGAAACACAGAATTTCTTTTCTGACACAACACATTTTTTGCTCAGAAACAGGATTGCATGACATGTGTTGCTCCTTGTAATAAATCCATGGATAACCCTGGGCCAACACAGCCATTTTTATGTAGTTGTTCATGATCTCTCTGTGTTTATAGTGGTTTTCCTTGCCGTTGACACAAGTGCTGGCTACACAAGATGTTGAAATGCTTCCACTTTTGAGTCTCTGGTTTGCCATGTGATGGTAGAACTCTCCTTTGTGCAGACAGAACGTCAGGTTTCCCGTTGGTTTGTGCAATGCCTCCGTGAGCAGTCCATGCTCCTGGAAGTCATCTTCCTCTACTATGCATACTTTGAAATGGCACCTGATGAGCTCCTGGGGTTTGCAAAGATGTTCAGAGAGCAGGGATTTGGCACGAGACAAACCAACAGGCATTTGGTAGATGAGAGCATGGATCACCTGGTGGATCGTATTGGGTAAGTGCTGTGGGTGTCTGGAAAGAACTACCAGGGATGGTAGTTCTGAAGGTTGTAATTTGTCCTATACCAGCGTTTCAAGACAAAAATGAATAAAGCAAACTCAAGGACCACTTACGGTTTAAAGAAACCCCTTGTGAATTCTGAAATAAAGTTTCTGACCTACTTGTTTTCATTCTTCTGCTTGTAGCTACTTCAGTGCCCTTATTCTGGTGGAAGGCATGGAAATTGACTCTCTCCATGAGCGTGCTTTGGATGACAGGACGGAGGAGCACAAGTTGGCCAACAATGACCACATCCACCAGGTGAAGCACTGGACAATAACCAGCCCCTGCTTGGGTCTAACAGAACAGAACTTACTGTGATTGCCCAGGCACTGCTGTGTCTGTAATTTTCTGATCCTTGGGTTTGTTGACCAGGTGTAGGAACTACCATCCTCTCAACATGAGAAAGGCACAGCCAGCTTGTTGAGTATGAACTTCTTTCAGAATATCTGAGTTATTTTGCTTGTGTCTTGTCCCTGTGCAGGAGATGGACAATCAGCTGCTGCAGCTGGGGGATGTCTCACACCATGCTCCAGTGCTCTTGGCCTGGGCTCTGCTCCGACACACTATAAACCCCGAGGAGGCCACAAATGTTATCAGGAGACTGGGCAGTGCTGCCATCCAGCTGAATGTTTTCCAGTACCTCACAAAGCTGCTGCGGTCTCTCAGCAGTGGGGGCAAGAATGTGAGTTTCTTATAATCCTGTATGTGAGCTCTTGATTTCACTAATGGCTGCTCCCTGTTTTGCTGCCCCTCTGCAGCAAGGTTGTGTGAGAAAGGCGGTTCCTCAGAGTGTAAAGCAGACTGAGTAGAGTTACAGTGTGTTTGTAATTCACAGTCTGTCCCATAATGGCCCTGTGTATTCTTTCTTTGCAGTGTACTGCCAGCACAGCTTGTATGTGTATTTATGGACTTCTTTCCTTTGTCCTGACATCACTGGAGTTACATACATTGGGCAATCAGCAGGTGAGCATCCAAGGCCCATTGCATCTGTTAGGTAATTTAAAATAACCTGTCATAACTGATGCTAATTACTTGTTAAATTGTAACCCTGCATGTGTGCCCACAAGCATTATATGACTTGAATAGATTTGGTTTTCCTACTGCATTTACACCATGCAAACATGTGGCTGATTAGTAATGAAAGAGCACATCTTGCATTGAAGTTCCGTGGATTTGAAACTAGTTGTTTATGTATTACTTCCAAAGCAATGAAAATAATACAAACTCCATTTCTGAATTTGACTGGACATCATACGGCCCTCTGCAGATATACTGGGCATGTTTGTTATGGCCAGTCCATTCATGATATGTAGCATGTCTTTAGGTTGGCTGTTGGTCTGGGGTTCTGTGTGTTTCTGGGTGTGTGTTTCTGTTTTGACTCCACAAAACAGTTACAGCTTGGTAGGTGACACATGGAAGCTTAGATTCCAACAATGTGGCAGAATGTGGTTGGGAGGAAATTCCCCTCTGTAAAGTAGCTTTAATTTTTTTCCATCCTTTTTTCCTTTGTAGGATATAATTGATGCTGCATGTGAAGTTCTGGCAGCTTCCAGCATTCCTCAGCTCTTCTGGAAGACGGTGAGTGTGTCGGCAACTTGTTTGACCTACCTTGTTTATAGCTAAGACCCTACAGAAGATTGCCTTTTAGGAAAGGAACAGACTGGTAGTATTTAGTTAGTTGGTTTGTAGGAGGGCCTGAGGAGCTGTTTGCATCTATCTTTGATTTATTTTTGCCCTTTCCTGCCTTTTAGGTACAGCCTTGGCTTTACTCTTGAAAAGGATACTGGAGCGAGTTTTAATATAGGTGATAGTTGATAGCAGGGCTGGGGCTGCAAGGATTGAACTAACTGCTGGCAAAAGCATCGTGCTTATTTTTCTGTTGTCACAGAATTAGGATGATCTGTAATGCCTTACAGCCTTACTTCTTGCCTTATATTTGCAGACTGCCTCATGCTTTAGTCTGTGCAAGGACTGGAGTGATACTTTTGTGCATGATTAATGTTAAATGTACAGCTTAAAAAGGAACTGTGACCTTGTGCTGTACTGAAACCCTTTGAGCTTTTCTTTTTAGTAATAAGACATTTGTTTTCTGTTTCCACCACCAGGAACCTACTGCAGGTCTGGGTATTATCCTCGACAGTGTGTGTGGGATGTTCCCCCATCTTCTCACTCCTCTCCTTCAGCTGCTCCAAGCCCTTGTGTCTGATAAATCTACTGCAAAAAAGGTAGAGGATCTTTCTTGGTATGTGGGAGATGATTTATTTCAAGGCAGGGATCAAATGCTCTGTGATTCTTTCTTTCCATTACATGTGCTTATCTCAGTTGCAGTCTCAGGTACAGATATTAAGCTTTGCTCAAAGAACAATGAGCAGGGCTTGGGTTTAGTCCTGTGCTGTTGTAGGATGCTGTTTTCTGGCTTTTAGACAACTTTTCAACTCTAATGTCTGAAGATTAAGATGCTGATGAATTTCTGGGTGGTACTTTACTCTTGATTCATTAGATAAGAATGGACCTGTGGGCTGTGTAATAATGTTTTGGTAGGGTTGGTGTATTAGAAGGATATTGTACGTGTCAAGAACACTTGCCTGTTCCTGGAGATGACCTGGGTGATTAATTTTTGAGGAGGTCTGGCTTTTTGGCTGTATTGTTGAATCTCTCTCCAATGCAGGTGTACAGTTTCCTGGATAAAATGTCCTTCTATATTGAACTGTACAAGCATAAACCTCCTGATGTGATCTCCCACGAAGACGGGACGCTGTGGCGAAGACAGGCTCCAAAACTCCTCTATCCTCTTGGTGAGGAAACTGCCCTTCACCTTTTCTTACTGAAATGCTTTGGGGAATTCAGTTTTATGTCTTTATTTCATCTGATGTTTCAATCTTTAGGATTAGGTCAAACAAATCTACGGATACCTCAGGGAACAGTGGGCCAGGTGATGCTGGATGATCGGGCTTACTTGGTACGGTGGGAATATTCCTACAGCAGCTGGACACTGTTCACCTGTGAGATTGAGATGCTGCTCCATGTTGTATCAACAGCAGGTGAGACAGGCTGGGAGTACAAAAGAGAATAAGTATTAAGTGGTATTAGTTTGAGGTTAATAGTAGGACTGAACAGCTCTGAATACTTTTGAAAGAGCATGGAATACTTTCCCAGAAGTGATGATTATTCTGTAAAATTCATTGCCAAAGACCAAGAGCATGTAGTGAGATGAGATACATTTCAGATGAGAGAAAAGTTGAGATAAATGGGTTTTTTTATATGGGAGATGGAAGGTTTTGAATCATGGAGATAAATGGTAATATATCTGGTAATATATGTGGAGATGGAGATCATGGAGATATATGGTAATATATGTGCACTGTTCCAGACTTGATTACTGCATAAGTATGATTTTGCATCCTGGTGTTTGTTTTCTTTACCCAGACGTGATTCAGCATTGCCAGAGGGTCAAGCCCATAATTGATCTGGTTCATAAGGTGATCAGCACTGATGTATCAATAGCAGATTGTCTTCTGCCAATCACATCAAGAATCTACATGCTCCTGCAGAGGTGAGTCACTGACAGGTGCAGTGAGCTGGAAGAATGGCTAATTACTAATTTGGCCAAGAGCTTTGCAAGAAGTGTGTGTCAATAGAGCTCCCCAGGTCTAGTGTTCAGTTCTCAGGACTGTTCTGGCTACACACAGCTTAATGCTTTGATGGCAGCAGAATGGCCCTTCTTCCACCTCTTTCTTAAGTGTTGTGCAGTTTTACCCATTTAAAGGCAGTTTTTTTATTGTTGGTTGTGTTCATATGGAAGGGGGATAAAACATAGCATTAGAGCAGTAACTCCTAAGTGTTAAAACAGTTAACACTTATTAGCTCCTCCCAGAGTTAATTGCCTGGGAATCGATGTTCAGCTGTATAATTATTGTTCTCTGTGACAGCCTGCTGTCTTGCCAGCCTTGCTTTTGGCAGTAAATTGATCTGACTCAGGTATGAGGGGGAGGTGGCAAGTCTAGACTCAAAGTACAGACTCTGGTGTCTGTATTTACCTGCTTAGATATTATACCTGTGTACTGCAGTGAGAGAGAAGCTTTTTTGATTAAAATCCCAGTAAATATCCTCGAGTCAGTGCATTTCATGCATGCTGTTCCTGTTTTGCAGGCTAACAACTGTAATCTCTCCCCCTGTGGATGTTATTGCTTCTTGTGTCAATTGTTTGACAGTCCTGGCTGCTCGGATGCCAGCCAAGGTGAGGAAAAGGCCTGCTGGGTTAGACATTTATATGTGAATGAGGGGGAATATCTGTACCTTTTGTCTTGCAGGTTTGGACTGACCTTCATCACACGGGGTTCTTACCATTTGTTGCCAACCCACTGTCCAGTATGAATCATATGATCAGGTATTCATCATCCACCACCCCCCTTTTTTTTTTTGCCTAACATGTCATAAGAACTTTTTGCCGATGTGCAGTCTCTGCACCTGACATCTCCCACTCATGTCAGAATCCTGCTTTTCATGTGATGAACCCTCTTGCTCATTCCACAGTGCAGAGGGAATGAATGCTGGAGGCTATGGAAACCTCTTGATGAGCATAGAACAGCCCCAGGGCGAGTACAGTGTTACCATCTCCTTCCTGAACCTGGTGACAACTCTTGTCCGGGTGAGTGCTTTGGAATGCTCTGATGTGACATCAGCTGTGAGCTGTTGTGATTGGGAAGTGTCATAAGGCATATCTTCCTGAAAAAGTTTTCCTTATTCTTTGTCCCCCTTCTGATTAAATAGTGTTTCTGTTTCTCCTAGGGACAACTTGGTAGCACCCAGAGCCAAGGCCTTGTGCCCTGCATTGTGTTTGTCCTGAAGGAGATGTTACCAAATTACCACAAATGGAGATACAACTCTCATGGAGTGAGAGAGAAAATTGGTAAGGATTCTCAAACAGAATGTGTGATTTTTTTTTCTTCTTTTTTATGATATATTTTCTTGCATCCAGTTGGGATTTACACTATACATCTACTGGTGTTGTTAGATGATGTGATTTGTTTGAAAATAGTTGGGACTAGGCAAAAGTTCTCAAACATTGTCCATTTCATCTCTTTTTTTAGGGTGCCTGATCCTGCAGCTGATCCATGCTATACTGAATTTATGCCCTGAAATGGATCCTCGCAGCAGGTAAGGCAGGCAGTGGGTCTCAGATCTGCAGAACCTGCCTTACAGGAGTCAACAATAATTCTGTTGCAGTTATTGAATGGAAAAGACTAGGAATGGAGCTGGCATAGCTGTGTAGTGCTGGTTTCAGCTCTTTGGTGCATTACTGAGTACAGGAGATGTAGAAAAAGATTAGGGACAGAGCAAACCACATTGATTTCTAGAACACCTTGTGAAAAAGGAGAAAAGAGTACACAGATTTCCTGGGATAGACTGCCATCCACTTTCCTATTTGGTGTAGCCACTGTGATGGAAGTAGGAGGGAGAATAAAGGAAGGGTCAGTGGGGCTGTAAAAATGAAAAGGTTACTTTGTGGTAGTTTTTCGTGACTCTGTCTTGTGTTTGTGTGTCCCAGCAATGCCCCCAGCCTACAGTCCTTGTGCATCTTCAGCCTGGCCAACACAGAGGCAGGACAAGCTGTCATTAACATCATGGGCATTGGGGTGGACACCATTGACATGGTAATGGCCTCCCAGTCCAGTAGGTGAGTGGAGAGTGGCTGTTTTGGCAGCTTTTCTGTGCTGACATGAGTGGCACTCTGAGTGAAAACATGTTATGACCCCCTCTTTGAATGTTGTGCAAGTAATAAACTTTGGTTGTCAACACAGTTAATGACTTTAGTTTCTTTTGAAAACACAGTGATGAGTCCCAAGGGCAAGGTCAGCTGCTGATCCAAACAGTGAAGCTGGCCTTCTCTGTCACCAACAACGTCATCCGGCTGAAGCCCCCGTCCAGCGTGGTGTCTCCACTGGAGCAGGCACTCACTCAGCATGGTGGGTATTCCTGGGGCAGCCCAGGGAGCTGTGCTTTTGGGTTCTTTGCAGTGTGTGTCTCATTACAGACAGTAGTTCAGGTTTCCAGGTTCCAAAAAGGGCTTGCTAGTGATGGCAGGAGGCCTCTTCTCTCTCCTCCAAGGCATTCTTCCCTTCTGGGACAGCTTCTAAAGGATTAATCAAACATGGCTTATTGTTTGCTGCTTTGTAATGAGATTAGTGTAATTACAGAATGTACTAAATCAGCTGCCATTAGTGCTCTGGCTGGACCCAGGCCTTGTTCTTTTGGGAGACTAACTTAGTCCTCTGCTGCTGTGGAAATCATTTGGTAAATAGTTACATCTTGTTGCTATTTCTTCTCTTTGATTTTTACTGTGTTCTCTCCAGGTGCTCATGGAAACAATCTTATTGCTGTCTTGGCCAAGTACATCTACCACAAGCATGACCCTGCACTTCCACGCCTGGCCATCCAGTTACTCAAACGACTGGCTACAGTAAGATGAGACACACCAGTGCTCCTTTGCTTCTCCCTTTCTGACTCATTCCACCACTGAAATTCTTGCAGGATAATTTCTTCAGGCTTTTTTTGTGTCAGGGAGCTTATTGTGAGTCAGTTGCAGAAGGGTGGAAACATCAAAAATCACCTGAAGTGCCCTTTAGTTTTTAATGTAATCTGCTCTTTCAGAAATCACTCAGTACTCACTGAGAGGTTTCCCATGAGTGGGAGTGTTTTCTGCAAAGTGTTTGTACCTCCAGTTGATCTCTTTGCAATTTTTGAGCATCTTTCTCAAATCACACTCTTAAATAGAATTCCTACATCTTTCTACCTGGAACTTTTAACGTCTAACTTGGAAGAGGATCCTATTTAAGTTTTATTGGAACCTTTCAACATTTAGACTTAATAAAAAGTAGACTTTGGACTTCCTAAGCCTTTTAGACTTTCTGGCTACTAAACTTCTGAGTATTTGTCGTTTCCTTGAAGCATACAAATCCAGCTCTGGGTTTATTTATTTCAAGAAATACAATTCCAAAAGTCTTCTGCTCTTTGTCCTTTCTATTTCTTTGGTAACCTGTGGGAATTCTATTTCTTTGATAACCCGTGGGAAATAGGTGAGGGATAGAGCAGAATTACCAAAGGGGAATTCAAATCGCTTGCCGTGTTTCTTGCTGTTTAACCACAACTTACTTTGAGTTCCCTTACTTGGATTCATAGATGGAAAATTAAATATCTCGGAGTTCCTATACAATCCATATCACCTTTTACACAGGCAAGCTTTCTGCACAGCCTGGTTGTGTTGCCCTGTGGTGTTTGTTTGCGTGTGCAGGTCGCTCCCATGTCTGTGTACGCCTGCCTGGGCAGTGACGCCGCCGCCATCCGCGACGCCTTCCTCACCCACCTGCAGAGCAGGATCGAGGACATGCGCATCAAGGTCATGATCCTGGAGTTCCTCACCGTCGCTGTGGAGACACAGCCTGGGCTCATCGAGCTGTTCCTGAACTTGGAAGTGAAGGATGGCAGCGATGGGGCGAAGGTACAACAGCAGGTGCTTGCCCATGGTTTTTGTAGGATTCGTAGCAGCATTACGGCACTAATCTGTAAAAATCTGGTGGTTCTTACTGTGTGCTTAGTGTGAAGAGAAATGCAGCTTGGGATTGCAAGTCGTGATATCCCAGTTGCACTTTTTCTTATAGCTGAAGAGAAACTTTACCCATTATCTCAAGGCAGTTGCTGAGTTAGCATAAGGACATCTCTTGGGTCAGACCAAGGATGCCTGTGACCCATTCTTGACTCTCTGTGGTGGTGGTCTTTAAGTGACCTTAAAACATTAATTTGTGACACTCTGGCAGTGAGAAGGCTGAAGGTTGGGGTACAGTGAACAATACAATTTTCCAGGATACCTGATGTGGTGCTTTGCAGTTCAAGATCTTCATGGGCTGGGACCTTTTGAAGGCATTTGGCCTTATGAAGTCTTAGCTTAGCTCATATTTTATTCCCCTAGAAATATTTTTTTTGTCTCCTGAGCTGTGACTACGTTTCTTGTAGTCATATATATGACAGCATCATGTACTCAGATTTATTTGTCTGTGTATTATCCAAGTGGAACTAATCACATTCCGCTTTAACAGGCGCCTATGCAGTGACTTTGTGGCAATGTAACCCCCTGTTTCCTTTTGCTTTAGGAATTCAGCTTGGGGGAGTGGAGTTGCCTCCAAGTGGTCCTAGAGCTGATTGACTCCAAACAGCAGGAGAGGTACTGGTGCCCTCCCCTCCTGCACAGAGCTGCCATTGCCTTCCTGCACGCCCTGTGGCAGGACCGTCGTGACAGCGCCATGCTCGTGCTGAGGACAAAGTGAGTTGATGTTTGCCTACAGTCCTTTCTTTTTTCAAAAACTTTGATTCATCAGACTTTTCAGGGATGTTTGTGTCTTGGTCTTTGTGTGCCCTGGTGAGGGAATGCAGCGTGTGGGCTTTGGGCTGGGAAGATGAGAAGCCCTTACGTGCATGTTCAGAAGCAAATATATTTCTGTTTCTTTCATACAAAGCTAAATAAACTTGTATTTACCAAAGCATGATTTCTGTGAGGTTTGGAACAGTCAAAATGCTACTAGGCATGTGGCATGGGGAATGTAACTGATAGTCTTTCTGTACATATCTTTTAGGCCAAAGTTTTGGGAAAACTTAACTAATCCCCTCTTTGGGACTCTTCCTCCGCCTTCTGAATCATCAGAGGTGAGTTACATCCAAACAAAATGAAGAAAGTTATGTACTTCTCAGAAAAGGTTTCTAAGTGATGTGTGTGGCTGTTCCCTCTGCTTGCAGCTTTCTTTGATCACTGGGTTAAACACAGGCAGGAGATGAAAAGAATGTTTTCTGGCTTTGCAGAGACTGTAGAGCCATGAACCGTCTTTTGAAATTCTCTACTCTTCATTCACATATGAAACAAAAATAGGTGTTAGCTGGCAGTTGTGGTTAACACTTACTGAGTAGAAGATGTGCTTCATGCTATGGGCATAGCTCAGGCTGACAGGTATCACAGAGGAGTTGATGAAGTTCTTGTTATTCTTCCTTTCTGTGGGAGCTTTTCCTTTGGTTCTGAAAGCCCTGGGCTTTCACTCAGTTTAAACTCTGCTTTCAACACAGCATTCTGTCCTTGCTGTCACCAGTCCATGGCCAAATGACATAACTGTTGCTATTGTGGAAGAAACAAGTCTCCTGCAGAACTGGAGTATCAGTCATCCCAAGTGGATGGGTAGGGATAAATCAGAATTCCACGTACCCTTCAAAGCTCAGATTTTGCTTTTTTTTTTTGTCTTTATAGCTCAGTGTCTTGGATACCTGTGCCTTAATCATGAAAATCATCTGTTTGGAGATCTACTATGTTGTCAAGTGAGTCTTTGGTAGTCTCTACTTCATCTCTGTGCTTTTTAGTTATTTAAACCATGTGTGTTAACTCTTGATAGACCATGTGAGCTTTGAGGGGAAAAAGCACATACAATCCTGTGAAAATATGGGAGTGATTTATGAACATACTGCAAACATTCATTTGAGCTGTTTGCAATCACCAATTGCAGGAAGATGTTGTAGTCTTTCTGCATCCTTTAGGTGAGAATGTGTCAGTATTTTTCTTGTATCTTGGAATGAGAATATACAATATTTATTAAAACTAATTCAAATAAGCTAACCTTCTGAAGTGATTGGTGAATCACTTTTAGTAATTTTGTCTTACTTGATTTGTTTTCCACAACATAACTGACATTTAATATGTTGAAAAGTCAGGATTAACTAAATTCTCTGCTTAGAAAAAAATAAATCATAGATTTTCTTCAGGGATCATGTTTTCCCTTCACATTTGATGCAAAAAGTGGGATTCCCTGCACAGGTCTAATGTGTGGAATAACCTTCACTTGCAAGCTGTGTCCTTGGCAGAAGAGGTGTATTTTCTGACCCAGGTGTAAATGAGGATAACTTCTCCTCTTGATTTGGTCAGGGGCTCACTGGATCAGTCCCTGAAAGACACACTGAAGAATTTCTCCACCAAAAAGCGCTTTGCCTACTGGTCAGAGTACGTGAAATCACTGGCACAGCACGTGGCAGAGACTGAGGGCACCAGCTGTGCCTCTGTGACAGAATATCAGATGCTCATCTCAGCCTGGAGGATGCTGCTCATCATCTCCACAAGCCATGTAAGGGGCTGCTCTTATCCTGCATGATAATCTGATATTAATATTTTGAATAATAAAATGTCAACGACTTCCTAGGGCTGCCTAAGAAGAATTCACTGTTTTTCTTTACTTTTGGTTTTGTTGTATGTATAGTTTCAACACAGGTTGGCACAAGCATGGCACAAGAGTTTAGAGTGAGTGGTGCTTTGCTGTTTGATCAAATGAGCACATTGTCTGAGCAGAGGAGGGAGGTAGTAAATAATTTCTGTAGCAATTCTAAGTAATTTTGTAATCTTGAAGTCAAGTGAGGCAGGGATGCACTGTTAGGGAATTAGTCATTGCTGACTTCTTGTCAGTGGTTAATGTGTAGGTCTTCAGTGATTCTGTAAAACTCAGCAGCTACAAGATTTGGGGAATTCTTAAAGTAACAAAACGTTAAAAGATGCATCTTTTATTGTGCTTGATTGATATTTGTCTTTGTGGATCTAGGCAGATATCATGCATCTGACTGATTCTGCAGTTCATCAGCAGTTGTTTCTGGATGTGCTAAATGGCACCAAGGTTTTGGTAGGTGCTGCTTCCTATCAGTTCTTTCATTTTCTAATTGCTCATCTTCTTTTTGTTATGTTTCTGGATCTGCTTGTCATCATAGGGTTTTTAGATCCTGTGAAAATGGGCTGAAACAAAGTCTCTCACTGAACCAGTGAGCTGCTTATAAACCTTTATTTTGTATGTATGATTCTTGTCATCACTGAGTGACCCTGTGAGGGTCCTGGCTTTGGTCCCCTCAGTGCTGCTGAAGAAAACCCCTGGTCATTTGGTGGTGATGGTGGTGCTTGGGCTGAGCATTTCTAAAGTGCTCTTTCATGTGACTGTTGCAGCTGTAACTCTTGCAATATTCCTCCGCAGCTTCAAGTTCCCATGTCAGTGCCCTGTCTGCAGCTGGGGTCTATGCTGTGTACCCTTCTGCTGATCCTGCTCAAACAGTGGAAGAGGTAGGTATTTTGTTTGGATAATTATAAGCCGCTGCTAGAAATAAAAACTTGGTTTATGTGTAAGTGTTGTGCTGTAGTGGGATTCCCTTAGTGGTTTGGGGAGGAAACTGAAACCTTATCATAGAATTCTCTTTTGGGGTGTCAAATGTCTCTAGGTTGTTGCTGAAATTCTATGAAATCTTTAGTAACAATGCAGTTTATGGTTTGACTTCCTCCTTGTTGGTGAAAAGTGTATCAAAAAAGCTTTTGAGATAGTTAGCCCTGCATTCTCACTCTCATTCTCACAATGAAGGGAAAACATTTTCTCATTCCATAGAATGTTTTTAGTGAGATCCAGGTGGTGACTTAAACTTTACTTGGAAGAACTGCTTTTATTTGTGTGGGTCACATAAATTAAGATCCACACAGCTCAGTCAAGCCAATATATTTACTGAGGGATCTTGTCTAATCTGAAGAGCTCTCCCTTTTTGTTGTCAGCGAGTTGAGTTCTGTGGATAAAATCATAAACTCCTTGACGCAGATTCTGGAGGGAGTGCTACAGGCAGATCAGCAGATGATGGAGAAAACCAAAGCCAAAGTGTTCTCAGCTCTTATCACAGTCCTGCAAATGAAGGAGATGAAAGGTGAGGTGGTGCATGTGCAGGTGCTGCAGGGCTCAACACACCCTGCACCTGGTGTGTCCAAGATGAACATGTGCATGGTGCTGGTAGGAGTGCAGGGTGCTGAAGGGAGTCACCAACCTGTAGGACTTTTTTTTTTCTTCCTTGTTTTAGTTGGTTTTGGAAAGAGACAAGGTTTGTCATTTGTACTATTGTCTGTGTCTTCCCTTCACTTGTTTTTCCCTGACAATAACCTCTTGTTTGATCAGTTTGGTTCCCATGTGATTTTTGGAAACACCTCAGTAGGTGTGGAAGTGATACCTTAGTCAGGCTCTCTCACAGAATGACTGTAGAGCTTAGATTCTGACATGAATTTCTCTTTAGAGATAACAAAAGACCCAAACACAAGAAAGAGGAAATTCTGTTACAAATCAGAGAAACTCATCTGGTCGTTACTTCTATTCCTTGTGGGGACATTGCAGTAGCACTTGAAGACCCTCCTCATCACCTAAATTAGTCACAGTTCCTCACATTCTGTTTTGTAGGTATTGAAATGAGAACAAAATAACTACTAACTCCAAGAAATGCTGCTCAGGGATGTTTTCAGTTCAGCTGGAAACCCGAGTACAAGGACTGTGTGTTAACTGGTGTCTGTTGTGTGTGTCACAGTGAATGACATCCCCCAGTACTCCCAGCTGGTGCTGAGTGTGTGTGAGACACTCCAGGATGAGGTCATTGCGCTTTTCGATCAGACTCGGCACAGCCTGACCTCGGGAGATGCTGCAGATGACAAGGACAGCATGGAGACAGATGATGCCTCCCGAGTTAAGCACAAAGACCAGCGAGATGGGGTAAATGACCTCTTCCTCTGCCCTCCAGCCTTGTTTCTTCTCTCTAGGCAAAAGTTCTGTGATGTTCAGAACGACTTTCCCTTGCAGCTGATGCCTTCAAAGGGAGTTGCTGTTGCAGAATTACTTTGTCCCTTTCTGGCACACCTGTCTGGGAAATGGGCTGTTGTTTCCTCTCTTTAAGATCTGCCCTAAAAAACATTGTCACAGGTGCTAATACAGCCAAGGGGAGTTCAGAGTGTGATGTGAGGGATACCAGGGGCCTGAATTCTGAGAATGATTGAACTTCAGGTTGTGTTAGTAAATGCTTTTGGGATTTTTCTTGGAACAGCCCTGTAAACCCTTTCCTTGTCACTGCAGGTGTGTGTCCTGGGTCTGCATCTGGCTAAGGAGCTCTGTGAGGTGGATGAAGATGGAGACTACTGGCTGCAGATTACTAGGAAAGTCCCTGTGCTTCCTACTATCTTTGCTGCCCTGGAGATCAGCCTGAGGGTTAAACAAAACCTTCACTTCACAGAGGCCTCCTTACATTTGCTGCTGACCTTAGCAAGGACTCAACAGGTGATGTGTGCAGGAGTGAGAGCACATGGCTGTGCAATTTGAATAGGAAATGTGTGTTCATTAGTCTGTCTGTGGTGCAGCTGAACAATGAGCTGTAGATAAGGGTTTTTTGGGAGGCTGACAAGCAGTAGGTCCTGTAAATATACCTGCTTAGTGTGCCTTGTCCTCCACAGTGGGATGCCTTGGGTGGAAGAGCTGAGCCAGCAAGGGTAGACCTGTCATTTAGAGCATTTGTCTGAATGGATTCTGCAGTGCAAATGCCCCCTCATTAAACCAGCATTGGGTGTTGGAACCTGCTTCCTTGCTAGTTCTGATAAACTGTTACTTATCTATTGCACATTCAACTTGTGTGGGGCTTTAGGTGAAATCAAGGTTGTTTCAAAGCCCTTTTCAAAGATTATGTACATACCCAGAGCAGGTGATAAATGGAATTCTGAATACAGTTATGCAGGTTATATTTTACTGTTCCTTTTCTTGGTGTTGAACTTTTAAGAACATAGAAGTGTTTGTAGATGACAGTTCTCTAAAAGGGCACAGTGGAAGTGCAAAGGACAGACATACCTAATGCAAACCAAGTCTGCTCAGTCTCAGGGAGCAGAGGCACAGCTTCAACAGTACTTTGTTCTGTGTCTTGTAGGGAGCAGCAGCCATGGCTGGAGCTGGTGTCACCCAGAGTGTCTGCCTGCCCCTCCTGAGTGTGTACCAGCTCAGCACAAATGGAGCCATCCAGGTAGGTCTTGCCTCCTTCCATGGGAATGTGCTCAGAGAGCTTCCCACGTCCTGCTCGTGGGCTGTGGCTGGAGCAGTGTCACCTCTGGAGACTTCCAGAGTGGTGTGGAGGGAAATAAGTTGCTGATTTTTGTCTGTGGTTTGTTCAGACATCTGCTTCCTCCCGAAAGTCTCTGGATGCCCCTTCCTGGCCTGGGGTCTATCGTCTGTCCATGTCCCTGATGGAACGACTTCTCAAAACACTGAGATACAACTTCCTGACAGAAGCACTGGACTTTGTGGGTGTCCATCAGGAGAGGATCCTTCAGGTGTGCCACATACCCCCTCTGTGATGGTTCCCCTGGGTTCTCTGTTCCAATAACAGTGGGAATGAGTCAGAAAGTGCAGAAGCATCAAACAGAGGCTTTGCCTCAGGAAGAGTCACAGTGGAAATACCACAGGAGTGGGAGGAGAGAGAATGTACAAGCCATGCAATCAGGCAGGGATGATTGTTATGGTACCTGTTAGAGGTGGACAGTCCATCTGCTCATCTGTTCACTCCTGGGGTTGTAACTTTGCTACAGACGTTTATTGTGCCAACTCAAGAGTAGCAGAAGTGAGAGTTTGAGGGGAGCTCACTTTGTGTCTCTGAGAAAAGAATAATGAGAGCTGTTCTTGGAAGTAGCTCCAGCTCAGCTTGGCTCAGATAATGAAAATGCTGTGGTGAGGGTTCAGTCATCACTGGGGTCAGTAAACTTGTGTCCTGCAATGCTGAAGTACCTGGCTGGATTGTGTCAGTGCAGACTGCACCTTAAGCTTTTTCTTCTAGAGGAAAGAATGGGATTTTGTGATTTATCTGTCATGGCCCTGATTTACTTCTCTCTACTTTCCAGTGCCTGAATGCAGTAAGGACTGTACAGAGCTTGGCCTGTCTGGAGGAGGCTGATCACACTGTTGGCTTCATTCTTCAGCTCTCAAATTTCACAAAGGAGTGGCATTTTCACCTGCCACAACTTATGAGGGACATGCAGGTAGGAATCAGGATAATACTTTGCCTGTGGATAATACATTGCCTTGGAGTGCAGGGATCTGGATGTCTTAAGAGAAAATGGCACTATATGACTTCTTTATCAGTGTTCTTTCAGTAGGAACTTCAGCTGGGGTTATTTAACTGCCTGTTCTGTCAGTACCTTGTCTGAATTGAGTGAAGAAATGTAACTGTTGGATATAGAGAAGTGTTAGCTTGGAAAAATAACTTGAGGAATTCAGCAGTTTACTCTCACCTCTTAGTGCCAGGTGATTCCAGGAAAATACTGTGAAATTGAGGCTGCATGGATCCTTTTCGATCACAGTGCTCTGCTTAACTGGATTTTGCAGCTTCCATCAATGATAGTGAATAGGTGGGTTTTGAGCTTCTAAGAGATTTCTCCCTGACCTTCTTCATTTCAGGTGAATCTGTGTTACCTGTGTCAGGCCTGTACCTCCCTCCTGCACAGCCGTAAAATGCTCCAGCACTACCTGCAGGTGAGGATCCAAAACCAAACTGTAAGTTAAGAGTGTTGCCCGTGCTCCTTGTTGGAAGGCAAATGTTACTCAATATCCAGGCTCTTGGATATTGATTTGATTGTCAGTAATCCTAGTGGGAATTATTGACAAACAGTTGGGATTTGCATTTCTCCAGAGAGACAAAAAATGTTCAAAGAATAATCTGGACTCTAAAACCTCTGAACAGAGTAAAGTCAGTCCTTGAGAACCAGCAGCCTGTGTTGAATGGTGCTGTTGTGATACACTGCAGCAAGAAGGCTGCATTGCTGTAGGACTCTGGAGGGCTATTAGTTAAGCCACTGTTGGCCAGGTGTCCTTGGTGTGATTTAATTTGTTCAAAGGAGATGGTTCTTGTTCTTGGGACATCCTTAGATGCATGAAGTGGAAAGGATGGATTGCTGGTGCTGTGTTATTTCAGCATGGCTCAGGCTTGGTGTGTGGATTATTATTCTTCTGGAATGTAGAAACTAAACAGCCACTGCAATGCAGAGCCTCCCCAGCGCACACCAAGAGTAGATTCTCAGCTAGTGACAGACTTTGGGAGCCTTATTTCCTCATTCCCTTTGTTCACAGCATTTTTTTCCCCTCAGAGCATTCCTCTTAGTGCAAAATAATCATAATCTGTATTCAAGACTTTCCCTTCTCTTTCTCCACAGACAAAAAACGGCGATTCCCTTCCATCCAGCGTGACTCCCCGAGTGCAGCGTAATCCCCAGGCCTCCTCCAAACATCCCAGCCCCGAGTCTGAGGCAGCAGAGCAGAAGGCCCTGCTCACAGTGCAGTACAGCCTCCTGAAGATCCTCAGCAAGTCTCTTGCTGCCCTGCGCCACTTCACCCCTGATGTCTGCCAGATCCTCCTGGACCAGGTGGGGAGGGAGGAGAGGTGCTGCTCCATGAAAAGGGGGAGGCTTCAGCATTTCCAGGGATGTTCTGGGTGTGTGTAGTGAGGCACAGTGTGTCCTGCTTGAGACAGTGACTCCAGTGTACATTTGTCTGCTGAACAGAGCAGGAAGGCAGGACACATGGAATTGGCAGCTTAGGAGCTGGTGTGAGGAGAGACAAATAGAGTGTGGTTGTGCAGTGCTGTACAGAACACTTTACTGCTCCATTTGTACACCTGGGATTTGGGAAATTATCTCAGTGTTTCCATTTCTCCATATAAAAAGCATGATAAGGGCTGGATATTTCTGTTCCTATGGCAACAGCACACTTACAGCCTCGAGGGTCCCACTCCTCTCTGTTTCTCTGCAGTCCCTGGACCTTGCTGAGTACAACGTGCTCTTTGTCTTGAGTTTCACCACACCAGCCTTTGATTCGGATGTCGCACCTTCCTTTGGAACCCTCCTTGCCACAGTCAACGTGGCCCTGAACATGCTGGGAGAGGTACTGGCCAATTCCCTGTTTGGGAGCAGTGACCCCAGAGTGTTCCTTCCACTGTCATTTTGAAGAGCTTTAAAAGTACTTTTATATCTCCTGTCTCTAACGTCTGTCTTTTTTTTTTTCCTCCAAGCTGGATAAGAAGAAGGAACCTTTCCCTCAGGCTGCAGGGCTGAATATGCAAGAGGGAACCAAAACCCTCAAGTAAGTTTCTAGTTACTTGATGTAGTCACAGCCAAGCAGCAGAACCCAGAGTTCCTCAGATCAGAACTGAAGTTTAAAGGCATTTGTGTAGCTTTAGAGTTTCTCACTGTGAATCCAAGATGTTCACGTAGCCCATCAGCAGCTCTCCAAAGCAAGCAGGGGTTTTTTGGGGGAGGGTGTGTGAAGCCATCCCATTGTAAGTCAGCCTCTGAAGATTCAAGATGCTTATTTACTGGTATTTTTAAATCAGAGTTCCCTGGTGGCCACAGGGGGTTCTGCCCTGCAGGACACAGCTTTTGGGTATCGATGCTTGAGCAGAATGAGCTCAGTAACAGTGTTCCCTTGTACATCCCTTATGTGCAAAGCCCTTCTACCACCACTTGACCTGGAAACCGGAGTGTGCTGACCTTCATTTGTGTTTCTCTGCACAGGTCTCTGCTCATGTTTACAATGGAAAACTGTTTCTACTTGCTCATCTCCCAGGCTGTTCGGTACCTGCGGGACCCGGCCGTGCACCCCCGGGACAAGCAGCGGATGAAGCAGGAGCTCAGCTCGGAGCTGGTGAGCAGCTTGTGCCATCCTCTCACTGTTTGGGGTCACTGTGACTTGCAGGAGGTCTGCTCCCAGCAGAGTGAACAGCCTTGGGCTGGCTGCCTGTACTGGCACATTCCTGTGCCACTGGAACCTGGTCTGGGGAGGGAGAGGGTGTGTGGTGGAAAGAAGCTGACTTGTTACACATTTCTAATTCCAGAGTACTCTGCTCTCCAGCCTGTCTCGTTACTTCCGCCGGGGTGGTCCTTCTTCACCTGCCAGCGGGGTCCTTCCCTCTCCCCAAGGAAAATCTGCCTCCAAGCTGGGTCCAGAGGGGCAGGAGCCCTTGTTCCAGCTCGTGCAGGCCTTTGTCCGGCATGTGCAGAGATAGATTCTGTCCTGGCCCTGCCTCCCTTTTCAGGACTTGCAGCAGAACGATTCATGTCCACCACAGAAGGCATCACTTTTGGCAGAGCTGTAAGAGGGGAAGGGAGGGAGGCCAGCTGTGGGCAGTGATGTCACCCAAGCAGTGAGATCCCATGGAACTCTTGCCACTCAGGAGCAGAGTGAATGTAAGGAGAGCCCAGAGCGACTCTTCGGTGACCAGCCCACGTGCACAGCCTGCTCACTCCCTCTGCTAGAGCATCCTGGCTGGATACAAGCAATGAACAGTCAAAACCTTTATTTTTATAGCTTGTACCTCAGCTGGGGAAGCTGTGGCTGGATGGAGAGAGGAGACACTTTCTGCTGGAAGTTAACTCTGCTCCTAATACAAGGTGCAATCTGCCTCCCGCACAGAGTCCAGCTAAGGCACACCCAAGGGATCAGCCAGCAATTCAGAGACCATCTTTCTACTGCTATTTTTGTACTGAATGGTTCAAGGCACGATGGTGTATGTGTGCTCACGCCTTCCCTACACCCTGCAGTCTGTGTGTTGTGTGTGTTTCTGAAGAGCAAGGCCTGACTTAAGGTTTTTACATCAAAATTCCATTGCTCCAGTCTTGCAGTTTTTTGTAACTGTGCCCTATTTATACTGATATTAAAACCTTTATAGACAGCAGATGGGTTTGTGGGTTTGTGTTGGACATGGCAGCACCAATTCTGCAGTTTCTGGGTGGTGGTTCTCTTGGGCTGAAGTGCCAGCAAACCCTTTGTCTTGTGAGTGACAATCCAGGTAACATCTGAAATGACTGTAATTATAGGCTGATTCCCTTGGCTTCCCCACACCCACTCCCTTTCTCGTGTTGGGGAACTCGTAGGAGGTTTTAAACGAGCAGCACTGTAAAATACTCCTCAGGGATGACTCCCCTGCACAGGGATCCCTGCACAGGCCCTTGGTGCTGCTCTGTCTCTGCAGCAACAGGGAAGACAGGGACCCACTGGGAGGGACACTGTGATGAAAGTGCATTGTGTGTTGTGACTCTTGAGTAATCCACAAACTCTTTAAGGTTCTGAGGCTCAGTTTGTGATGGAGACAGAAAAGGTCAGTGATTATTGCTTAAAATAAAGCCTGAAATCTGGACAGACTTCTCTAAGGTAAGAAATGAAATTTCAGTGTAGCTGTGAGCTAGTAACCTACCAATTATTTCCTAAAGAAACATTTAATTGCTTTACCAGCCAGAATCTGTTTAGTCTCAATGGTTTTAAGAGACTAGAGTGAGAAAATCAGATTGCTTTGAGATTTTTTTACCTTGCAAGCTTAAGTGCTGGCAATATTCTGGCACATTTATTTGATCTAATTTCACTTGCCCTGAAGGCTTTGGAGAGATTTGAACTAGCTGGCTGGAGTAAAATGGCCTCAAAGTAGAAGGAAGATAAACAAGGCCCTCTCCCAAAACCAGAGGTGAGGGCGGTGGTGACAAGCCTTGGTGTCAGATAGAGCAGTGGATGCTGCTGGTTACATGTGTTTTAGAGCTACAGCAGCATTTCAGTCCTGAGTTGTCCCTCAGCCACAGAGGGGATGGAGCAGCCTGCAGACAAGGGAGTTCCCCCGACATCTGCAGAGAAGCAGCACAAGTGTCACCTTCCTGAACAGAGTCAGGAGCAGCAAGAGCTTTTCCATGTGCTTTTTCCTACTGCAGAGGATACAGCGTGCTGGTGCCAGGAACAGAATTCCTTCTGGCTGCTCTGAGGGAAGAGACATCATTTTCTGCATCATTAAACTGCTGCTGTTGTTGCTAAAATTGTTCTTGCTTTTCAATGTACCAGGGAGAGGAATAACAGGAAAACAGAGATGTCACTGGCCTGAGGGAAAGGTACACATGCTGGAAGGTGGGAGGGAAATAGATATGGGTATATCTCTAATAGACTGTGGGAGTGATAATCCTGGCAATTGTAAAACTAAAACAGGAACATCATTTGATTCCATTTCCCTTTCATTTAAGTGGAACAGCCAAGTGCTATTGCTGCACTACAGAGCATTTCAACAGCTGCTTTTCCCGGGAGTTCTTTCCAAACTGGGTTCTAGGGACAAGGCTTTAGGATTTTAGATTAGCAGCAGATCTAGTTTCCATAACAACAAAAGAAGTCTGTTAGATCTAGAATAGCACTTCAGTCTTTCAGCAGCTGAAGTCATCCTGTGCTCTATTTTTACTTCAGGTGAAGGAGAAGCTGTTGCTTCTCAGAGCCCCTGAAGCTGTAGTACAACTGAGATGTGTCATCTAGGAGAGGAACCACATGAGGCTGCCAAGCCTGTGGCATGGTGGGAGTTTCAGGTGGGAGAGGAAGGATTAGCAGCTTTGCTTTGCTTTTACCCCCAGCTTCCAAGCCTGGGATAGCAGGCTTTCACCTGATGCTTTCACCTGAGCTGCCCCCTTTGCCTCCCTGCTTGTCCCCCTTCTTGCTGGAGAGCAAGGACAGCCCTGAGCCCACAGAAGATGCTGAGACAGGAGGTCAGGCAGTTTGTTTATTGGCAAATAAGTGCTGAAACCCATGAGCCCCACAAACACAGGTGCTCAGTGCCCTGTTACATTAGAGTGGTCACGATACCATTGGGGAAAGTGCAAAAGATCAATAAACAAGCAAAGTTATTTCTGACATACCCAGGGGAAGGTTGTGAACAGAGAGCTTGGTGCAGGGGTGTTTCCCATCCAGCTTAAGTGGAAAACCAGTGACCCAGCAGTGGAAATCCTTTGGGTGAGCTCTAGCTAAAAGTTCATTGCAGGATAAGCAGGCACAGACACACCTGAACTAAACCAGCACATCCCTCCAGGGCAGCCTGGGTTGTGGGGTGTGTGTGGCCAAGAACAACTCCTTGTTGGAGGTCACAGCAGGTGGGACTATCCCTTTCTGCACTAGGATGCACCAAGTCTGTTCACTGCTGAGATGGGAGAGGAAACATTCATTAAATCAGTGATTCAGGGTGAAAATAAAATCAGGCTAAAACATGCCTGGACAGACACACTGAAAGAAAAGCCTGGACAGTAACATGGGGAGCAGAGCTTGTAAAAAAGCTTGTAAACTCTTTGCAGTCCAAGAGCAATTTCTCAGAGGAAACACAAGCGAGATGATGATGGTCCCTTGCACTGAGGTTTGGGGTCAGACCCTGCAGTACCAGGTTGGTCTCCACAAAGAAATCTCCTTCCAGCTTCAAGAGGGGCCATGAGGCCCCAGGACCGTGGGTGTGGCTCCAGGCCAGCCCTGCTTTGCTGGTCTCCCACAGGTGGATGGGACATGTCAGAGGGTGTGTGGGACACTTCCCTACTGGAATGCTCAGTGGTTGTACTTGGGCAATTCTACTGCTGGAGAAGAGAGAGGAGGGGAGGGGCAGACAGGCACTAACCCACAGCAGACACAGGGAAGTGTAACTGGGACTGTGTGAGCAGCTGCTGAGGGACACAGCTCATCCTGGGAAAGCCACTGCGAGGAACAAGACTAGGGCAGGGAAGGGAAAACAACTGAGGAATCTTGTGCCATCAAGACTGACCTCAAAGCAGGCTGCACTGGTAAGTAACAAATTCAGTCTTGGGTGCCACCAGCCCTTTCCCAAAACCTCACCATAATGGTTTTACCACTTCTTTCCCACAATTCCCATATTAGCAATGGAGTGTCAACCCTGAAGAGAGCAATGGTCTCGGATGAAGAAATCCGCATTAGAAGTGCCAGGAGATGAGGGGTGCATTCTGCTTGTACATTCTTCCTGGAAACATTTAACTTAACAGTTCCAAGTAAGTGACAGGAACTTTCCCTTTCTGGTTTCCTCTTTCCCCTATGAGCCAGTCTGGATCCATGCCTGGCAGGCTGTACACAGTGATCATCTGGGGAGAGAAGACAGCATTAGAGAGGTCCTTACTCTGCAGACAGAGCAAAGAAGTTCAGTCAGATGGGGACTGGAAGAGTAGTAATTCCTGAAGTTCACTTAGCAGGCATCTGTGCCTTTTCCCTGGAGCCATCTTCAGCATTAACACAAGACCTATGGAAAGCTGCCCAATGAGGTCCCTGTTGCCTTTTCCTTCCCCAAAGCATTTAAGGTACTTCTATGTGTTGCTATGTCATCCTTTCTGAATACAGGAGTTCAGTGTAGAGAACAGAAAAGTTTGCAACTTGCTGAATTTCCCTTTTTCCTCAGCATGATTAGAGCAGGATTCCAGCCAGCAGTTCATCCCATGCCTGGATAAGGCAGCTCCATTTGAGGGTCACAGTGCAGATACTGAGTATTGGGGTATTTTATTTTCAGGTACTGCTGGACTCCAACAGCAATCAAGGAGTTACTGGGGTGATGTTAAATAGTAAATGGCCGTAAACACAAGCTCACTGCAACTTGGGGGATACCTGTGTCTGGAGAAAGACTACCAGTGCCATAAAGCAAGTTTTTAGGGGCAGGGAAAGGAACCAAAGGCCTTGGTGATCACACAACAGCCAAATCCAACAAGCAGGAAAGCCACCCACCTCATCTGCAAGGAGTGCCAGCTCGGTGCTGTCGGCTGCTTCGTAATCATAGAGGACTCTGGCCTTCCGTGTCCCGCTGGCAGGAGGCTTGACTTCATTGGGGTTCAGCACTCCTTCTGCCACTGTATTGGGCACCCCAACGATTGTGGGCACAACTGGAATAGTAGGCACAGCAGGGAGTGTGGCAGGAGCAACAGCTGGAGGAGAGGGAGCAGCTGCTGGAGATGTGGATTCTGCATTGCCTACAAACGTGCCTGAAAATCTTACATGAGAGAAAAGAGCAGAGTTCAGTGAGGTTCCAGTGTGGGGAACCACAAAGAGCTCTTTCTTACAGCAGTTACATTGCAGAGATGATGCTCAAGAATTCCAGCCTACAGCTGTTAACATATCCACACTGCCTATCACATGGGGAAACACACTCAGTTCTCAGATGCTGAGACTGTGCAAGGGGTGATATTTTGACTCCACTGCCCTCTTTCAGGACTGGTACCAAACTCCCAGACCACCAGACTGATGTGTGGCACTGCACAGGGCGCTGGGCAGGTGCTGCTCTTGGCTCTGCAGCTGTTTGACTGGATCCATTGCACTGGGTCCTTGCCCTGCCCTCACATGACCTGTTACCTGTTCTGCTTGTTAGTTCATCAGGAAAGGGATGGGCAATGCTGCTGTTAAACTGGATGCCACAGCTGGAGGCTCCTAGGTTTTGTGGGCTCTCTGGAGAGAGAGTAATGGAGGATAGGCTCATTGATCTAAGGGATTATCTAAGGATTCCCTTGAAGCAAGCACAGACCCCAGAACACAGAGACCCCAGAGTCTCTGAGGGGCAGAGAAGAGCCCTCAGAGCTCATCCTGGTCAACACTGTACTTACATTTCTCCTTTGGAGCTGCAGGCATGGAAAAGAATGGAAGAGGAGTGGTGAATGATCACATAGAGGCAACAGCCCCTCCTGGGTCAGGCCCCCAGTCTGGTGTGACAGGAGCAGGCAGAACATCCCAGCCCACCCCACGGGATGTGCAGCCAGGGGCACTGAATATGGAGTATGGAATTTGGAATTCATTACTGCTGCAGCCAAGCATGCTCAGGCTCATTGCTTGGCAACAGGAACTCCCATGTGATTTAACTAATTTAGAGGAAGAATGTTCAAACTCCCCTGGCTATCATCCTTTGAGAGGAATTTATAGACCCCAGATGAATTCCATGGCAAAGCCTGATCCAAATGAACCATCACCAGGACTGGTCACCATCCTGTAAACTCATAAGCTCTGTCAGAGCTGGGAGGGGGTTTTATAACTTCTACCCAAGGTTATGATGTGGGAGGGGAAGGACGCTGAGCTGGGGGTAGAGATCAAATAACCCTCAGGGAAGTAAAAGCAGTGTCTTGTCTTACCTGCCCAGTTGCTTCTGCAGGTCCAGCATGAACTGGTAGCACTGAGCATAATAGTTGGTCTGAGACTCCACAAACTCGTGGAGACAGCGAAGATGGTTGACCTGGAAGGAAAAGTCCCATCAGCTTGACTGAGTTTGGTTGCCATGCACAGAAACTCTCCTGCTGCAGCTACTCTCAGGCCCTCAGGGAACCAGTTTTGTGCATGCCCCCATGGCTACCCCACAGCTCCCATCAGAGAACATCAAGGTTTTCTTGGCCTGGAAGCATTCTGAGGACTGCAGAGCTGCAGAAGCCACAGTGGCACCCTCTGTGCACACTTCATTATGGTTTGAGTATTCCTTATGAGGAGATTGCCATCTCTACTGCCAGCGTAGGGCTCCATCATCCTCTTGGCATTCTTCTAGGAAGGAGCCAAGTCTCTGTAGTCCCTGTCACCCCCCAGGTGCCCAGGAAGACTCACGTGTGTGCTGCTGATCCCCTCCAGCAGGAGACGGGTCACCTCTGCCTGTCGATCGAACTCGGTCTGTGTGAGCCTCAGCTCGTGCTCCGCCTGCAAACAGGGTTTGGGGCTCAGGCAGCACAAGGCAGGACCCCTGTTCTGCCTCTGGAACATCCCCCCAACCCCCTTTTGGTTCCAAGATATGAGTGGTGCTGCTCAGTGGGATCCACGTGCACCTGGGACACTGAGCATCAGGCACAAGACAGCCTATGTTGGGATCCCAGAGGCCTCTGGCTGTTTTTCAATGTGATTCCTGCTTGATCCTACACGGGATCATTGCAGGTCATGCAATGGCAGCTCAAGACTGATGTATCAAGCTTGGAAGCTCCAGCTCTCACAAGACTAGAACATGAAGATGGAGAGAGACTTCGTTAATCCTGAGATACGTGGAAAGCCAGTCCCATGCCAGCACCAGTCCTTTTATCCCCCTCTTTCTGTGCCTGCAGGCACAGGAATGTGAGGCTCCCTCCCTAAGCTTCTCTCTGGAAGTGCAGTGGTTTCCTTTCTATCACTGCACGCCAAAGGCTGAGGCCAGGCAGCATTTACCAAATTGCTGCTGCTAAATAAATCTCTCTGCAGTGAAGATAAACATCCCAACCCAACTTCTACACTAGGCTTCACAGCACAGGACTTGGGAATTCACTGGACACTGGAGACCTTTTCCTCCAGCCAGACAGAATATCTCTCCCCCACCACCAAACAGTGCATTTACACTGGGGCAGTTTTGCACTACCAGAATATCTGGGTGGATCCTGGCAAGAAGAGCTCCAGAAGTGCTGGAGCAGCCAAATGCTCCAGTGCTGGCTCTCCCCTCCTGCTGCCAGTGGGAAAGGGGTGACAAACAGGCACACGTGTTCTCCCTGGCGTGGTTCACTCCTGAACAACAGGCAGAACGTGCCAGTTTCCTCTTGAGATGTGCTGTGACCAGTCACAGCAGAGTGATGACCACTCAGCTCCAGCTCACTGCAAGGAGGACCCTTCTCCCCTTCTCCAGGAACGTGCAGCCATTGGAGGGCTGCCAGCCTGGTGCAGTGGTTTCTTCGGCTGCTCTGGAAATGCCCTGATCATTCTGGCACACGAGTGACATGCCTGGAATTGAGCCCAAAGGGCTGATCCAGCCAGGCTGACAGTCTCAATGGCTGGTGACCCCAGGGGAAACCCAGTATTCCCAGCAGGACAAACTGGAGGGGCTGCTGGGGCCAACCCTGGTACCAGTGTTACCAGTATCAAAGTACAGCCAGGCTACAAAGAAATGCTTTTACTGTCTTTTAATCAGATTTATCTATTTTAAGCTATAACTGATCTATTTTCTTGCATCCTCTGTACGAAGGGGATTATTTAAAGGCGAAGGGGGAATGTAACAGGAAATACCAGTGCAATGCCTTCAAAGCACCAAGAGATTCTTGCTCCAGTGAACTGAGACTTCAGTATTCAAGCTATTCAAAACTTGTGCCAGGCAGACCGAGCTCCATTTGGCACTGCCTGGGACTTGCCCCTCCCTGCCAGCTCTGAGCAGTTGCAGAATAGAGTTTCTTATAAAGCCAGCACTGAAGGTTGGCCTGGGAGGTCTCTTCCAGTCTTGTACTTCTCCAAGACATGGAAAACTTTGACATTTCCTGACATACTTTGGTCTTTCCGAGCAGGATAGACCAAGGAGGGAGGATGGAGGAACAGATCCTTGCATGGCTGTAGCTGACTGCAGTCAGCTTGTTTGTTTGAGGGACTGAAGGACTTAAAGAACAGGAAGAGCTGGTTCAGGAACAGCCAGTCTGCTCTGCTGATGCCTTTGGAGTAAGGCAGTAACAGCTGCTCTCATGCACAGCAAGCAGGAAGGTGCCATTCTGCCACTACACACTTCAGGCTTCAGGCCAACGTCTGCTGGGGGTGTTCGAGGTATGGACAACAGGATCCAAGGAGGTGTCTCTGGAAGCTCCATACCATGCTGGAGCTCCACAGCCTGGTCTCAGTGCATCAGCAGCCCTCCATCTGTCTTTATGGACAAGTCACACTCCCCTTGCAGAGCCCAAGACCTGGGACTTTGTCTCCACGGAACCACTCAGAAGGGTAAGTGCAGCTCACAGAATCAACACCCACCCCATCCTCCTGACAAAGCTGTTCCCTCCAGCAGCTGGGACTGTGTACAGGCAAGCACTCTGTCCTTGCCTCAGCCCTGTGAGGAGCTGCTGATCAGATCCAGGGCCAAGGGCTCCCAGAAGCACATGGAGAATCAGGGCAGGCAGGGCCTCAGCCACAGGAACAGAGCTGAGTCACACATGGTGCATCACCTCTGCTCCTGCCATGCAGTGCAGGGCTCTGAGCTGCCTTTTACAGCACACAAACACACACCTGGTTTGCCTGGCAAGTCCCTCACACCAGGGACAGCCAACTGGCCCACGGGCAAGGCTCTTTCCAAGTAGACTCAGTCACACAGTGGGATTAGCACATCAACATCCCCTGATCCTCCCCTGCCCATGAGCAGGAAGGGTTCCCATTCCCTGAACACCCCCAGCACACCCAGAAGGTTCAAGCACAACTTCAGCTGGGTACTTACCTTCTCCACCTCGTCGCTCCAAAGCTGTAGGGGCCACAGAGCAACAGGAAAGGAGATCAGTGTTGGAGACGTCGAGAAGCACTTGGCATTAACACCAATGGGCAAGGGCACTCCGTGGGCACAGCAGGCCAACTCCAGGGACAAGCCAGCCCTTCACCCAGCAGCAGCTGCCAGCTCCATGCCCCTTCCCCTCATTCCTGCACCCTCGAGCTCAGTTTCACAATGGGAGAGCAAGTCCATGCCAGCAGAGCCAGCAGCATGCCAGCTCTGCTCCCTTCCACAGCCACTGCACTCCATGGGCTCCAGAAAGACAAGGATTAACAGCAAGGGTCACTTTGCTGGACCTGCAGAGGTTGGTGTCAAAGGACAGCCCTTCTTTTGGGTTGTGGAGAGGCAGGTGAGGTGCTTGAGCCCACAGATATGGCCTGGGAGCAGCCATGAGCTCAGGCCAGACAGAGCCTGGTGTTCCTTACCTATAAGTCCCAGAGAGTTTAGTTTATTGGGATAATCCAGCCAGTCTGCATTGCCAACAGACCTGTTCAGCTACAGCAAGGAGGAAGCAATGGCTGGATGCTGTCTCTGAGCCAGGCACAATGTCATACAATTCCTTCCTACTCTTCTCACCCATGGGGCAGCTGCTTCCTGGGATCTGGCCCCAGGACATGAAACAATGGACAACAGAAGTCACATACAGCAATGGGAAAGGGAGAGAGGAGGCAGAAAAACACATTGATCCTTCCCAGAGGTCCTTGGCTTGGCCTTTCCTCAGCAGACAACTGTTGCCTCAGTCCTGGCAACATGAAATTCCCTGGGATTAACTGGGAGCACACCAGCCTGCCAGCAACACCCCACAGCTCAGCTTCACCCCCTGGTGTCACCTCTGCAGGTCAGGGAAGGTCACCAGAGCAGGGCTGAATTTGCACTGGGGACACCTGTGCTGTTCCCATGTCAGAGGGGGAACAGGCTCTGCCTGAACCCAGGCTCTCCCAACTGGGCCTTGCTGAGATTCACTCACCAACTTTCCTCAGGTGGGCTGTGGGAGCTCCAGGTGCAGAGACAACTTCAGCAGCCAATACAGGTCCTGAGCTACTGGTCTGGCACAAGGCCTCTGCCAGCAAGGTTTACTATAGGGACAAAAGGAAGCTTTCACTCTGGTCCCAAATCTTCCTACTCAGGTGCTGTGGACAGGACTTAAGCCATGTCAGGCCTGTTTAATCAGTGTAGCACCCACTTAATTTGTAGCCAGATTTGCTTCTCTTCTATTGCCCTTGCTGTGCCATCTCCAGCTCTGACCCTGTGGTGTTCTGGGACAGTCCATCTGTCCCTGGGCTAAGGCACTGTGTGGCTACATTTTGGACAGCTCAGGGAGCAGAAAAAGCCATGATCTGCACTTGTCTTCCTCCACCCCGGCTCAAGCCAGAGGAACCTTCTCTAAGGTACTCAATCTGTTTTTCTTGGAATCACTCCTAGGAATACAGAGCGTAGCAGGATCTGAGAGAAAGGGATATTTGGGTTTACACAGCCCACGTACACCTTCTTACACAAAAACAAGAGGTCAGTGTGGGAGAGAGGAGAAATGACTCCTCAGCCTCCAACTCATACAGAAAAGGGAGGTGCTTTTCTCTTGGATCTAATTCCATCCTGTTTTGGAAGGAGAAAAAAATAAAAGCACCATGTTATCCACCTCTCCAGAAACCAACACCAGAAATTTAGAATCCCAATCAGAGCCCTGCTGAGGGTGTGTGGTCCAGGAGAGAGCTGACCTGTTTGCTCACCTGTAAGACCAAGCTGTTACCTTGGGCATAATCAATCCCTCCCTCCAGAAAGGAGCACAGCTCCAGAGCCAGGGGAGCAGCAGCCACTGCTCTGCACCGCCAGGACACACTAAGACTGAAGTAGCACAAGGACTCTGGCCTGGAAGAGAAGCAGAGCAATAGGATGAAGAGCTCCTACCTTGCTGCAGTGCCTGACCCCTTGGGATGAGTGCTGGGATTAGAGAGCTCACAGGCACAGAGCTGGGGAGCAGCCTGGGCTCAGCCCGTGTCTTGCTAATTAGAGATGCAAACTGTTATTCAGGTCATCCCTGCCAGTGCAGCTGGACTTCAGGTGGCCCTTCACCCACCAACTGCAGCCTTTGAAATAATTTTGGAAGCCACAAGGCCTGTCACTGGCCAAGCCAGCAGGTTTCCTACAGGCACTCCTGGTAGGAGGCCCTGCTGTGCAACCATCCAACACAACTCAGTGCTCAAGGTCAACAGTGGCTGCTCTCCTGGAGCCCTGCTCTAACAGTGCAGTGCCACCAGCACCAGCAGAGCTCTCATGAGGGAGCACTGAACTAGGCAGAGACATCCCAGGACAGACACTTGTCAGCTAAAAACCTCCCCAAATCTGTTTCTCCTGTCATGTTACTGTATGTGGCACCTGCTCCCCAGGACAGCTTTGCAATGCAGCAAAAGCAGATTATGCTACCTTTTGGTGAGGGCTGGACATGTCCAATTGAGCATCTGGGTACTCCACAAGAGGCCAATGCACATTGTACAAACACTTGTCTTCAGGTCTGCTTTAGCCCTGGGGAATGGTCAGGATACCCTGGTCTATCCACAGGCAGGGAAAGCCCAGTTTTTCTTCTGATTCTTCTAGAGCTTAATTGCAGTCTGTTATCTCACTGCCCTTGGAACAGACCTTCCCAAGGGAGAAGCCAGAGCCACAGGCTGCCTGTGAGCTGCTGCACTAGGAGAGAACTGAGCAGTTGCTACAGCATCAACAATATCAGCTTCTTCCTCAGGAAGTGAGCCTGTTACTGATGGAAATGATTTTCTAGGTATTGTGCAAAGCCATTTCTGATCCCAGCATCACTCTCCAAGAAGGTCAGGACAGATCCCCCTGGGAACTAACACTGATGCTATCAGCTCAGACACCTTTTTCTCCAAATGGGATGAGTTTCCCATTAACCAAATCCAACTTGTTTCCATGATGATTTTTTGTTGCAGGACGGCCGGGCTGCCCTTTTTCATATCTGCAGATCCCACTTCCCAGCCTTTCCACTCCCAGATTATTCCATTAACAGGCATCAGTGTTGTTCTGAATGCTAGTTAGGAAGCAAGATGATCAGTTTTCAACATTTTAACGAGAAATGTGACATTGTGCAATGGGGAGCCATGAGCACAGCAGGGGAAGTCAATTGCTTGGCTACAACCGCTCACTGCAACAGAGCAGAGATGGCAAGGGCTGTTCACCCGCCCCCGGCACATCTGGCTGTGTAACAGCTGCCAACAGACAGGATGAAAAGGAAAAAAAGACCTCTATTTGCAGAATAGACAAGCCTGCACTGTCAGCCTAAAGTGTTACTGACACTGGTGGCAGATATTTCCCCATCTTTGCTTCTCTGACCAGCTACAAAACCTCTGACTCTGACACCACATCACAGATCAGACACCTGACACTGCCAGTGTCCAGCTGGAACCATCCAGCTGTTTGTTCCTTTTAAGTTGTTCTACTATCAATAAAAACCAGTCAGAAGGCTCCCACAAGAAACGTGGAAGAGGGTTGGCAGAGGAGCTGGTTTGGGAAGCAATCCAAGCAGCAAAGGGCCAGACCCTGACCACGCTCCCCCACAGGGGTGATCTGCATCCCTGAGGCTGAGTCAGAGGAACCCTGGGCAGCCCATGTCACATTAAAATGTTGAAAACAGCAGAGCACCAGGTCCGAGTTGAAGGTGGGTAGAGAGAGGGGCAGGAGGAGGTTGGAGAGGCAGCACCCAGGAGGAGGCAGGAGGGCAATCTTATCTTACCGCTGATGCGCTGGCGGAGAGCACGTAATTACGAGGTCTGGTTTCCTGAAAGTCAGGCACAGCCTGGGGGGGAATAGAGTGTCATGTACAAGGCACCAGAGGAGGCAACAGGAGTCAGTGGGCAACGGCTGGAACAAGAGACATTTTTCCTGTCTGTGCTGAGAGCTGAGCTCAGATTCTTGTGAGGTGGCAGGAGGGAGGTCTCCCAACATCTGAGCGGTGGTGTGTGTGTGAGCCAGGTTTGTGCAGGAGGAGGTGGACTGGCTCAGAGTCACACCTGCTACTTGAACAGCAGATACTTCTACTGTTAGAAACTCTGCCTGTGTTCAGAGCTATTCACTCATACAGTGTTGGAGTGGAGATGGGACAGCACAGTCCCAATGCATTTCCCATTCCCTTACAGCCCAGCAGGTTGCTCCTGTCACATTGGCTCAGTCTGGTGGACAGGACTGTCCTTCCCCTTGCTTTCTGTGAACAGTCCTAGACCTGTCACTGCTCAGGGCCTTGTGTTTAAAGCAGGAAAGTTTACCAGCACTGGAGCATCCTTCCCACAGTGCCCTTTAAAGAAACACATCCACTGTTCTTGCTCTGTCCAAGTCTCTGGGGACCTTTCCCCCTAAAAGACCCATATGTGCTATTTTCAGAAAGGCACATGGCTTAGCCAAACCAGTTCTAGGTAGTGTATGAGTTTTCACCCCAGAGGTCAGAAAACCTTCAAGCCACCTTGTCCATAGCCAAACTTCTGCCCTGGGGCAGGAAGACTTAAGCCCTCTGGAAGTTTTCCTCACTAGGAATGGAGTGAATCCAGTCCATCCCCACACAGGTTGTGGGCTCATTAACCACCACATAACATGATCTCTCTATTCAGTTAAGCTCAGACTGAACCCTCCTCCTAGGGTGGCCTTTGGCTGTGGCATCACCTGAAGAGTCAATCCACTGAGCTGCCTCACTCCAGGGATACTCAGAGCATCCTCCTGGTCAGCCCTTACTGCACAGTGGCTGCTGTGCATGGCTGGCACAGTCCTGCTGGATCCCAGCTATGCAGTTAATCCTCTCAGATCCCACATTTCCTCTCCCAGGTTAATCTCTGCAGTCACCCAGATCTACTTATACACACTGACCCAATTTGCTGGGCCCAGAGCAGCCTGCTGGAATGAGTGACCAGTGTGTGGAAGAGCAGTCAGACAGTCCCACCAACAAGAAGACTTATTTTTTTTTATACCATTTAGGAGTTTTGGGGATGGCTGGAGGAGGGAATAAGGAGGAGCAATTCCTATTACAAGTCAAATCTGAATGTAAGGGAAGAAATGCACCATTGAGATTTGAGGCCAGCACAGCAACTTGGCTGGACTCCTCCTCCCTGTGGGGAGAAGGGATGTTTCACAGAAATAGCTGCTTATGCTTTTTGGTTTTTAAAGATCAAGAGGAACTGAGGAAACTTCTCCTCTCATTCTCTGGTCTCCAGGGAGTCCCAAAACTAGTCATAGCACATGGGATGAAGGCAAGCTCCTCTTGTACTTCAGTGCATGGAGAAGTTGTATTTGCAAGCAGTGGTCAAAAGGGACCCACCTCCCTCCCCCTTCCACTCTTGTAATGGGGAAAAGGGGCAGAGCCCCAGAGCCTGGATGACAGAACAGCACCACAACCAGATCATCCTGCCTGTCATTGTCTCTGGGCTGCCCTTTTGGAGAGGGACTGGCCACCCAACCCCAGCTCCTCCTGCCTGGAGCTGGGGGAGCCCAAGGGGGTTTTTAGGGGAGCCCCTGCCTCTGTTGAGCACTGCTTGCAGGAGCATGGATGGATCCCAGGGATGCTCCAGAGGGGCTGCAGGCAGCTGACCACACTCCCATCCTTCTGGAGCACCTTCCCCAGGCAGCCACAGCCCTGACAACGCTCAGAACATGCTTCAGGGCCAGTCCCAAAGGGACAAAGGAGATACGAATTTTCTTTAAAAAATGGAAAAGAGACAATGAGAGGTGTTAAAGAAAAAAAAAATCACAGCACTGTTAGCACAGTCAATACTCACATCTCCCTCACACTGAGCAAATTACAAAGAAACAAAACAAAAAGGTTAGTAAACAAAACAGCATCCACAGGAAGGACAAAGCACAAAGTCCGTGGGAAATGCACAAGCCCAGATGCTCCACCAGCAGCTCACAGGTCTGGGCAGCAGCACTTGGAGGGTCATCACAAGACAGAAGCTGTGGGAACATGAATTTACACCACAGAGGGGAAGAGCAGCAAGAGAGGGGTGAGCTGGGAGAGGGGGGGGATACTTCAGCTTGGATGGGGAGGAGTGACACAGGACTCCAGGCATGTTACAGGAATGCTGTGGTCTAGGGATGAGTTAAGGTCCCTAGAGCAGAGGCACCCAGGGTCCTGAGGGCAGAGACCTCATCTTTAACCTAAGCTGGGCTGAGTTTGTTCTGCTGTTGTGTGAACTGTGTTTCAGCCACTCTGATGTTTGAAACGTGGCTTGAGGAGAACACCCTGGAAAGCCTGGACTGGCTCTGCAGCCTGTCTGGGGCACCCCAGCAATTCCAGTAGGAAACCAAGGGTTTTTTCCCAGCTATGGGGAAGTCCCTCACCCAAGGGTGTGTGTGCAGGTGAGAGGCCTTGGGATCACTTCCTGCTGGAAGCAAGGTAAGGAGGGTGGAAAGGGAGGGAGCACAGGAGGTATCTGAGCTCCTGCTCCTATATTTGAACACACAGGTAAAGCAATGGCCACCACTTCCCCCTGAGACTGGGGACACTGTCCCCTCCAGAAGGGGAACTGGGGATCCCTGAATTTACCTTCAGAGGATCTGAGGGGACCTGACTGATTAGAGGAGGCTTTTTTAAAAAGGCAGGTACTACTTTTGTTCACAGCTTTCCTGTGTAGGCCTGAGCACTCTGTCAGACTTGCACATAGAGGCTCCTGAGCTTAGCACAGCTTCCCCATCTGGCAGGGATGCAGTTAGAGCTGGAAAAAAGGGAGAACACCTGGGAACTGGCTAGCCAGTGAGCTGCAAGGCCAAAGGCCCAGCTGAGCAGTTGGCTGGAAAACAGGCTCATAGCAGGGCTCCTGGGCTGGTATCCCAGTGCATCCGAGACTGAGAAGGATTCCTGCCTGGTCTGACTGCACACATTTGCTAGTTGAGCTCCTAGCCCCAAGCTTGGAGCAGAACTTGGCAAATCCTTGTGCCAACAGCCAGAGCACTACAGGATGACAATCTGCTTCAACCAGACCATCCAGGGAACCCATCAGTGCCCAGTGTGGTGATTTCCCCAAAGTCACAAGGCTCTAGAGAACACCATGAAAAGAGCAGAGAGGCTCAAGGAAGGACCTTGGTAGCTGGTCTGACCCTGGCCAGCCCTTACAGGCTCCTGCCTAGGGAAGACTGAGTTGGCAGATTCCTAACTAGTCTGACAGTCTGTTTTTCCCTTGTGTACCTCTCAGCTCAGCTCTCTCTTGCATTGCTTTGAGATCCCCAGGGAAAGTTAGCAAGTCCTCAGAAGATGCAGCCTTTTTTAGTTAGTAGCACAAATCATCCAGCAACCTCGATCAGTCAGGAGGCAGAAGCCTGGGTTATGTTCAAGTTTCCAGACTCTGGAACCTCAGTTTGTCTCTGCAACTCTCCCAAGGTAGATCTCAGGAACAGACATGTAGCTCCTGCTCCCAGTTCCCTTCCACACCAGACAAGGAATTCCCTGACTTGGGCCTGCCAGAGGCAGGACACAGATTTTTGTGAGAGTCAAGCCCTGGGGCCAGAAGGACAGAGGGGAAGAGGGGAGGAGTTACCGCTGCTTTTGCCTCTGCAGCCTTGGCTTTCTTCAGCCTGGCCTTGCAGGCATCCAGATCCAGGCGGCGGTTCTGCAGGATCCTCCGCTCTTTCTGGAAGGGACAGAACGTGGGTAAGAGCAGATTGCTTAGGAGCAGGGTTGGGGAGGGAAGGGGACATGGTATCATCTAGAAATTGAATCTATTTCCTTGTCAAAAAATGCCAGGGAGAAAGAAGCAGTTGCTCTGTCCATCTCCTCAGAAGGAGTTTTGAGCCTGGCTGCCAGGGATAGGGGGTAACCTGGAAACAGGGCAGCTGCTGGGTGAGTGATGCCCATCAGCTGCAGGAGTGGGGAAATGAGTCACCCTCCTCATGCACATCAGCTGGCAATCCTTCCCTGCCAGGGAGGGAACCCCAAGCACACCTAGGATTGGTATCCCCTTCTCTTTGCATTCTTTAAAGGGAGCAGTATGGAGTCATCCTTTCTTGTTGGGTAAGAAAATGGGTTCTTCCAGCACTGTTCCCTCTCCCCCTGCCCTCTTCATCTCCAGGCACATGACAACCTCCCCCTTCCCCGCTTCCACACTCACAGAGATGGTTCTCCAATCCCCTTCCAGGAAGTTGCGCAGAGGGGTCAGGAAGTTGATGGAGGCAGAGTGGATGAATTCCCGTTCTGCTGCACCCAAGCGCCTCTGAGTCTCTCCAACTTTTATCAAGGTCTTTCCTGCAACAACAGGAACCTTCAACTCTGGGAGAAACCAACAAACATTGTGTTGGCCTCAGCCAACTCCCCCAGAGCCACCAGGCTCCCGTGTCCCTGCCTGGGCAAGGTGGCTGTGCCCATCCCACACCAGCTCCAGCCCTGACCACAGTCTGCTGTTGGCCTGAGGCCTCTTCTCATTGCTCCCAGGGCAGCTTTGATCTTATCTCTCTGCTGAGCCACTTTGGCCACTGATGTCCTTTTACTGCTTTACCTGCTAGTGCAGAATGAGCCTTCTTTGCCTCATAAAACAGAGGCCCAGGAACAGAGCAGCAAATTAAAAAGCAGCAGAGCAGAAAACATGACTTGATTAGGCAGTGCTGGCTATAGATGCAGTTACAGCTGTTCTGCCTCTAACAGGACTCAATATTGAACAACTATTGATTTGGAGAGCAGGAACAAAGCTCACAGCAGAGGCAGGGACAGCTGGTAGTGAAGGCTGTGTTTCTGTGCAGGTTTGCTGCTTAAAGAAGCCCAAAATTCCCTCAGGAAGGGACAGCTGTTAGGATTTAAGAACAGAAAGATGCTTTGTGATCAGGGAGAGGCCTGCAAGATCCTTCTCTGCCATCAGCTCTGACACACCAAGAGTCAGGCTGGCAGAGGGGCAGCAGGTGACCCTGCCCACCTCATGGGATGTGCTGCACACCTCTTATCCCAAAATAGCCTTGGGAAGGGATGGATTCCCAGGAATTCTTAATTAGCCAGGCTGACTTACCATAAGGAGTCCCTGGCCCAAAGTCATTGGCTGCTTCTGTCATGTACTGTGCCAGCAGCTCCCCATTGGTGACCCGGGAAGGCACCTTCCTGTCGAGCTTCTCATATAGGAATTCTTCTACTCTGGCACCTGGAATGAGGATACCACAGAGGCTGAGAGAGGGAGCCCTGAACTGGCATTCAGGCCTCTGTGATGCACTGGACAGCAGGCACCAGTGCCAGGAGAAATGTCCCTTCCCTGTTCCTCAGGAACACTGCCAGGTCACCTCTCAGGTGCACAGAGAGGGAACAGCAGGTTCTGCTCAGAACCCCTTCTTCCAACTCCCACAAATTCAGTGCAACAGGGCCCTTTGCCAGAGGGCAGATGTTTTAGCACCGAGCTGCACCTGATATTCATCCTTCAAGCCTTAAGGAAAAGCTGGACTTACTCGGGTTTGGCTGTAGCAGAACCTCAGTCTGACGCAGGATCTTCTCTGTCCAGTTCTTTGTGCAGTCTGCCCTGGCCAGAAGGTTCTCAAAGTGGGCATCGAGTTCAGTCTTCTCAGCCTGGCCCAGCTTTTCTTCAGTAAACTGCAGGAAGGAGATAATCATTAGGTCTGTTCATCTAAGACAAATTTTCAGTACTACACCAGTAAGGCACACCAAAGCTGCTTCTGTCTCATGCCTTTATCTTAGAATGGAGCTAAAAAGCCTTCAAGGTGTCATTCTTTGTTCCCAGGCATCTTTCAGGTGAAAAGGCCAAATTTTTGCCCGAGAGTATAACAAGCATTGAGCTAAAAATAGAGTCCAGGTCTGAGTGTTCCAGAATAAGTAACTTTTAATAAGGTTGGTACAAAAATACTCTTGTTGTGAGGGATCTATTTAAATGTGCACATGGCTTCCACTACTTCATGTGAGACAGCAACAGACATCCTTCATGTGAGGGAAGGTGTGATCTCCCTTCACCTCCTACTAACCAACTCTATGTCCTGCAAACCCAAGGGGGTCAGGAATGCCACTACCACCTCACAAGTCAGGAGGCTCAAACTCAGGGTGTAGATAAAACCCCTCCCAGCAAGTGATGGGGTCTTGGTCTGGTGTCTGCTGCCCCTCTTGAAAGGCTTTCTGGCCAGCCCTGTTCCTTTCACATGCAGCACAATGCAGGGAACAAAGGGAGATGAGGAGAAGCACGGAGCAGGGGCAAACAGCCTTTGGAAGTCCTGTTTCCAGCCCTGCAGGTGTCTGAGATACACGAGCCCTGCAGGTATGTTTACACAGCGACCTGTTTGGGCAGTTCAAGCTCCAGCCAGTGAAGTGCCTCGCCAGATGTGGCTGGTGGCAGATCTCCAGCTGCAGGGACAGTCACACTCCCCTTCCCCCTGCAATCCGAGGAGACAGAGGGATTGCAGCCCTGCATGACCAGGGACGGCTTCACTGGTCCCTCCTCTGCACCAGTAATCCTGAGTTACTGGCACCTAATTTTAACTGGCTCTTGCCATGGGCCTTCTGGACACGGGTAGGAGCAGGTTCGAGGTGAGAGGGTGTTGGTGGTGTTTTGTACCAAGGGCTGTGACTGTGTCTGGGGGACACACACGATGCGTGAGCGGCTGTCGCTGCCTCCCCCTATCACTGCTGGGAGCCCAGGGCTGTTTTCAGACTCTGCCAGGCTGGGCTGAGTCACTGCCATGCAGCAAACTGGGACTTCCCAGGTATTTGGCACCAATTCTCGAGTCATCTGTTTGAGAGCTTTCTTAAACAAGCCAAGACTCTTTTTTGATGCATAACAGTCTCTCTCGCCCCCCTTTCCCAGACAGCGTTTTGAGACCTCATCTCACTTTCAAGTCCAGCTCCTTTTCCTGCAGTTTAGGCTCATCCTGCACCAGCATCTGCCCTGGAGCTGTCAAACCTAAACCCAGTTTCTTATCAGCCGAATGTAGTCAGCTTCTTACAGCATTGCTGCAGTGTCAGATCACTGCTGAAGCCCTCCAGCATCTCCAGTCCTACTGCCAGTGTCCCGAACACCTCAGCTCTGGGGGTCTTTGCTTTACTCACAAGTGCCACCTTTGGCATCACAGTCCTCTGAGGCTGTTTTGTGTAACCCACCCCTTCACCCAGCACAGGGGTCACAGCACTCAGAAATTCAGGCTCTGAAGCTGTTTGTCTTGCAAGAAGGCTGAGGGCAGCACCAGGATCACTGCAAGCCTGGGGGCTATGCCAGAAGGGGAGGATGGGCAAGAATCTCAGTCACAGCCTTTGTTTCCTGGCCTGACCCTTTGGAGCCAATTTCTTATTCAGGCCTTCAGTGTTGGGAAGCAGGGCACCAATGTCACAAAGTGGGTGCAAGGGCATGGGAGGCTGTGGCTCCATTTATACTTAATTCCCTCAGTGTCTCCCTGACCCCTGCCCAGAAGTGCTGAGGGCCAGACCAGGCACAGCCTCGGGCAGTTGGGACCTCACTGCAGGTTGCTGCAGAGTTCTCTCCATGGTGGATGTGTGCAGCACACATCCACCTCCTGCCCTGTGCATGGCCTGGTGCTGAACTAGCTCAACTTCACCTCTAATATCACCTTTCCACCTTTTTTAGAGCAATCAGAGAATCCACTTCACAGCACCAGTGGGAATGTGCCTGCAGGGGAAAGCAGAAGCAGCTTGCTGTGAGATCAGATGAAGCTTCTCCTGGAAGCACAGCCAGCGCAGGAGATTGGAGGTGAGTTACACTGACCTGTCCTGGGAGCTGGTTCTTGTCTGGGGCAAGTGGAAATCTGAGCTTTTAGGTGGCAACAGGTCTCAGCTGCTGGGCCCCTGTCACCTGACTGCCCAGGGTGGAAGAACAGCACTTTATGAGATTTGGCTACTCGAGCACTTCAGGCAGAACTCCCCCATAAAGGATTTCTATTCCTAGGGATTTGTTTCCATAACACAGAAATTTCATTGCATAGACACAAGATTTCACTGTGAGGCCAAGAGATGCAGGAGAACAGATGAGCTGATCACACACTCATGGCTCCTGACTGTAAAAAGACGTATTTAGAGCATTTGATATCTTGCTGCTCTCCTGCATTAAAGGCATTGCTGTCTTTTGCAGCAGACTGCCACAAATGGGAATGTTATTTGGTTTTATCGAGTTGATTTACAGGCTTGGTGCAGATCCACTGGGAGATAGGCAGGGCCAGCAGAGCACAGGCAATTGCAATGCTGAGAACCTTCAGCTCCCTCCACCCTGCTGTGGCAGAGCTGCTCCCAGTTGTTTTCTAGAACCTGGTGACTGGGTCAACAGTCCTGCCCTGAACCAATTCCAGGATCTGCATCCTGGGATCACATGCCAGGTCACGGTGCTGAGGGGCTGCTCAGATGCTCCCCTGCAGCTGCAGCTCTGGGAGCTGAGAGGGGGGATTAATAATGCAGGGCAGCCTTTTGTCAGTGTCGCTCTCACTCTCCAGGAAGAGGAGAGAGTTGTGCTGCATTCCAGGACATCAATAATTCAGGCAAAGGTTGGGTTTCCTCCGGGAGGCTTGGCTGGCCAGCAGGAACATGAGATGCATTATCAGGGCCCATGTGGGCAAACAGGGTGACCCAGCAGGAGAGCAGCACTTGGGCCACAGGCCCAAAAGGAACAAGGCCACGCTGGACTGCAGTTAGGGCAGCTGCCCTAAGCATTCACAGCTTGGGGGGAAATTCCCCTTTCCCCAGGAGAGTTGCTAAATACATGTCTGGGATGCCAGGGGGGTCACCAAGTCATGCTGAGCTGGAGGGGTCCCTCTGCACTACAGGCACAATATCAAACAGGCTGAGCCTCTGACTTAAGGCCATCAGGTTTAGCCTTTAAAATAGCACATGTTGTTTCCTTTGCTGGAAGCATTAGCACCTTCCTCTCCTTAAAAGTGAGGGGGATAAAGTCCCAGTGCTCCCACTGCCTTACAGCCATTCTGGACAATGCAGCACCAGCTGATTTGTGCCTCTTCCAGACTCATGTGCTTTTTCCATCCCTCATCCTCCATCTGGCCAGGCACTGTGATATCTGACAGGGTGGCTGCAGCCCTCTTGCAGAGGATCTGGTGACAGAGTTCAGGCCTCTGTACCACCTGCAGGGTCCCCTTTTTATCCAACTGGGCATTAATACTCATGAAATTCCACCTTAAATTACAAAGATCAAATCAGAGCCAGGAATCTTAAACCAGGAATAGTGTCTTGTACCTGCCAGTAGATTTTGGCTGTTGAGTTTTCTGGAGCCTCCAAATATCTCAAAATGCCCAGGCTACAGAAACATTTGCTCTTCTGCTGATCAGAGGCACAACAGGATCAGTTGAGGCAAATCTACCTCCCACTTTGCACAGGGTTGCAGTAGAGGAAAACAAGCCACAGCCACTCAGTCAGCATCTAAAAACCACCAGAACTGCAACAACTCTGGACCAGATACAGAGTATTTGGTCACCAGGAGTTAGGAAAGCCAGGCTGGGAGCCAAGTGAAACTGTGCTAGAGGACAGGAGGAAGCCATTAACAGGACACCTTGGTTAACTCATGAGCAAGGCATTCAGCAGAGGAAAAACACCCACTGCTATGTGGGTTGACCTTGGCTGGACATCAGGTGGCCACCAAGCTGCTCTATCAATTCCCTCCTCAGCAGAACAGGGGGTTTGAAAATATGATGGAAAAACCTCACAGGTCAAGCTAAAGGCAGTTTAGTGAAGCAAAAGTTGGGTGTGGAAGCAAAGGAAACCAAAGTATTGTATTCTCTGCTTTCCATCAGCAGGTGATGTCTGGCCACTTCCCAGGAAGCAGGGCCTCAGTAAGAGTGGTGGTTACTCCAGAAGACAAATGTTGTACACAATGAATGTTCCCCTTCTAATTTCTCTTAGGTTTTACTGCTGAGCAGGTGTCCCATGGTCTGGAATATCCCTTTGGTCAGTTTGGCCCAGCTGTCCTGGCTGTGTCCCCTACAAAGATCTTCTCCTTTTCTTAAGTCACCTCCTGTTCTCTGAACTTGTGTCAACCCCAGCAAGCTGAGGGTCTATTTTCCCTATTAATGAAAAAAGTCTGTTTTATCACCAGAGTTCAGGGAGCTGGGGGAGTCTGTCTGTCTGCAGGAGCTTCAAGATAAAGTCAACCTTCAGCTGCTCTAGTAATGACATTAGCAATGGGATAAGCACCCAAAAGCTGCACTGACACTTTCACCTAGAGCCAATTTACATCAGAACTGACAAAATACAGACACCTACAATTATTTCCAGACCTCCCTCAGAGAGCCTGGCTTGCAGCCTGCCTACAACAGAGACATCCAATGTGTTGCCACAGAGCCTCTGCTGAGTTTTGGGATCAGACCCACACACTGACAACTGGAAGGTGCAGCTGATCAAAGAGATGAAGAGTGACCCGTTTGAAATCTGTCTGCAGGCACTGCAGCCCCTCTGAGGAGACTAATTTGCTGGCTGCAACTGGTAGTTCAAGGGTCAGTACAGCATCCCCTCAAGTGAGATTCTGAATCCTACAAAAACTCCAAATCCTTGCAGCGGCCCAGGGTTTGAAGCTTGTTCCCCACTCCCAGGATGCCAGACCTGTCCACTGCTTTCCAACCCCAACTTGTACTGTCTGCTTTGCTTTTCTGCAGGAGTGCTGCTACGTGATGCCTGAGCCCAGAAGAGCCAAGTAAAGGCAGCTGTGGGGTTTTTTTTGTCATGAGGTAGGTCAAGACTAGTCCCAAATCCTTCACCCAGCACTTACACTGGGTTGCATCTGACAGGTTTCAGAGCAGGGCTGCTCCTGCCCTGAGGCTCACCCAGAGGTGTTGTGCTGACCATGCTCTGTCCCCTTTGCCCCTTGCTGGGCCCTAATTCCAGTTTGAGTGGAGCTCTTGTGTGCTGGTGAGACAGCTCAGCCAGACAGCCAGAGCTAATGCTGTCTGAGTGGAACAGCACCTAATGGCCAGTCCATTTATCTCCAGTCGCTGCAGTTCCAGTAAAACATGACTTTGTTAAATGCCTGGAGCTGGAGAAAGCATCTCCACTGCTACAGAAAACAGCTTTTTCTAGACAGCTTTTCCCCCTCCTGGAAGATCTGCAGTGCTAAAGAGTGCTACAGCCCCAACCCTGGCTGCACACACAGACCTCAGCTGTCACTCGTGGCTCTCAGGGCAGAGCCCACCCACACCAGGGCTCTGTGGGGACACAAACAGGTTCAATTCCCCCAGCGATGACACTTCACAAAGTGGTTTTCAGCCTCTGTGATCTTTTTCCTTCCAGTCTCCCCCCCCTCACTCAAGCACCTGCTCGCTGTCCACAGGTAGCTGTGCTCGTTTGGTTTCAAGAAGTTACTACTGTAATTAGGCACATGAATATTCATATGCGAGACAGTGGAGTAGGTGTAGCAGGCAGAAGCCACGATTTATAAACGCCTCCTTGCTCTGGAATCACTGTGTGCAGACACTGTTCCCAGGCCTGGCTCCTTCCTACGCCTTGGAGCTAAAAAACACTTATCAGGGACTTACAACAAGGCTTCTAAACATAAGATTTCTTTACAGCGTTTCTTCTGCTTCCAAGGTCATTTGCATGAGAACGGCATCTTTAAGCTTTCCATCTGCTCCTTATTTTGCACCTGTAGTTAATATCTCCCTTTTTTTTTGGAACATATGACTCCCTGGCACGGCTCCAGGAGGTGATATCTGCTTACAGGAGCCCAGTTCCCGACAGAGCCAGAATTACTCCGCTGCACAGAAGGTCTGGAACGAGGCAGCTCTGCTCTGTTTGTTCACCAGCCCCCACACAATAGGGCAGAACGAGGAGCCCAGGCCCAGAGTCACCAGCTGGACTTCACTTGCCAGGCAGGATCCCAACCTGTTCTGACCTGACCTGCCCAACCAAGAGCAGTTTCCCAGTTATGATGCCCAAGAAGGGGATACACTCAGCAGCCCCATCTCACCACGTGCTGCTCACAGGTACCCAAATTTCTTCTCTGCCCAGCTCCGGGGGGGAGTCAGTGCTCCCCAAGCAGCTGCTGATCTCTAGTTTGTGAATCATGGAATACCCCGAGCTGGAAGGGATACATAAGGACCATCAAGCCCAACTCCTGTCCCTGCACAGAACACCCCAATAATCCCAAAACGTGCAGGAGAGCGTTGCCCCAACACTCCCTGAGCTCTGGCAGCCTTGGGAAGCGACCAAACCCCTGGGGAGCCTGTCCAGTGCCAACCACCCTCTGGGGGAAGAACCTTTTCCTGAGATCCAACCTGACCCTGCCCTGACACAGCTCCAGCCCTTCCCGGGGGTGATCCCGACTCCACGGCAGCCCACGGGGACCCGAGCTCAGCATCCCCTTCCCACCCCTGTCTGCCAGGGCCTGGCACCTCCTGCTCCTCCCGAGGGGCCCAAGCGCAGGACCAGCTCCAGGGCACCTCCAAACCCCCCAGAGGACAGCAGGGGTCTGGTCGGAAGGGATCCCTGGAGATCACCCAGCCCAAGCCCCTCTGCCCAGGCACAGGGACCCCTCCGGGAGGGTCTGGGAGACTCCGAACCCTCCCCGGGGTGGCGGCAGAGCTCTGCCAGCCTTTCCCGGCTCAGCGTGTGCTTTTCTTTGATAACAACAGCCCAGGGGCTGCGGCTCAGCCACTCGGACCCACCCAGCGCCCGCGCTGTCCCTCTCCAGCCTCCCCCGGGGGCCCGGCCCGCCCTTCCCGGCCCTGTCGGGGCCCGGCCCCGCGGGTCGCCCGCCCCGTCGTGCCCGGCCGCCCCACCTGCATGGCGCGGGAGAAGAAAACGCCGGCGTCCGACGCCAGTTTCTTCACGTTGAACTCCATGGCGGCCGTGGAGCCGCCCCGGCCGCGCCCCCGCTCCCGCTGTCACCGCGCCCGCCGCGCCGCCGTCCTTTATAGCGTCGGAGGGCACGCCTCTTAAAAGGGCCGCGGCCGTAGTGGGCCCTAAACCGCCTCGCCGGGCGGGAGCCTAGGGCGCGGCCCCTTTAAGCGCGGCGGCGGCGGGAGGAGCTGTCAGCGCGCGCCAATGGGCGCTCGCACCGTCCTCCTGCCCCGCCCCTTCCTCGCGCCCGGCTCGTTCCCCATTGGCTGGCAGCTGGGCGGCTCGCCATCCTGATTGGCCGGCGGCAGGAGTGAGGGGGCGTGTCGGCGCGGAGGCCCCGCCCCCGGGCGGGGTGGGCTGCGGCGCGGGGGAAGGAGACGCTGCCCTTCCGCGGCCATGGCGGGGCCGCGGGGACGGGGCGCCCTCGGGGGCCGCGCGCTCCCCCCGCCGCGGTGAGTTGGTGCCTCCCGCGCCCGCGGGGATGGGGACCCCCCGGATGGAGCCGGGAATGGGGGTGCGGGGGGGAGGCTTGGCGATGCCCCCAGGGTGAATGAGCGCAGGGGTGCGGAGGGGATGCTCAGGGGTGCGGGGATGCTCCGGGAGTGCGGGGGGTTTGCAGGGCCCCGAATGGTGCAGTGCAAGTGCGGAGGGTCCCCGGTGGGTTTTTAACGGGCAGGGCTGGGGGGAGATGCCCCGGAGGGGCTCCCCCGGTACCGGTGTGGTAACCAACCCCAGGCTGTTTTCTGAGCCCTAAATCTCTTGCATTCTGCTCTTTAACCTTGAGGGGGGAGCCTGTCGCCCCTGTCCGGTCCCTGGAGGCTCTCGCTGCCTTAGGAGGTCACACATCAGAGTTTCTGTAGCTCTGTCCTGGGCGGGAGCACATCCCAGCTCCTGGAAAAGGTCCGAGAGAACTCAGAAACCTCACGGGGAAAACCAAACCCCCTCTGGTTTCACGGCTTTTAATCAGGGCTGTGATGCACAGAAAATATGAATGAAAGCAGAGTTTTTGACAGTGAAAGCGTCCATATGGTTATTTGTAATAATTGGAGGGTGTTTTTATATGGGGACTTGCGAACAAAATCCCTCTAACCACGTGCAGGCAGCTCTGGTGCCTGTAGAAATCTCTGGCAGGTATCAAATCCCAGGATGCTGCTGCTGCAGAACAGTTTGGGTGGGAATCTGCCCCCGTGGTTGGTAGGAAAAGCAGAGGATTTGCTGCTGGTGGTGAGAAGCTGCTTTAGATCTCCTGCAGGGCATTGCTGCCCCGGGTGACCCCGTGTGTGGTTTGGGAAGTGCAGTCCCTGGAGGGGCAGCCCGTGTGTGTCCCTCACTCACCCAAATTTCCCCCTCTTCCCACAGGAGGAGGATTGCTGGATGAAGGCCAACCCTGGGACTCGGAGCCAGATGTCAGGGCAAAGCTGGATTCCTTTGTGAGCAGCTCCCACAGCACCCACAAGTGCCCTTCCCCTTCCCGGCTCCCGGGGGTGCCAAAGTCCTGGTGCAGACATGGCATTTAGAAGGACAGAGGGAATGTCCATCATGCAGGCCTTGGCAATGACCGTGGCAGAGATCCCCGTGTTTGTTTACACCACCTTCGGGCAGGTACAGGGAGAGGAAAGGCTTTGCTGTCCCATTCCTTGGGTTTGCCCTGTGGGGGATTGAGGGGATGATGGGGTGGTGCTGGGGGACCTGGACTGTTTGAGGGTTTGGAAGAATCACAAGAAGGGTTTGGGGTGGTGGTAGGAAGTTGCTCAGAGTGGGCTTGGAGAGGGGAGGGAAGTGCTTCCCACATCCCTCCCCGGGAGAACGACTGGGTGCAACCTTTCTCTTCATCAAAGGTGCTAAAAAAAGATTTCTCTTTTAAAGAAGAGTAAAAATTTCCCACTTGTGATGCAACGCTCAGAGCAATAAGGCTCAGCTTTGTCAAGCACACCAGGGTTTCAGGGCTGAATTTGGGTAACCTGAATTGCATCCCTTACAGGCTGCCTGCAAATTTTGCAGCGTGCTTTGCTAATGAGGATGGGAGACCAAGTTCTCCATGCCCTGTCAAAGTGATGCTCCACAGCTTCTCTGCTGCTCAATCTCAGTGTGGGTGGGAGGGGAAAGCCAAACTGTCTCGTGTTTCACACCGTTAGTTTTTTTTAAATTAAAAAAAAAACACCCCAAACTCGCTTGGTGGAATTTGCCTTTCATTGTTGCTCCCTCCTGTGTTTTTGTGTTTGAAGTCTGTGTTCTCTCAGCTGCGACTCTCTCCAGGCCTGCGCAAGGTGCTGTTTGCCACAGCCCTGGGGACGGTGGCCTTGGCCCTGGCGGCTCATCAGCTGAAGCGTCGGCGCCGTCGGAAGAAGCAAATTGCTCCGGAGAAATGTGGCTTCAAACCAGGAGGGATCACAGTGCCCATCCTGCCAACCAGAAGGGTCTCCTCCGTGAAGAAAGGTTGGCCTGGCAAAAAAGGGAAGCTCCTCTTGTGGGAGAGTGAGGGGAGGTTTGTGACAGTGAGGGGAGAGGAAAGCAAAGGAGTTTGTGTAGTGATCGGTGCTGAATGGAATGAGAAGCCTCAAGCACAGGCCATAAACACAGGGAAAGGGAGAGACCCTGAGCTCAAAGTCCTTGTAGTAAAAAGGTGACACTGAGGTTTTCACCAAGGTTTGCAGTTCCCATCCCTTTTTCTGCAGACAGCCTGTGGCTTCCATGATAATAACAACCCAGGCATGGGGTGACCTGGTTATATATTGATCTCATGGTGCCGATGTGAGGCCTGGCCCAGGGTCCTGTGCTCAGCCCTGGGGAGGGGAGGGTCGTCTGGGCCAGGCTGGGGAGCTGGGAGTGTCCATCTGGCTCTGTGGTGGCTCCCAGACCTTAGGCAGCTTCTTTACCTGCTTGATTTCTGGGGTGACACTGAGATCCCTAAAGCACTTTAGGGATTAAGCATTTGTTTTGTGAAGTGTAGAAAATCTTTAGATATTTGTAATAATAATCAGGGGAGCAATGTCCATGCTCTGCCTGTCCTGAGGAAAGGTGGAGGAGTTTTTCCTCAGTTCTTTCCACTTGCCTCTTGCTATCCATAAGCAGTGGATTCATTCCTCAGCCTCATATCCTCACTGAGTGGGGATCTTAGTGTTTTATGATTTATTTTTAGGTATAGGATGCTGCTTTTCCAATGTGCACTTACACTGGACAAGGTGATGTTCCCCTCCCTATTCACAGCTGCAGTTACCTGGGCCTAAAAATCCTGTTTTTGTGTGACCTTCCCAACTACAGGCTACTCCAGCAGGAGAGTCCAGAGTCCTGGCAGCAAGAGCAATGACACTCTCAGTGGGATTTCCTCCATTGAGCCCAGCAAACATTCCAGTTCTTCCCACAGCCTCGCCTCGGTAAGGACCTCCTTGGCAGGGTGGGGAATGTGAGTGCACATACCTGTAACGAGATCTCTGAGTCCCTGGGCTCGTGCTGGCCAATGGAAAATGCCAAAGCCTTTGGAGCAGAACAGGTTACAGAGTAATTGCAGGGCGGGTTCTGATAGTAACCTTGCACTGAGTGTCTGGAGTATCAGAGCAGAATTTCCTGTAGCCAAGAGCTCCGGGATACGTCCCACTTCTTTGGCCAAGGAGGAGCTGCAGGAGGGACAAGGGCACAATTCCCTGGGGCTCTCTGTGACCCCTCGAGGAGTGAGGCTGGGTCTCACAGGAGTGGGGAGCTTGTTTGCTTCCCATCACAGTGGGGGTTTTGGTGGCCCAGCAGCTGTGCCAGCACAACTCTCCTGTGCTGGGGCTGATCACAGGCTCCTTTGGTGTTAAAATCAAATTAACTACCAAAATCTGATAGCTCTGTTCTGGAAACAGCACAGGCTGAAAACATAGCCTAGTCATTCTACCTCCTCCAAAGCCAAAACCAGCCTATAAATACAAGTAATTCAGGATTAACCGGGCAGGAGAAGCCATCAGTGGTTGTATCCACCTCTTGTGGGATTAAAAACGGAAGTTGTTTGTGGCTTCAAGGCCTCTTTCACCTCCCCATTGCTCAGAGCCTCACGTTCTTCGGGAGCAGGAGGAAACCCTCCCTTGGCATCGCCCAGGCTCGGAGGCTGGTTGGCACCGAGGAAGGAGAAGGAAAATAACCCCTTCAGGGGGGTCTGTAGGGCACCAGCACCCCACAGTACGTGCAGCCATTGCTGTATTTAGTTAAAGCACCAAAAGTTGCCAAAATTGTTCTGGCCAAAGCGAGTCTCCAGCAGGCGGCAGTGCTGGCAGGGGACAGCCCGGCTCCAGCATTCCCTGGGGGAACTGGGATGCGATGGGACGTGTCGGTGAGGACCAGGCTCTGTCCAGCTCTGGCCTCCATTCCCGATTCTCACATCCACTTAATTCCCTCATGGCTTTTCCATTCCCACAGATGCTGTCCAGGTTTTGTACTTCTGAAGTCTGTTCCTCTTTAGATAAAAAACGACCTAAATTCCTTTTTCCACTGCTGTTGTCTGGCAAAGAGATCTATTCCCTCACCCCCTTCATTGTGTGGGAGCTCAGTGTCTGTGACACTCTGCTTGTAGTTTTCATGTTACTTGATGGATAAACAGCTCCAGCAGCTTTGCACAGCTGCAGTTTTTGCCTGTGCTCTCCTCTGCTTCCCAGGGCTCCTCTTTGCCATGCAGTGAAGGAATGATTTGCAGTTCTGGATCTCAAGGTGATCTATTAACACTCCACAGGGAGTGATCAATGGAGGCAGGGCAAGAATTCATCTGTCAGCTGATTATTGTAGCTTTTCTCAAGTACCAGGCTCATGTTTGGATATCTTTCTCTAAGCCACATGCAGACATTGCCCAGGGATAGTATTGTACTCAGCAGTTTATTGGATCAGACTTTAGGATAGACATTGATGCCCTGGTGTGAAATTAGACAAAGCTGACACTTTGCTGTGTGGATTGTAGTGCTCAGCCCTCACTGGAGAGGGTTTGGTTACAAGGAGAAGAGTGAGAATTGCCCTTGCCCTCTGGGCATTCCTCAGCTCTGTTTTTGCTGGGAATCTCTTCCTTTGTTTGGCCTGTGGTTGTTTGCATCCCACTTCTAGTGGTTTTTGTACAGACAGCTGGTGCTGACAGGAGCTTTCCACCAAAATCATGGTGCCTCTGTAGCAAGTGGAGCTTTCCCAGGCTGTCACCTCCATCAGTGCTCTCCTGTTGGTGCCCATAATTGTACAGCTCATGTTTCCTAATGAAGCTTCAGCACAAATTGTTTGGGAAGGTGTTTCCCACACAACTTTCTGTGCTTTCAAAGACACCACTGTGGTGGTGGATGGAGAAGGGGAGGAATTCTCACCTTGTCTTCCCCTCCTGAGCATGTCTCCCAAGCAGGGGCAGGGCAGTAACCCTTCATACCTCCTCCTTCTCAGCAAGGGAGCACCAATACAAGGAAGTCACAAGGGCAAACTTAGGGAAGGAAAATGCCTTTTTTAAAGAAATTAACTGGTGGTGGTGCTTTTGTGGTCTTGCCATTGCTACCCTTGGAAAGACTTCAAAAGGCATTTGGTGCCCTCTGCTCCCCTCCTGCAGATGGTAGCAGTCAACTCCTCAAGTCCAACACCTGCAGGGATGTGGGATGCCCAGGCAATGGGAGATGCTGGAGCCATTGGTGATTCCAGTGCAGAAAGCCTCTATGTTCAAGGTAAGCAAGAGCAAGAGGAATATCTCCTGTTCTCAAACTCAGTCACTTGTTGGTTATAAAAATCCCCTTTCACCTGAAGATACTTTTTTCAGTGAATAATTTAACTAGCTGACTATTCTTGAGCAGCATCTTGTGCAGAGAACATTATTTGGAAGTAACATGGCTGATGTTTTAACCAGTTTGGGGATGTTCTCCTTAACTTGTAATCCAAAATAAACTATATTTAAAAGAGAAAGAAAAAGAATGTTTATTCTTTCAGATGGGGAGAGATTTCCCTCTTTGCTGAAGTGAGCAAAGACTGATCCTGTATCTCTTTGTTCCTGGGTTGCCTGGGGCTCTCACAGCTTGAGTTTGGTTGCATTTCCAGGCATGGAGCTGTTTGAGGAGGCCCTGCAGAAATGGGAACAGGCACTGAGCATCAGGCAGAGGGACAGTGGTTGTACCAGCACCCCGGTGCCCTGGGACGGCAGGAAACAGCAAGAGAGCATGTCTGAGAACACTTCAGAGGTAGGTACCCACTGTTCCCTTGCATTTGCCAGCTTGGAAACATGCTGAAAGGCCAGCCTGGGTGCTGGAAGCAGTAATTAGTGGGAGGTTAAAAGGAGAGCAAATTAAGGGCAGAGTCAGGGCAGGCTCTGTTTAAGAGCTGTCTGCAACTGCAGCTTCCTTATGCAATGGGAGTGGGTGTTTTTAATTTCTTTTTTTCTCTTTTTAATGTGTCTAGCCCCCTCATTCCCCAGCTTCCCAACCCACCTTCCAGCCTCATGCCACTCACTGTCACTCGTGTCCTCCCATGGCAGAGCCGGGGAAGAGGCTGTGGTGAATTCAGCACTGGAGAAGAAGGAAAAGCTTTTTGCCTGGCAGTGTTGGCTCTGTGATTTTTTTAATGCATTTGAAAGTGGAGATCTTGGTGGTCACTGTCACTTCCTGGGAAGCTGGGTGGAGAGTTAGAGGCCTGTGTGTATTAATGAGGAAAGCAGTGGTAACTTGGTAGGAGCTAAGTATGTCCCTGCTCACTGCACAGAGATTCAGCCTAGAGCTACAGAAACCAGTATTTTAGGAGAGCCCAGTGCTGTCTTGGATTTGAGGAGATCCAGGGAAGACCTATGATAAGAGGAGATCCAAACTATAATGGTTCAGTGACAGTCACAAAGCTAAAAAGAGCTGCTGTAGCTCAGGACTGTGAAAGCAGCTGAGCTCCCAACTGTCCAGGAGTTTTTGTTGGCAAAAAAATGTTCCCAGCCCCTTGTAAACAGGGCCTGGTGTATTAAGGCTGTGGGACATTTGTCTTTTGTGTTGGATAATATTTATCCAAGTCAAATCTGGGTTCTGTTGTTGAGTGTCCTCGAAGGGTTCTGCAGTATTTCTAAAACTGCCTTAAAAACAGTTGATTCTTTATCAAAATAGATGTTATGCTTCTTATTAATGCTTCTGTCTTCTGGGTGAGATACTCATGCAAGGGCATGAGGGCAAGATGCCAAGAAGTCTTATTTTTTACCCAGTGGTTTTTTTCCATCTTTGTATGTTGCTCACAGTAAACTTTGCTTACTCCCAGCACCTTAATCCAGGAACTCTTATTCTGTTGTTCCATTCTGCATGCACAGGTTTTCTGATGTGATTTCCTCTTGAAATTAGGCTAAAGTCATAAGCCAGGAGAACTAAGTGATCTGTAACTCATTAAAATACTTGTTTTTTTCTGGATGGCAGGTTAAAGTTCTTTAGTTCTTTCTCCCCTTTTTTAACAGGGAAACAAAACTATGAAGGTCAAAAGCATGAGGGTTTGAACAGGCTGTGTAGAAGCTTCCCTCCCTTTGTGTTATTAGCTGCATTGCAGGATTAATGACTTCTCCCTCTTATTATTTTAATCATTTAATCTGCAAACTGTAAATCCCATTTTTACTGAAAATTCCCTCCCATAGTTGTGCTATCAAATCTGTCTTTGCTCCAGCTGGCTAACTAAGGATGGCATTTCTGTATGTTCCAGGAGGAGTCCCAGAAAAGGGAGTTTGCTGAGAAGCTGGAGTCCCTCTTGCACCGAGCCTACCACCTCCAGGAAGAGTTTGGATCCTCACTCCCATCAGACAGCATCCTGCTGGATCTGGGTATGACACCTTGGGCTAGACATGCATTAAAATGCCAGGTTTTGGCTGGTTTTCTGTAAGCCAGGCAATGGAGCAGTGACACAGTGCTGCTTGTGGGGGTGGGAGAGAGCACAGGAGCTGAGAGGAATGGTAGTCCATCAACTCCAGCACATCCAGCTTCTTTGTCTCCTCCAGAGAAGACTTTAATGCTTCCGTTGGCGGATGGATCGTTGCGACTCCGGACGGATGATGAAGACAGCTCAGCTTCTGAGGATTCCTTCTTCTCTGCAGCAGAGGTGACTGAAGTGCCAGCTGTGTGTGGAGGGAAGGCACAAAGGCAGTGGAACCAAACCCATCTTGGTGGAGGAAGATGATAACAGAGAACAGCCCTAAACTTGGGGGGTTTATGATGGATGTTAGGAAAAGCTTTTTAATTAGGAGGATGGTGCGGGCTGTTCCAACCAGTCCACGTCATCTTCCTGCCTACTGTAGAAAACATGTCATAACAGCTAGGAAAGTACTGTTATCTAACCTGAGGTGGCTTGGTTGTGTGAACTTTAGGGGATATTGAGCTGTGTCAGAGCTGAAACAGCTTTTGGTGGGAAAAGAAAGTATCTTTTGCACGAAAGAATTGCCACTCACAGACTTGGCCAGCTGAAGATTCTGCGATTCTTTGCCGAAGTCCCGTCTTGCTTATGTGCAGTCTCCTGAGTATTTGCAAATATTTAACGAGATCTTCTTGTTCTCCCCGTGTCTCTCACCACCTCTGCAGCTCTTTGACTCTCTCCCCTTTGAGGAAATGCCATTCCACCTCTCCAAGCCAGTGGCAGCATATGAAGAGGCCCTGCAGCTGGTGAAGGAAGGGAAGGTCGCGTGCCGGACGCTGAGGTGAGGGCCCAGCTGGAGCTGTGGGGCCTTGAGTCGAGGCTCCTTTGAGGAGTGTCAGCACATATTTTGCTTTTGAGCAGCCTCATAACTAGAAAAAGCCTTTGGGGTTGTAAACTCATAGCATCTCTCCTGCTGGTCTGAACTTCCCAGGGAATTAGCCCCAGATTTTAGGACACACGTGTTAAGAAAGTGTAATTGTCGCAGGAAGTGTGACTGTTTTGGGACACTGTAACAGCCTGGCAGAGGTGCTGGGGTTTCCCAGGGAGCTGGACAAAAGGAATGTAACTGTTCCTTTCTCCTATGCACAGACTGGGAATTTTTTTGTTGTTTTTAGGGGGCCATAGTTGGTAGGGAAAACCAACATCAGGAGAACTTTAAACAATCCTTCTTTCCCTCTAGGACAGAGCTCCTTGGTTGCTACAGTGACCAGGATTTCTTGGCGAAGCTACACTGTGTCAGGCAGGCATTCCAGGTGAGAATGGCTCCAGGCTCCCGGGTCTCCATGGCATGTGGCTGCCAGCAGCACATTGCTCTCCATCAGAGCAGGAGTGAAGTCTTTGCCTCTCAAGAGCAAGTAAAAGCAGAAGCAGCCCAAACTCCCCTTGCTTAATTCTGCATTCCCATCCCAATCAATTTGATTTGTGCCCAGTTGCAGTGGTGGTTACATGGCCACTGATGCTGGTTTAGTTCTGGGAAACTAAAGTTTGGGAATTTCAGAGCTGCTCAAAAGCTTTTAATCCCACTTACAAACAAGGCTGATGTCAAACCCATGAGTTGAGGGAGCAAGGTTTCCTTCTTCCCACAGTCATCTTCCTGGCAATGTCTGGAGTGTGATGAGCAGCTTCCAGTGGTCTTGACAATTCCAGTCTTACAGCCTAATTAAAACTTACTTCCTGAAAAGACCAGTTTTGTTTTCGAGACTCCAGTTTATGAAAGGTTAAGGACACTGGTGTGTGCAGCTTTGCACTGTGTTGTGTGCTGTCCTTTTTTCTCCCAGCTCAGGATTTGTGAGTGTGCAGGTGCTCACAGGAGATTTCTGTGTTCCCTTTGCAGGAGCTGCTGGAGGATGAAAGCAATCAACTGTTTTTTGGGGAGGTTGGGAAGCAGATGGTGATAGGACTGATGACAAAAGCTGAAAAGGTAGGAAGTTTGTATAACAATTAAGCTGTGCCTTGAGGACACTTGTTCCTCCATCCCAAACCAGAGTTTGTCCCTTGTCGTGGAAGAAAAAAAACTTCATCTATATGCTGGTCACTATTGTGATGTTAATATTCGCTCGAAACAGAGTAGGCAAACTTTGGTGAAATGTGCTCACAGCTGTTGTACCTCCTGAAGTGTTTTATTTCTCTGCTCTCCCAGAATCCCAAAGCTTTCCTGGAAAGCTACGAGGAGATGCTGCGTTATGCCCTGAAGCAGGAGACCTGGCCAACCACTCAGCAGGAGCTGGAGGGAAGAGGGGTTGGTAAAGACATTATTTTTACAGAGTTGCAGAGGAGTTGGAACATAATTGTTGCCCAGAGAGGTTGTGAACTTCCCATTCCTGGAGGTTTTCAAGGCCAGGTCGGGTGGGGCTTGGAGCAGCCTGGTCTAGTGGAAGGCTTCCTGGCCATGGCAGGGGGTGGAACTGGGTGATATTTAAGGTCCTTTCCAACTCAAACCATTGATAGTGAATTTGTAGGAATGGCCCAGGAGTGAAAGAGCTGAGGCTGAAATATCACTACATTGACTTCAGCTTGTTAATGCTTTGTTGCTTTAAACCAAAAAAGTCCATCTCTTTTTTTTTTTTTTTTTTTTTGAACCTGTTCCCTTTACAAGACTGTTCTGCTCTGTGACAGGTGGTGTGCATGAGTTTCTTTGATATTGTGCTGGACTTCATCCTCATGGATGCTTTTGAGGACCTGGAGAACCCGCCCTCCTCAGTGCTGGCCGTGCTGCGCAACCGCTGGCTCTCCGACAGCTTCAAGGAGACGGTGTGTGAAACAGGGAGACCTTGTGCTGAGCCTGAGATCACAGTGCCAAGGCTAGAAAAGAGCCTAACCTCGTCTGCCCTGGCTGAGCTGAATTCTCTCTTTATGAATACCATGCTTTTCCTGGAGCTCTAAGCAACCATCTTCTGGCACATGGAAGTTGTTTACAGGAAAGCTTCCCTTGTTTTGAAAGCATCTGGTTGGCAACCAGAGTTATTGCCCTGGGGGCCTTTATCCGTGGTGTCATTGGGTTGTTGAAAGATGACAACACTTATTTTTCTGAATGAGAATAAGAGGATCAAAGCGTAGGGAATAATATGTGTGTTCTTTAGCACATGGGCATTCATTCTGGTGGTATTTCAGCAGACACTGAAGCTCAAATTACAGTGTTTTCCTCTAGTCCTGGCCCTCAGCTGTATGTTTAAGTTTGATGGACTGAGAGTAAGATGGTTGGGAGGCATCTTTTAACAGCTGTCTGCTTACAGTGATCGTGGGCTCTTGGGCAGCTATGTCAGATCATATTAGAAATCCTCAAAAACCCTTTGGCTTCAATGGAATGGATCTGAAGTGGCTAAATCTGCTTCCAGTTCATTTAAATTTTGTCATTTTGGAGTTGTTGGCACAAAAGGGTCGTTGCTTTGATGTTTTGACAGCAATGTGTTGGTAAATTTTGATTTTTTTTTAATACCAATAACCGATGGTCTCTGTTAATCGTAGGCTCTGGCAACTGCCTGCTGGTCAGTTCTGAAAGCAAAAAGGAGGCTTCTGATGGTAAGCAAAATTAATTAAAGGGGAAAGAATCTAATGTATTTGAAGATGAAAAGAGAACACCTATATCTTGAAAAGATACTAAATCTTATGTGGTAGAAGACTGAACTGAGTCACATTCTTTGTGATGCTTCAGAACACTGGGGTCCTGCTGTCACTGCTCCAGTGCCATGCCAGTATTTTATTCTCCCTTTTTCTTAATGTGAGGATTCAAAAGACAGCATTTCCTGGCTGATATTCCCTCTCCTCCTTCACAGTCATGTAGGAGTGGCCACGGACCCCAGGCAGCAAGGGACTGCTCCTGAATTGTATTTTCCTTTCTGGCAGCACAAGGAATGGCTCAGGCACTTCTCTGCTCCCCAGCTGATGCATTGGAAGCTGTGCTGGTGCTGCCATGCAGTGGCTCTGCGTTGGATATTTACATGTCCTCTCCTGGCTTGGTCTGGAGAGTGTAAATAGAGGCTGTAAAGACTGGCTGGTGGTTGCTTTTCATTTTATTCTGTTTATTTTCCTCTTGAAATAGTAGTTTAGAAACACGAATATAGTCATCCTTCAAGGGATCTGAAAGACAAATGTGGTTCTGCAGGAAGAGATGTTCCTAATAGCTCTTCACTTACTGATGCTCAGTGCTTTCTGTCAGGGAATTTGGAAGCTGATATGGAACTGGTTGCTAATACTGTCTGATAATGAAGACCAACTATTTCTTCCCTTCCCTGTGGCAGGTACCAGATGGCTTTATCTCTCATTTCTACTCCGTATCGGAGCATGTCAGTCCTGTTCTAGCCTTTGGTTTTCTGGGGCCCAAGCAGCAGCTCTCTGAAGTCTGCAGTTTCTTCAAGGTAAGGTGGCATTTCTACACCTGGTGTGTGTGGGACTCCTGTCTGCTGGCTCTTGGTGACTGATGTGGCATTAAGAAATCTGACTCTGTACAAAAGCCTTTTAAAAATCACTTGTTTCTGAGATGCAGACTGCTGAATTCAGGTTGATAAGGGTTCCCAGCACAATTTGCAGAACTGACAGCAAAAATATGTGATGAGATCAATTTATACCATCGTATTTGGGACAGATTATGGGTGCATATGCTGAAAGAATATCTAGTCTAAGACTACAGGGGATCTTACAAGGTTTGATCATAAAACCTGTATCCTCTTGTTGATAATGTCATGAGACATTGTGAGACAGGAGGATGTGTTGCATTCATTAAATGTTGGCATGGATATTGCCATGGACATCAGCATTGCTTTCATGGCTTCAGGAGCTCTGCTAGTCCAGTTTCATAGCCACCAAAACAATCTCCAGGCCAAAGCAGCTCTTTTCTTGGCTGTCAGACATGCAGAAAAATTCCTTATGGAGTTCTCTGCTCGCTGCAGCCCAGGCAGCTGGTACTGGTAGGTGGAAGGAGCTCTCTAGGCTGTAAACCTTCCCTTTTTTTTTTTTTGCAGCACCAGATAGTGCAGTATCTGAAGGACATGTTTGATTTTGACAACGTGAGGTACACGACGGTGCAGCTGCTGGCAGAAGACATCCTGCAGCTGTCGCGGCGGCGCAGCGAGATCCTCCTGGGATATCTGGGCACAGAGACCTCCCCAGAGATGAATGGCTCCCTCCCTGGGGAGCCCGAGCCACTGAAGGAGGAGCTCATCTGATGTCAGGGGAGGAAAACATTTTTGCACAAGGAGTTTTTTCTCCCAGAGACGGATAAAACTACCTGCAGTGTGCGGTGGTGGCAGCAAGACTTAACACACCTGGCAGGACCTTCTGCTCTTTGTAGCCAGGAGTGTTTGCTGGGATGGATCCAGGACCACTTGCCAGCTTATGGTTTGGATTTCTTCTTTGTTCCACCTTCCTGTTCTTTTTATTATGGTTACTTTTAATGTGTCATACATACATTGTGTCCTGAACTGCCCAAGCCCAGATTTTTGCCCAATTCCCTTGAACGGGGCAAACATACATACCTGTTTTGTCTGTGTGTTTTATGGGATGTAATCCCTGATGTTTTTGGTGTGGGAACAGGAATATCATTAGTTAATTTCTCCACTTGACCACTAGCTTCTCAAGGAGGCCTTGCTTGCTTTGGGATTTTCCTCTCTGCTCTGTTCCTACAGACATTAATTACTGCTGATTTTTACCTTCCATGTGCTAACACGTGCAATGTGACTAGTGAAGATTCCCAGGGAGGAAGAAATAGTTCTGTAAAGCACTGAAGTGAAATGCAGTCTGAAGCTTTAGGGAATTGGTCAGTTCCCTTGTTGTTGCTGCTCTTTGCAGACCAGATGATGGACTCTGTCGTGGTTATCCTCACTTAGGAGGTTGCTGAGGCCTGTGTTTGCTCCAAGACAAGTTAGTGTGATTTTGCATCATGCTTATGCATGCACAAAGTCAAAGTGCCTTGCTGGATTTCAGAATGAGCCAGCAGCAGGTTTTGCTGGGTAGGAGGTGTGGGGTGTGTATAAGCACAGGAAAAAGGTATAACATAGATCCTACTCCTATTATGCACAGGGTAGTAAGAGGTGCAGATGTTGGATGTATGTACAAAAGGGGTTATGTGTGCAGATAGTTGGAGAGCTGGGGTCAACCTTGCAGGGAGGAAATGACTCTTGGCAGTCTGTCAGTCCTGAGAAAAAGAGCATTATTTTGGGTAATGATCAAAATGTGTGTGTATGTGTGACCTGGTAGTGCTGGGTCAGGCTCTTCTCAAATGCTGTGATCCTTGTTGCACAGCCATCACCTGGAATCTGCCTGCTTTGGGATGTGAGCTGAGTTGGACACTCGTGTAGGACAGCAGCAGCAGAGTGTGCTGGATTTAGAGAATCCCAGAATGTGTTGAATTGGAAGGGTCTCATCAGGATCATCAAGTCCAACTCCTGGTCCTGCACTCGACCCCCCAACAATGCCTGAGAGTGTTGTCCAAACACTTCTTGAGCTCTGTCAGCCTTGCTGCTGTGACCACTGCCCTGGGGAGCCTGTTCAGTGCCCAACCACCCTCTGGGTGAAAAACATTTCCCTGATATCCAACCTAAGCCTCTCCTGACTCAGCTTTGTGCTGTTGACTTGAGGCAGTCCTGGCTTTTGTGTGAGGTTTTTCAGTGATTTGCTGAGTTCTTTGTGAGTGCAACACCACAGGTGAAGGTTGAGGTTCAGCCTGTCCTATCTCCACTTTTAATCCACATACAGCTCCAAGTCCCATCCTTGCAATGGGGAGGTCTTCAGGACTTCCACAAAAAAATGAGCTTCACCGTTTTTGTTCCAGTCATATTTTTGCAAAGGGTTAAAAAAAAATTAAGAATCTGGAATTTCCATATGAGTGGAAAGGCAGTGCATGGGCTTGGAGAATACAAATGTCCTCTTCCTCTTCAGATCTCTAATGTGAATTCTGCTGGTAAAAGCAGGAAGTAAACAGAGAAAAAATAAACAGGAGGATGTAAAAGGAGCAGATAAATGTGTTGGGCCGTGTGCTCTGGGGTGACCCTGCTCTGGCAGGGAGGTGGGACCAGGTCACCCACTGGGGTCCCTTCCAACCTGACCCATTCTGTGATTCCCTGAGATGCTCCTGAGATGTTTGTGGAGGGTAAGTGTAGAGCACAGTAACATCTGTTGCTCTGTAAGCACATCAGGCTGATGTGGCTTATCCTGGAAACCAGATTAATGCAATAAACAGGACAATGCTGAGGCAGAAATGAGGAGCAGCTGCCCCAAGTGAGGCTGCATGGAATAAACTGTTGTGAGAAGGATTTAAGAGACAGTAATTGAAACTAGGAAAGGTCACTGAGGTGTCTTGCTCCTGGCAATGAGGAAGAAGAGAAGTAAAAGAGGATATTGTATTAGCATGGCACACCTGCTACCAGTAAACTGTGATTCAAAAGTGTGGTATATTCTGAAAGCAAGTTACTTTGCCAAAAATAATGTTTGTAGTGTTTTATGCTGTTAGATGGCTGGTTTAGAAGAAAGAGTCACTTCAGCAGCTTTTGTATAGTGGTTAAAAAGATGCTAAAATGTGAAGATTAATGTAATAAGACAGATTGTAATTCTAAACAATCAGTGCTGTTGAATTCCATTTTTAGAGTTGTTTTATATGTATTTATTTACTACTTTGAGTGTCTTTTGGCCTCAGTGCTTGGGCAGCCTGCCTGCCTTGTGTACAGACAAAAACACTGGCTGCTGACTTTGGGTCTTTTGCATCCTCCTGGGAGAGGAGACTGAAACAGGGTCCCCCTGAAGCAAACACTAACTTGCACTGTGGCTTTTTAAGCCGAGAGATTGTAAATTCCTAATCAATCAAATGAAGAAATACTGTTTTATAACAGCTTGATGCTTTTTTTCCTTAGCCCTTGTTGCAGTCAGGGCGTTGCTGTCCTCCCAGTGAAGGTAATCAATGTCGAGTTCTCACCCTTTGCCCACAACACTGACTTGGTCCTGCACCAGCCACGGTTGTCTGTTGAGAGAAACTGGTTTTATCTTTACTGAGATGGATGTTAAACTTCCCTAAACCTCCTCTCTCATTTCATTGCTGCTCTTTGTCCCCCCTCATCCCATTGTAGCTCCAGAGGAAAGGCAGAAAAGTGTTTGCAGCCACTGAAGGGAACTTCAAGGGCTCAGAGGAGCTGTTCCAATGGAAGAAGCTCTCCCTCATCTCAGGAGTTCAACTCCTTTGGATCCAACCCTGAGCAGGGACTCGGGCTGCTTCCATTGATCCCAGAGAGGGCTCAGCCCAAATAGTGACTGTCTGCTACTTGCCTGTTTTGCAGGGTAGAGTAAAAGGTATAATGGAACACCTGCCTGCCCTCTGCCTTCCTGAGATCCCTAGAAAATCCTTTCCCCAGCATATTGCGTTTAGCAAAGGAAATTCTCCAGTATTAGTAGCAGAGATACGTATTTGTAGAATCCCCAGAGATAAGACATTTGCCTTTTTACATAATAAACCCTTATTCTCAAGGGGTTAAATCAGTCTGGGCTGACTCTTGCAAGATTTTAACACTGATGGGGATTTAAAGTGGCTTAGCAGCTATGAAATAAAATCCCTCAGTAGTTTCAGATGCTTAAACAGAATTTAAAATATGCATGACTTTCATTTTTTATGTGGAGGTTGTAACAAGCTTCACCAGTGGTTAAAGTACACATTCAGTACTTCAGTATGTATGTAGAGACTATGCCAATTGGCTTTAGGAGGGTCTTATGATCTTTAAAGCACATTAATAAAAAAATTACGAGGAAAAATCTGCCTTGTATCTACAGGATCAGTGTGGCTTTGAAGAGCATGACTTGTGCTGTCTCATACAGGGAGGTGGGAAAGCAGGATTTTATTTACCCCTCTTCAGTAGAACATTCCTCTGCCGTATCTGAAACTAATGAATGTAAACTTGTGCCTATTTTTTTCTCGATTTCCTGAAGGTGTAAAAATCTGTTCTTGTTTTGCTTCTCTTTTTCTTTGCAGCTATTTTTTTTAAATATCTTTAATCTTAGGATGTGGGCATTACAAGTCAAATAAAACTTTCCTTCATTGATTGTGGTTTTTGTTTCTAAATTCCCTGGCAACACATTCTAGAAACTCAGTTTCTGATTTAGGTGACAGTTGTGGTGATACCTTTGGGCCTAGGGATGGTATAGAACAAGGTTTACTCAGAGTTAAAATTATGAACTTCAAGGGTTTAAATGTAAACTTAAAGGGTTTGTTTGCATGAGGAGTCTTCCATGGGTCTACTGACAATTCCATAGACTAAGCAAGCTGTAAAATAAAGAAAACAGCTCCTTGTGCTTTGAGCAGTGGTTGGAAACTGTGGGGTTTAATTTTTCAGGTTTTTCTGTGGTGGTGTGGCTGTGCCTGGAGTGTGGTGTGTGTAGGGTATCAGGCTGTGATGAAGTGGAAATGGGAATCCCAGTGAAGAGCAGAACCTTTTAAACATTGTCCAAGCCCTTGCAGCATTTATCAGCCTGCCAAACTCTGTGAAACCCACAGCAAAGCCTGAGGGTTGGTATCAGAGGTGCCCATCTGCTGAACAATGCAAAAAACTCTTTTCACTCTTCTGAAGCAACTACAGGAGATTTAAATACTTTCACTTTCAAACGACACAGAATCCAGACTGAATCAGATAGGCTGTTCCTTCCACAGCAATTACAATTTCTTCCCTCTGTGAGCATTAATGCAAGCCTGTCATGAACTCTGATGCATGCAAATGAAATGTTCATGAGTAGGAAAATTTTTGTCTGGCGCCACACCCTGAGCATCAGTGGAAAGAGTTAAAAGGAGTTTATCTCAGTTTCCATGGAGTCAGACTCCACACTCATCACAGCTCAGGAGCAGCTTTGTGCTTTTCTATGCTGAGGAGCAGAGCAAAGGCTGCTCCCGTGTATTGACACTTTTTTTCTCCTGTTCAGGAAGGAGTGGGTGAATACAGCAATGAAGCCCACAATTTTCAGTACTTGTCATGGTACATAGATCAAATGTAATCCACTCTGCCAGCATAACTCTACATTCAATAGCTTAGAAAGGAGGAGATTTATTTAACTTGGATAATGAAAGCAGTAAATCACTCAGGCTCTCTCATAGCAGTCTTCTTCTGTGATGAAGTGAGCTCCTGCAGCAAATATTTGCTCTTTCTTTCCAAAATAATAAGACTTTCATGCTGTTTTTCTTCTTGCAATGCCAAGAAGAGTGTGGGGTTTGAAGAGCCTGTTAAAATGAATGGGACATAATCATAATTGAAACAGGTATATTACAACTGCAGGAAAAGGAGTTTTCTCCCCCTTCTGAAATCTTATTTTAAGGGATAGAAATCCTGGTCCGTTGTGCTTTCCTGACACAAATTAAAGGCTACTCTGTGCTTGTGTTTACCACATCTTGCAGTGCTCTTGCATATTTATCTTTTTAAAAGCTGAATTAACTTTGGTGGTTTGGTCTGAAGGTGGGTTTTCACATGTACACGTTCCCACAGGAGCTGCTCGTCCTTTACAGAGTTGGATGCGATGATAAAAATCCATCCTCTCCCTAGTGTAAAATAACTCAAATAAATATGTATTTTCAACAAAGTTTGGACCTTATCAGTGAATCTTTCCTACGGGGGCAAGTACAAATGTGCTCAGAGCGGCGCAGCGATGCTGCGATGTGGAAGTATCTGTAGCAAAACCCTTTTAAATGAACGATTCTCATTTAAAAACACGTATTTCATACGTTTTATATTTTATTGTGTTGCTTTTTTTTTTTTTAAACAGCGACTGCGGTGGCTGCAGGGGGATGTGAGGAGAGCACGGCACAGCCATTTTCCAGTCAGGGGCGTGAGGGGAGCTCGGAGCGGGACCCGCCGGGGCTGTGAAGGGAACCCGGACAGGGTCCCGCGGGCTGTTCCCACCGGCGGTGTGAGGGGATTCCAGGCTGTTCCCGGCGGGCTGTACGAGCTGTGAGGGGAGCCCGGGCTGTTCCTGCCGTGCTGTGCGGGGTGTGAGGGGATTCCAGGCTGTT
>VXBA01000881.1:1466564-1498309 GCA_013399895.1 Serilophus lunatus | reverse complement strand
GGGGCTGTGTGCCTCCCAGGGTGGGTGTGGAGGCCGGAGTGTCGCTGTGCCCGCCGTGCCTTTGGCCGCCGGGGGGTCTGTGGGCTTTTCTGGGGGCTTCTCAGTCGGGCGGCGCTGGGGGAAATGCCCGGGGGGCTCCAGGTACGGGGTGTCCCTTTGCTCAGCTCTTGGGGTCCCTCAGTGCGGGACGGGTGGGATCCATAGCGATCAGGTCCGGGCTGTGCTGGGATGGATCCCTGACCTGGCAGTTTGCGGGAGCAGTGGGACTGTGCTCGGAGATCCGCAGCCTAAGCAGTGTTTTATCAGTAGCTGTGGTCCTTTGGAGCTCCTCTTCAGGCACTTTGTGCTCTGGCTGCTTGTAGGTGATGGAAAATTGAGCTGTTAAGAGTGTTAGTATTGAGCATCTGGTCAAAAGCCAAACGCAGTGTTCTCAGTGTTTCCAGTTCTCCCAGTGAGTGCCCGAGTTGCCGTGAAGTCTTGCTCTGTGTCCTGTTTCAGGAGCTGGGTTTTAGTTCCTGTTGAAAGCTCCTCTCAATAGTCCAATTCCTAAAGTGCTTCTGGATTGAAAGTGCCCGTTTAGCCAGGAGGCTTGAAATGGGACAAGGCTGAAAAGGTCTGGCACTGGAGATACATTATTTCTTGGCCCTCCCCCTCACTGCTCTTCCGTGGTTTTCTGAGATACTTTATGTGAAGAATTGGCGTTTCCTTTTCTGTGTTGCATTTTCCTTCACCCTGTACACTCCTCTGCCATCCCTCTTCTCAGACAGATTAATGTGGCAGTTTGGGGGAGATGGGGAATAACCTTCCCAGTGGTTCTGATGTGTCTTTGTCTCTCACCTCGTTTCCTGAGCCTGGCACACAGAGTGTCCTGTGCTCCTTTGGTTGGGTTGGTTTGGGGGAAATAGCTGCTCACGGTTTATCTGTGACATCCTGAAAAATGTGACATAACTCGGTGATTTTCTCTCTGCACTGAGCACTCTTGCACAGGCAGAGGGAGGAGATGGTTGTGTGGAGGGGTAAATCAGCACTGAGATGAGGGTTGTGTGTGGCTGAGGGTGGACACTGCCTTGGGTAAAACATGTAATTATGGAAGCCTGTGAAGTGGAGACAAAGGACTAAAGCGTTGAAACAGCTGGAGGTTTGAGAGTTTGCTTATTCATTTCCATAGAATCATTCAGGTTGGAAAAGATCTCTGAGGATCAAGTCCAACCATTCCCCCAGCACTGCCAAGGCCACCACTCTCCCACATCTCCAAGTGCCGCATCTACAGGGCTTTTGAATCCCTCCAGGATTGGTGTATCCACCACTGCCCTGGGCAGCTGTGCCAGGGCTGGACAACCCCTCCTGTGAAGAAACTGTTCCAAATATCCAACCTAAACCTCTCCTGCTGCAATTTGGGGCTGTTTCTTCCTGTCCTGTCACTTGTTCCCTGGGAGAAGAGCTTGACCTCCCCTGGTTTCCCCCCTCCTGTCAGGGAGTTGTAGAGTGTGAGAAAGTCCCCCTGAGCCTCCTTTTCTCTAGGCTGAGCCCCCCTGGTGCTCCAGCCCCTTCCCCAGCTCTGTTCGTTTCCCTGGACAAGCTCCAGCCCCTCAATGTCTTTCTTGTTACGAGGGGCTCAGACCTGAGCCAAGGGTTGGAGGAGGTGCCTCGGCACTGACCTGGGCCAAGCTCTCTTGCCCCCCTGGGCACACCTGGACTCGTGTTCAGCACTTCCAGGTCCTTCTCCAGCTTTCCAGCCCCTCTGCCCCCAGCCTGGAGCTCCATGGGGCAGGACCTGGCACTTGGCCTTGTTTTGAACCTCATACAATTTGCCTCAGCCCGTGGATCCAGCCTGTCCAGCTCCCTCTGCAGAGCCTTCCTGCCCTCCAGCAGGTCAACATTCCAACTCGGTGCCATCTGCAAACTGCCTTGGGGGGGGGGCTCTGGATCCCCTCATCCAGATCATTAATAAAGATGTTAAACATGACCAGCCCTGGAACCCATTCCCACCTGGATTTAGCTCCATTCCCCACCACTCTGGGCCTAGCATCATCCAAGGTATAGCTGTTCTCCAGGAGAATTCTGTGGGAAATGGTGTCAAAGGCTGCACTGGAGGCTGGGTAGACAGCATTTTAAAATGACTTGCAGTAAGATGGTAGGTCTGAGGCTTTTACCTGGATTTGGGGAAAGTGCTGTGACTTTATTTAGAAAGCTGTTTACATTCAGCCTGTGCAGAGCTCAAGCCCAGGTCCATAAAGCTTCTGGATAATGTATATTTATAAAATAGCGATGTTGGCAGCGTGCTCAGCACCGTGGAGTTAATGCAGCCTTGTGCTGCTGAGAGGGTCAGAATGAGAAATAGATCCTGCTTTTTACCAGTATGAATTATTAAGCTGTCTTGGCATGCCATGCACTGCTGTGTGGCAAACTTGGCTGATCCCAGAGGCTGCTGAGCTGCTGGGGCAACCAGCTCTTAAAACCTCAGGTCTTTAAAGACTTCCTGCACAGAATTCCTGTCCCCCCAGCTTTGATCTGCCAGGAGTGATGGTCCCACTCACTGTGACCTGCTGAAAAGCTGTCACTGCTGATTTCTGCCACACAAAGCCTCATTTTTGGCTCCTGCATGGAAATGTGGAGGAGAGAGGTGTCTCCAGGAGAGTGGCTCGTCCTCCCTGTCCTGATCTAATGTTTCCTTATCAACACTGATACACCAAACCCATCCTTGCTGCCTGTGCAGGGCTTTCTGTGGTGTCTCCCTGAAGTGAAATAAATGAGAAACAGCTGGTGGAACACTGTGGTCACCAACTGCAGGCTGCTCTGAGGAATGGGAGCTTGGAGACCTGACTGTAATCCTACCCTTAGGGAATGTCAGGATCAAACACAGGGAGAAGAAACCAGCCATGGCAGTGCTGCTGCAGAGGACAGCCTGGAAAAATACCATCCTGATCCTGCTCTCAGAATTTTTTTTGATCCTGGAGCTTTTCATATCAGCAGCTGTTCTTTGGTGAGACCAAGGAATGATGTTGCTGGCAGGTAGGCAGGACTGGTCCTTCCAGGAATGAGCTGGTGATTGCATCAGGGCTGTGAAGTCCTTTGATGGATGTATAAAAGCTGTCTGTTCTAATTGCTCTCTGAGTCCATTTCTGCTTTGGATCTCACAGGATCTTTGGCACTGAGCTTTGCAGCTTAATGTGGTGGTTGTTTCTTTTCTGTTTTTAAGTCCATTTCTCAGTAATTTCATCAAATGCTCTCTTGTGTGCAGTGAGAGGCAACAATTGCTGGCTGTCCATTTCTCCATATAATTCATGACTCTATAGAACTGTTGTATGCCCTGTTTTCCCTTTTCAGCTGAAAATCTGAGTTATTTGATGTTTTCTGAATGGCTGTTGTCACATACTCACCTTTGTCCCCTTTCTGTGTGTACTCTCCCTTTTTTAGCTGTGACACCAGAATCACATAATACATTCTTGTAGTTGCTGTAACTTCTGTTTTGCTCTTAAAAATGTGTTCTTCTTGCCTTTTTCACTGCTGCAGAGCATTGGATGCTACTCTGAAGGTATTGGCTCACAGTGAGTCTGAGGGGGTTTATTTGATAACAACTGAACTCAATCCTGTCTTGTGTATAATCAGGGTTGTTTTTTTCCCATATTTATTGCTTTGCATGGGATGACTTTGTGCTGCAGATTTAAAATTCATCTTCAGGAACTTCCTGTCTGTAGGGTGAGTTTCACTGGAGAAACATTGAGTTCCTGGTTTGTTTGGGTGTTTTTTTTATTATCATTTGGAGAAAAGAAGAAAAAAAAAAACACTTCCTCTCTCCAGTGCAGCTGGTGCTTAAAGCTCTGGGACCTTCTGAACCTCTTACAGTGGAGAAGTTCTTTAAGGACAGAAAAGTGGCCAAACCTTTTCTCTGCAGAATGGCACGGAATCCTCCCATTTTCCCAGTTGTCCAGGTTGTTTCCCACAGCCAGGCAGAGTTGGAGGGGCAGGTGTGCAGAACCAGCCCGTGGGTGAAGAGATGGGATTTGTGTGTGTGTGTGTCCTTTGGCTCAGCAGTTCTTGCTGCTGTTCAGTGTCATCAGCACGTGCTGTTCCTATAGGAATGTTTGTCCTGATAACCCTCCTGTGGCTCTGGGCAGAGTTGGGAGCTCATTCCATAGCTGAGCAGTGTCTGCTGGAAGCAGCAGGTCTCACTCTTGTTTGGCTGCTTGAATGCAGAGCTTGGTGCTTCATCTCCCAGTGCAGGAGTGATGTCTGATTCCTGCCTTCACACCCTGATTTCAAACCTCCTCAAGGTATTTTTGCTGCCCCACAGCTCGTGTGATGAGATGTGCAAGCTGAGGATATGACTCTCCCGTGTCAGGACTGTTTGGTGATGTAAATGCCCCTCACACACACACACACACACACACACACTGCATGTTGGCTGTGCAACTTGCACACATGCACTTGGCCAAGAACACACAACCAGCAGCAGTGCCACAAATAGATGCTTCAATAGGAAGCGGTGGTGGCAAAACTCAATCTTGTGGTAGGATGTGGTTTGGGGGCTGTTGATTCACGTTTTTACATCCTGTGCAGGTTAAGCTGATGTGGTGAAGCCTGGGGATATTTCCAGTGAAAGGATGCTGGGTAAAATGTTGAATTGGAGCAGAAGTAGATGCTGAATGAAGGCTGAAAAAAAAAAATAGCTTGTGTCTGAGCTATGTATAGTGCTGCACATACTTATCTCTTGGCCGCCCAAAAAATGAGCTGTTGCTGCCTTTATTTTTACTTTTGGAGCTCCAAGGGATGTCCAGGGAAGGCTGGACTTTAAAAAAGCAGAATTTAAAGCTAAACAAAACCCAAAGTATACATTAAATAGATTCTCCTTTTTCACTTTTGCAGAGCTTTTGTCTCTGTTCTTGGTGGTTGGAGGAATTGCTTTCAAATTCTCAAGCTTGCTAAAATAAAGGAGAATTATTTTTGTTAGAAAAAGGGGGGAGGTTTGTGCTTGCAAGATCTGACTGGACTTCAAAAAAAACCGTGGCTCTCCTGCACGTCTCTTTTCCCTGGGAATGAGTCTTGGAAGTCTGGAGTGTGAGAGGAGATGGGAGTGACCCCAGGAATGAGGCTGGGAGGTCCCCTGAGCACTGTGTGGGGATCAGTGCTGGCCTTTGCCTCCTTCACTGGGGATTTCACTCCTTCTGGAGCTGCTTTGGGTGGTGCAGCCCTGCCTTGAGCTGCTGATCCAGCAGCATTAGTGGGTTCCTGCTGTAGCTCCAGTGCTGCCTTCAGCTCAGCTGTTTCTCTGCCTCCTCCCCTAGAAAAAGTGCCTTCGGAATGTGTCTGTTTAATTGCTGTTAGCTGCAGTAATGTGAAATATAATTAATGCTCTCTGTTCTGATGGACAGCTGAAATGTTGGAGGAGCTTTTGGGGCTGAGATTGATAAAGGGCTTGGTGCCTGCAGGCAGCGTCTGGGGGAGATGGGTTCTGGGTCTGCTCAGGTTCAGGTGTGGGTTGTGTGCCTGTGAAGCCTGAGTAGCTTGCATTATTGGGAATGTTCTCATTGAATTGGGTGCTGCTGATCCTATTTAAATTAAGTATCCTTCCACCATCTGCACAAGAAATAAACCTCTCCAAAAGATAAATAATCTGGTTTAGTTTCTACTTGACAAAATTATGGCTTTTAGCCTGGGAGTGCTGAGCCTTTGTGTCCCATGGATTAACAGAGTGAATGATCTGAAACATGGTGGTTCCTGGACGATGAGCTCTCTTCAGTGGCAGTGCTGGAATTGAGACTATTGGAAAGCATTCCTAAGGCTTGCAGGGAAGTTTGATTGTCTGCTGCTTTGTCTCATGAATTCCCTCATCACTGGAGACAGGATTCATTTTGTTGAGAGCTTGTGATTTTTGTGAACCCACAAGGGGCTTGATTCTCTATTGCCAGGTAAATGATCCTGTCCCTTCCATCCCCTTTGTGTTACCACGAGCTGTTGCTGTTCTGCTTTGGGAGCATTTGGAACCCAGCTGATGTGAGGCAAACCTGCCATATGGTGCAGGAAAAGTTTCAAATTCAGAGCCTTTTAATGCTTTTCAGGTTAAAACCAAAATAGAACTTTACATCAGTGAAAACCCAGTGTGCTTGGAGGGGTTTATCCTCCAAAGCTTCCCAGTTTCACTGAACTGAACCTCCTGCTAGTAATCCTTGCTGATGATGGTGGTGGCTCCCAAATCTAACTCAGATTCCAGAGGTTTCCATGCCCTGTACCTGGTGTGACCGCAGCTATGTGGCAATCACAGCAGCAGCCTGAACTTTGCTGCAGGCAGGCAATAACTTGGTTTTTATCAGTTCCAGCACTCAGAGACTGAGGTTAAAGTCCTTTTTGCCAAGTGCTGCTCTAAAATGTGGGTGCGTGGGCTGGGGAGACTGAGTGTCTTGCAGTGGAATTGATGTAGGAATGAGTCCAATGCTCAGCCTTGCAGAGGCATCCTGTTTCCTTTTGAGAGGAGAGAGGAAGGATAAATTTTTGTGGAGGCTGATCCTTTTGTGCTCAGTGATGGCATGGAGAGGATCTGGTCTCTGAGACCCAGTACACAAATTACTCATCTCTTGGGTTCTCCCTGGGTTCATGCAGTGGGTTTGGGGTAACTTTTGTCTTTCAGGATTCTCTGGTAGACACTTCTCACTCTACTGACACAAATTGCTGATCTTGGAGAAAAATTACTCTAATTTTTGTTTCCTTGGAATTTATGTTGTCATCCTCTCTCTGAATACTTCTGTGTGTTTCCTTTTTCTGTGAACTGAGGCAAGAGAGACTTAGATCAAAATACACAACTACTCTTTACTGCTTTATCCCAGACACTTCTGTGTGGGATAGTTCAGGATAAAGGGTTTGAGGCACCTTGTGACCCCTCATGAGATCCCATTGCTGCTCCCTGATTCTCTCTGGGGGATGAGTGGACTGTTAGTTATCTGAGTTGGGGGCTCAGAGCCCCTTCTGTGTGATACGAGTGGGCCACTGGTTTCAAAGGCAGAGTCTCCTTTATTTCCCTGTTATCTCCTGCTAAATTTAGCTATTTATTTCCTCCCCATTTTGCTAATGCTAGTGTTCATGCAGACACATGGTGAGACAGATTAAGAAGCTGATCCAGCTGAAAACTAACCCATTTTAGTAAGGGAGTGGGAAAGGATTTGTTTGGGCAATGTTTGCTGGTAATTGCTGGCATAGGGAGGCACAATGAGTGAGGGGGAGGGAAGGATGCCTCTTTTGCTGCAGCCTGTGCTTATGTTGGATTAAAGTGACTCTGGGCCCGCACCCGTGGCCATTGTTGTAAATTGGGTGGCAGTGATCTCTGCTGAAGTGATCTCTGATGCCAGGCTCCCCTCATCCCTGATTTTGAGCACTGCCCTCTCCTTGCCTGGGCTCCTCCAGGTCACTCAGCAATTTGCTGCAGTGCTGAGTTTGCCCCTCTGCTCCCAGTGATCCAGAGCTCCAGCTGACCCACTCTGGTGGCAGGGGAAATTCACACTGATTCGTGTCTCTTGTTTGTTCTCCTCAGGTGATTTCTCTGGCCAGCTTTTAGCTTATTTGAGTCTTGGTCCAATATTCATTATTGTGGGCTTTGTAACACTCATCATATTCAAGAGAGAGCTTCACACGGTGAGTTCTTCTTCCCCTTCCCAGCCTCTCCTTGTGACAAAAGCCTTTCCTTTGTCACCTGGTGCTCCTGTGTTCACACTTGTTTTTCTCTCTCTAAAGAGCAAGCTTAGGGGAGGCACCTCCCTGTCAGAAAACAGCAGGAGACACTTAGCACCAGTAGCAGGGTAAAAGGCTGCTCAGCCTTTGCTGACTTCTCTGTTGCTCTGTGGTGTGTTTTGGACATCAAGGGAGATGTCTGAGGAAGTAAAGAATGCTGTTGCAGAGTGGGAATACTCCCAGGATCCAGTAGGATCATAGCACTGGTAGGTTCCTGCAAACTGGGCAGCAGCATGTGCAGGAAATGGTGTGTGTAATTCAGGAGGATGTAGTTTCTTTGAACTACTGAGGTGGAAAAGGGGTTACAAAATAAAACCTACAGATTCCTAAGGGAGTGGATCTGTCTTTAAGGGCTGCTTCTCAACTGTGATTTGAATACCAGGGCAGAAGAGGGCTTTTCTTGTCCAAATTCTTGTAATACATAATGCTTTCTGTCTCTTCTGAAAGGTAGTTAGGAATCAGTGTCATGGCTAAATTCTTATATAAACCTCTTGTGACATTTACCCTCAGCAAACAGATAAAATAGGGGCCACTGAAAAGGCAGAAGATTTCTAATAGACAGATTTCTAAAAGACAGAAGATTTCTAATATAGGGCCACAGTGTCATGGGAAACAGTGGCTCAAGGGACCTGGGAATGGGACTTCTGACTAGGAAAGGCAGCTGTTCAGTTTTGGCAACCCACAAGTTTCTTGTTGACCCAAAAGAGAGAATGAGCCAGAGTAACTATTGCAGAGATTTATAGGTTTATCCAGGGACTTGTTAGGTGTTGGCAACAAGACAAGTGTTGAGGTTGATTCCCAGTTCTTCATGTGGGAAGTTCCCATTAGGCTGGAGAGAGAGACACTGCCTGACTTGGAGCAGCCTGACCTGTGGCTCAGGATGTGGAGTTGAAGAATTTCTTCATCATCTGGAGTGGGACTGAGTGTTAAGGAGGCAGAGTGTCCTCACCAGCTGGGAATTTGATTGCAGCAGCAGGACCGATTTGGGGGAGGTGTGTGGACTGTGGAATTAAAGAGTAAAAATAAATGCTGCCAGGCTGGTTTAGCTCAGGATGTGAATCCATTTTAAACTGAAGACAGGAACATCAAGATGAATATATTCATAGAGGGAAAAGCCAGAAAACCTAAAAAGTCACCTTTATTTTAAGGTATTTACCCAAATAACAGTGTCTGCACTCCCCCTGTTGGTCATCAGGAAAAGCCAGTGCCCAAAAACCTGTTAAGAAATGTCACTTTCTGCACTTCCTGGTGGAAATGTCCAGGCAGAGGAGCTGTACAGTGTAATTTGTGTCTCTTTTTATGTATCAGCTGCTGAAAAGCTGCATATGCACAATGTGTTGCCAAATACACAAAGTGAGCTGAAAAATAAATGCTTTTCTTCCTCAGGTAGAGCAATTGGAAGCCGTTTTAACTCTAGTAGTCAAAAAAGAAAATTAGAAACATAATGTTTGGGGTTTTGTCAACAGAGAGAGCCTGGTAAGTAGAAGGATCTTTTAGAGGGGGTGACACAGCTGTCTTGCCTTCACAGATCTCTTTCTTGGGAGGGCTGGCCTTCAACGAGGGAGTGAACTGGTTAATAAAAAATGTAATCCGGGAGCCTCGGCCGTGTGAAGGTAGGGAATGGACCATGGGGGTGGTGGTGTCAGTGGAGTTTTGAGTGGGATGCTGACTGTGAGGGGTTGGAGGGTATTTTCCCCTTTGCCTCATGTTGATTTGGGATGTTTGGGTGTAAGGGGGCTGGTGGTGGGGCCGTCTGAGCAGGGACGTGTCCTGTGGCCTGTGTGCACATATTCCAGCAGAGTGTTCTGGCTTCACATGTGGAGCATTCCAGCTGCTCTGTACAGAGTAGACCTTGACCATACTCTTTCTTCTTCTCTTCCCAGAAGCCCACTCAACAGTGACCACAAAATATGGGATGCCATCCAGCCACTCCCAATTCATGTGGTTCTTCTCTGTCTATTCCTTTCTGTTCCTTTATTTAAGGTAAAAATTCTGTATCAGGTTTTGGCTATTAATATGTTAAAACACCTGAAATAGGCGGCTCCCTTGCTGGGTGCCACTTGAGTGGGATAATAAAATTAGATCTGAGGCCCTGTGCAATTTATTGTGGCCTGGATGGATGGAGCATGTCTGTCTCCATCCGAATATAGGGCTGGAGTTACCAAAGCTGAAAACTGGAGAGTGTGGGTGGGGCTCCTTTCCCTTTTGGGGTACAGGTCACCCAGTTTGCTTTTTCTAAGCTGATGGTCCCTCAGTGTGAGGGAAGAAAAGGGGGGAACAGGGAGGAGGAAAGAAGAGCTGCTTTCTCATGTGCCCACTCAGTTTGTCAGTGGGATTGCCTGAAATGTTTTAGGTAATACCTGCCCACTTGCATGACTTTTCTGTCCTTGATGAGGGAAGTGAACTGGGTTCACGTGCTGTGCTTTTCTGAAGTCCTTGCTGGGGCATGGCTCTGTCTCGTGGCTCCACTGATGAAGGAAGACAAAACTCACAGTCCCTCCTGGCTCTGTGGGTGATGGAGGGGCTCTGATGTCTTGGTTCCCTGTTGCATATGCTCAGCATGTGCCTCTCACATCAGTTGCAGCCAATGTGAGCATTCTGCCTTCCATCACAGCAATCCCTGTTGACACTTGGAAGAGACACACGTGTGGCTTTCTGGCTTCTCTTTAACTGCTGCCAGTGGGACAGATTGCTGCTGGGATGGGATCGAGCTGCCCATGGCCCCAGTGGAGTAGAGCTTTCCTAGGGTTTTCCAGGTAGTGAGGACAGAGGTAAGGCCTGCTCAGCTCCCTGCCCTGTGCTAATGGCTCTCCCTCTCTTTCAGAATGCACCAAACAAACAATGCGAGGTTTCTGGATTTACTATGGCGACATGTACTGTCCATCTGCCTCGTCACAGTGGCTTTGCTAGTCTCATATAGTAGGTATGGAGCAACTGTTTGTCTTATGCTCTCATACAAACCCGTGGCCCATCACAGCCACCAGCCCTGTCTGTCATTCCTTATCCTGCTTTTCCAACTTAATTCTTGACTGCGCTGAACGAGTCGGAGCTTTGTGGAATCTGTTGTGTTGCTGTGAGATCCCTCCAATAAGCAAAGGTGCTACGTGTGTGGGGCTTCACAGAAGCATTTTTAAAACTCCAAATCAGCAGAGCTTGTGCCAGTTATCCATAGGCTCCATTGCCATGCTGCAGCCTCACTGCCTCGCCCTCTTTCCAGCACTAATCATGGAATCATTGCCCCATTCCTTGGCAGCAGCCTCTGCAGCATGTGGGTTGCTGCAGTTGATCAGTCTCATTGTTTTTCTTGAGCATTAATTAATCATTTATAGCCCTTTGGCTTGCAAGATTTAGTCGTATTTAGATGAATAAAGAAAACAAAACTTTGATCATGGATTTTTTTTTCCCCTTAGAAGTTTTAAAAAAAAAATTACATGCACACACACAAATATCAAGTGAGCTCCAGTGATTGGAAAACAGACAAATTCAAGGTAGAGATAGGGCCATGTTTTCCACAGGAAAGTAATTACCTGTTGGCACAGCTGACTGTACACTACAGCTGATTCCTTAGTACTGATTATTTTAAATTCATAAGAGGTATGCAGTCTAATTAAAAAAAAAAAGAAATTAAGTGGGCTGTGCTAGGCAGAGGGTCAGATTAGATGATCATAATGGCTTTATGATATAAGGGGGAAAAGCATTCTGAATGTAGCTCATGTAACAGGCCAACTGTGCAGCTTTCTGAATGGCTGCAGTCCCAGTGAGCACAGTGGTTGTGTGGCCTTCATGCCTGTCACGTTGGGGAGCACCAAAATCACAACAAAAATGCTGTCTGTATTCTTAAAAGCCTTTTAAGCCCCAGCTTTGTGTCTTGGAAGGTGCTTGTCCTTTTACTGGCTTTGGTTCCCACAAGAGACTTTTCCAACAGTAAGAGTTCCTCAGCTGATCCAAGGTAGATGAAGAATGTGGAAGGTTATTGAGTTAAGCTCAAACTAAGAGTGCTCTGAGCTGAAACTGCTGTAGCAGGGAAGAGTTTTTCCCAGTTTCTTTCCACACCATTTTTGCCAGCTTTTTATTGAAAAAACATGAGCACTTTTAATATCTGGAGGATAACCCACTCAGCCTCTACGGGCCCAGTGAAACCACAGCTTGAGACTTGCCTCCTTTTGATATAAAGCCTGTCTGGTGACTCTTGTCTTCCACTGCAGGGTTTATTTGCTTTACCACACCTGGAGCCAAGTCCTATATGGAGGTGTGGCAGGAAGCATTATGGCCATAGCCTGGTTTGCCTTCACACAAGAGATCCTAACTCCTCTCTTCCCGAGGATAGCTGCGTGGTAAGGCTCTTTATTCTGTGGAGGCTTGTTACAGATGTTAGGAATGAGAATTCCTGGGCTGTCCTAGATTTGCTTACTGGCTGTTGTGTAACCTACTTGTTCCTCCATGTTGTCTTGTGCGTGCTTATACAAAGCATCCTGTGTCCTTGATAAGGGTGGGGAAGAGAGGGAATTTAATCAACTGCTACGTTTGTAAAGCCCTGCTAAAGCTGAGAGGTGTGGCAGAGTGCTGGAGGAACTTTGCAAGCAGAACAGGCATTTCTTAATGTCTAATGACCTAGTAAAATGGCAAAGCCACTTACATGTAATGTAGTCTGGAAATATAAGGAAACCAAAAAAAAAAGGAGCTTTTTGATTAAATGTAAACAAAGAATTTTTTCCCAGCCTGAAGTGATAGAAGAGTTCTCTTAACCCAGGAGCATATTTTGTGCCATTTTTTATTTGGCACACTTTTTTGTTAGCTTTTTGTTTGTTTTTTTTAAAGTCTAATTATTTCCCCCTTTCTACCACCTTGTCTTGTTTCCAGGCCAATTTCAGAGTTCTTTTTAATCCGAGACACCAGCCTCATTCCTAACATCCTGTGGTTTGAATACACAGTCACGAGAGCAGAAGCAAGGTAAGTTCTGTTGGGGGTGGAGGAGCTGTTGCTGGTTTGATTCATCAGATGCAGTTATTAATTGATTTTCTTATATGTAGCCACTGCCATGGGTAGGATAGCACAGAGTAAAGAAATACCAAGTTGTGTGTTAACAGCTGCATCTGAAAGGTGAGTCTGGGGAGTGTGAGCTTTAAGAATGTTTCATTTAAGTAGTGTTTCAGCTCCCTGGCCCATGGTTTTTCCAAGCAGATGTTTATAGTGTCGTGTACACTGGAGATGGGGTGGATGTTTAGGAGTGGGAAGGGCTGATCTCCCCATAGCGTATGGTGGGCACAGCTTTAGTTTTGTGTGGAGCTAAGCAGGGCCTTCCTCTAATCCTCCTGCACTTTCCCACTGATTTGACTGGGTTTTACCACTGGCAGGGTTGGGGTCCCCTGTGTCACCTGTCCCCCTTGTTGCCATTGCAGGAACAGACAGCGCAAGCTGGGAACAAAGCTCCAGTGATGCGGGAACGTGGGACCAGAGTTTTAACGGAGACAGACAAGAGCAGAGACCTGGGAGCAGCAAAGGAGCCTTTAAACAGACGGACCAAAGGAACAGGCAGGGACCATACCCAAAACCTGAAAGCCTTTGCTCTGCTTTAGCAGCTAAGCTGGATGCTCCCTGATGCATGTGGGACCGTGCAGGAGTAGAAGCTCATTTTCAACACAGATGCACATTGCCGGTCGAATGTACCATCCTGTCCACGTCAGGGGAGGGGGGAGAAACTGCCTGGTGTCGTGTTCGGGGGAGGGAAAACCAAAAATGAATCCTTTCTGTGACTCTTTTTTTTTTTTTCAGCATGAAATATACACACTATTTATTTATTTTTTTAAATGGAACTATTGTTTTTGGGGTGGGTGAGGCTGTTGATTGTGTGTTTTTGTTTTTTGCCTTTTTTTTTCCCGGGTTTTTCTTTTTGGAAGAAGATGACAAAACTAATCTCAAGTCGATCATGCTTAAGTAGGGCATTTAATTCTCACAAACTTCTTAGGAGGGAGGGGAAATAGGTTGGGGGGTGACCTAGACAGAAGGGAGAGGAAGACTTTCCTTTCTGCCACCAGTTTGGGAGATCAAAATCAATTCCAACTGCACTTTGTACAGACAGAAAGACAGACTATAAAGATCTGATTTTTAACACTAGTGACAGTTCTGCAGGGAAGCCTGCACGGATACCAATCAAGGGGAGTGTGTGTGTAAAACAAAGGAAAACCACAAATATACTGACTATTATTTTTTTTTCCACTGTTGCTCCTGTTGTGTAATTAGCAAGAGTGTCCTTCTCAGAATCTCTTCTAGGTGGCAAGATTATCATACATATCTCATATTTATTCCATCTCCTCCTTTACACTTTATTACCTCAGGGTTTCTGTGATCTGTGCAGTTTTTGTTCTACTGAGTGTGCTGAGGGCACTGGGAAGCCCATTGGTTGTAAGCAGTGCTGAGCTCCAGTAAGAGTCAGCCCAAAGCCTTACAAAATTCAGTTGCTGGTCTCTGTCTTAAGCACTGGATTTTTAGGGTTTTTGTCTGTTAAAGCTTAAGGGAGGGATTTTTAGGAACAAACGTAGTGACAACCAGAACTGAACAAGGCAAGTGACTGATAACTAGCTCAGCTGCTCTCTGAATTATTCCTTGTAGAATCCTGTTAGAATCCAGCTGTGAACTCCCAAGTAGGGAACTTGTCCTAGCAGAGGCTCCTGCCACTTACCACAGTAGCTTGGTGGGGGTTCTGCAGTTGTAACCTTGAATGCTGAACTCCTACAAGCAAGTTTTGCTTTCCATCCTTCTTCCATTCTGGGTCTCCGTCTGGGCAGTGGCTCTCTGGATGCTGTGTCTCTGTGGGAGTGTGCCTGCCATCTCTGTGTGCTGGTGATGCCTCCGACCTCTGTGATCCATCACTTAACCTGGCAAGGGCTATACTCCAAGTGCTTCAGGGCTGTGCATGGACACTTTCTGTATTTCTAGTATATAATGCAGCAGTTCAAGTGTAACTACAGAGAAGTATTTATTCAAAGCACAATTGACTTGAACTTTCACAGATAAAGGACAGCTTCTGAACTGGCTCAAAGGTCATCGGTGTGCCTTCGATGCAGTCATGTGAGCAGAGGTAAAATGACTGTCCCATCTCAGTCTTGCTGCCTGTTTTACTATCTCCACTTTAATCAGACTCCTGCATTATAAAGCTGCTTGAAGTGAGATTTTTTTTTTTCTGTTCATCTTGGTTATTTTTTATTTTTTTTTTATGTTTTCATCTGTGCCTGTTGCTATAGGAATTTGTGTGTTTGTGTGGAGTGGGAGCTGCTGTTGGACAAGCAGAGTGTTAACTGTGGAAAGTGATCCTGATCCAGGAGATCAGGAAAGAAGGCTGTTTAAATTTCTGTGTTTAAGTAGCTATGGGAAGTAAATTAACTGTTTTCAGTTGTTACAGCAAGTATATATATGTTTGGTTTTTTTTAAGAACTGTTTAGTATTTGCATAACATGAGCATTCCTGTAACATCTGAAGGACCTGAGCACTGGATCTGTTGGAAGGTGCATCATAATAAAGAGGCATCTTGCAGCTTTCACAAAGATCTGCCTTAGACCAGCTCTGTTAGGATGAGACAGGACATCAGAGAGGCCCCATGACATGGTGGTACCTTGTCTTTCAGTCTGAAAACTGGTACTAATCGCTTATGTCTTGCAAAACTGTTTATTTTCTTTTTATAAAGTGAACTTAAAGCCAGAACGGAGATCACAACTCTCTTCCCCGAGGCCAAGGCTGAAAGAGTGGATTGTTTCAGGAGTGGCTTAGCACTTCCCCAGCCTCTCAAGCTGCTATGACAAACTGCTGGGAAAACTAAATCTGGAAGCACCTACTGAGTACTAGAGCACAGGGAAGAGGGTTCATCTCCTCATGGAGAGCAGTGTAGTGTAAAAAGCTGTTCCTCTTCACATTGCCTTCAAACCCAAGCTTCCTACAGTAATTCTTAGGAGTGAGGGAGAGAAGAAGAGCTCTTGTAAGACACTGTAATAAACTCCCCTCTGTTCTGTGTTTGTAACCTCCATCTTCTGCCTACTTTTGCTGTACCTTTTCAGAGATCTTTGCAATACTTGATACGGTAGAAATTCCTTAGTGATTCCATGGATTTTCTTAACTAAATGGTGCTGTGCAGGAAGAAGATTTGAGCTCTGCCTTATTATCTTACACTTGTAAGAAGTCTCCTGCCACTAGTTTTCTGAAACGGAGTATTTTCTTTGGAATATGTGGCTTTGCAAGCAGATGCTTTCTATCCCTCCCCTCAGCGGGGCTGGATGGAGATACGACAATAAAAGGAAGGTGACAGAATGTTGTGGTTCACTGTTCTTGCTGTCCCCACACAAACATCCTCCAATAAGGGCAGTTATGTAACTTCTGGAGTGTCTTAAGGAGACTTAAGCCTTTTTGTAGCACTTCTCTGTTTATTGTGTTTCAGTTTATTCAAAGAATGTTTCTAAACTTTACATGACATGGATCCCATTATCCAAACAGGATTTAACACAGCTAACCAGCAAAGCATGCAACACTACCAGGCTGTGTCAAAAATTGCACTCAGACCCCAGGAGTTATCTGAATATTTTCAGTCTATGAATTTCTTAAATGTTTTGTTCCAAATGAGTACTTTTTCTGGAGGTTTAGTTTCTTGTACTTAATGTGCCTTTAAGACAATGAACATCTCTTGATAAAACAATCAGAAACAGGGAGAAGAGTATTAACACTGAAAAAAATCTAAAAGGTATGAACAAGAAGGACATCACATTTTACAACTTGTACAGTAAGAAAAGACTTTTTAAAGGAAAAACCTTTTAATGATTTTAGTGTCTTTTCAAGCACTTGAAAATCAGCTTCATTCATCTGAATGTCAGCTCTGTGTATCAATAAGGATTCATTAAGTGGGTTATGAATCTCGTATCTCTTCCAGGGTGAGAGTCTGCTCCTTGCAGCTGTACTCTGCTGAAACTAGTGGGATATCCAGATTTAGATCCAGGATAGATCAATCCCATCTTCTGAGGTACAGTCACAGCAGCACATGCTTATGCTTAATCTTTAATAGGCACTTTCCTTTGAGACAGAAGTGGAGAAGGGCCAGTCTCAAATACTTCAGTGGCACTGCCTGTGCTTGAAGGCAGTGCAGACACAGAAAAATAACTCATCCCCTGGCAACAGAGGCTGATTCAGTAAGGGGGGGAGGATTACTTTGGCAAAAGAATATTTTTTTCATGTAAAAGGCTCTATAAGCCCGGATGTAATTCCAGTAAGGTTTGATCTTTTCTGCAGTATTTACACAATCACTTACAGTTTGATAATACTGAGTATCCTCTTGCAGTTTTCAGTCTAATTGATACAGAGGAGTCACCAGAGCAGGGGTTTGTCCTTGCAGGTTTGTAGTGCTCCTATTCCTGTTTTTAGGCTGTCTCCCTCCATTCAGGATTCTTCTAAAAGATCAACTAAATCCATGTAGATGGTGTGAAAGTGGCAGTTTATACAATCACTGGCTGTGCAGGTGAGTTTCAGTTAAATTTCTTCTTTAAGGTCTGTTTAGGTGTAAGATAGAAGATTTGAAATAACATCCTTTCAGGAAGAAAAATGCCAAAGCATTGGCTTGTCTTTTGAGAAACAAATTAGAATGATCTTGTTTCTCTTACTTTAAACGGCTTTAGTGCAAATTTTTGTTCACCAAGGCACTTTGATCACATCCCTAGCAATTACTTCCCTGTTAAGAAAACAGGTCATCACAGTCCTAAAGCTTCTAGTGTATGGTGATGTCCCAGCAGACACATCTTGAAGGGTGTGCAGTTTTAAATACAGAATTCCTGTTGCAGACACAGCACTAGAATTCCTTATTACCATACAGTTTTACTAAATGAGTGTAGCCAGGAGCTTGGATTCTGGCAGATTGGGTGGAAGTAGTTCCTATGCTACCACTGTACATTAATGTTGATATCTCATCTTTCACTGTCTCAAGTTTGTCAACTGAAGATGAAAATGGTATCATGAGATCATTCTCTCACAGAATAAAGCTGGCACAAATTGAAGTAATATTTCAGTGAGAGAGAACTCCCAAGAGTGGCAGAAAAGGTGCTGTTACTGCAGAAACAGTGGCTGCCACAGTGCACAAACATCTACAGTGTCCACGTGTTCTCAGCCTTCTTCCTGCTTTGCAATATTTTCTGCCTTGTTAAAGCAGAGTGATGTGAAAGAAGGCTGATTCTGCAGCTGCTTTTCTTTTGGCCCTTTCACTCTGTGGGCCAGAAACGGAAATATCTTCTGGAGTTCCTGATCTGAAAGTTCCTGATCTGAAACATCCTTATTTGTCCACAGCTCAGATGTAACAGTGTGCCCAAAAAGGCTGTTTCTGAAGGCAAGGTGTAAAACCACCTTGGGTTAATGTGTAAGTCCTGAAGGAGATGAGGCACATGGCCTTCTAGCTAGTAAACAGAGTCAGCGTCTTTTTCTTTTCCTCAGTTCCAAAGAAAGGTACAAAGCTTAGCAAGTATCCTGCTGAATGCATAGACAATCCCTTCTCATCTTCTCAGATGACAAGGTACATAAAGCCTAGGCTGGCAAAACCTATGAGAGAGGAGTTTTATGGAAGCTTTGTGGGGAAAACGTTTAGGCTGAACGGGAAGACCACAGCAGCAAGCTTAACAAAGCCCAAAGCAACAACAACAAAAAAAACCCCAATAAAAACCTTCTTAGTTTGTAGAGTCACGTTCTGTTGTTAATAAGGTCAGTGCAATAGAAGGGAGATCCCAGCATCCTGAAACAAGGGGAACATTCCTGTAAAGCATATCCTGGTTGGTGCCTGGGATAAGTAGTTCAGTGCACTCTAACAAGACTGGATCTGCTCTGGCTTAACTTCTTTTTCCCCTTGACAAAGTTCAATGGTGAAATTTTGCTGAACCAGCAGAAAAATCTTCAGTCAAGTTCAAAAGATGCTCTTCAGAAGATTAAACCATCAAAAAGACTTGATCTTACAGTAGTTACATCATACAATAAACATTCCCTGCTTTTCCTGGAGAAGAACTACCTTCCTCACCATATGGATTTAGACACTGGTAAGGACTGTACTTTCTGTATTTCTATAGTAAGTGTTGTAAAAATTGTATTTGAGTCCTCTTTGAGGACAGGAAGGTGCACTTTGCATTGATGGGAGAGGACCAGTCAGTTCTACTTTGTCTTGAGACTGTTTCCTCTCACTACACAGTCTGATATCTGCGGGTGAATATCTGTGGGTGACTATCATGTAACCTCTTGCTGAAAACAAATGGTAGAAGCCTTCCTAGGTTCCAGGGGCAGCTGCTCTCTCAATTACTTTCTGAGGAATTGGGAACTTCGGTGCATGAGGCATAGCCCCTTTAACTGGGGGGGGGTGTTTGCATCATGTTTGCCTCTTACAGTTTGGATTTGGGAGCAGCCTGGAGCAAGATCCTCATGTCCAGCAGTGCCTTCTCGAGATAATGTGCCATGCGGGCGGCGTTTGTATCAGCACAGCTGTTGAAGGCTGAAATTGCAAAGTTGATGTGTTCTTCCATAGGGTTGTAACAGATTCCATAGCCATCTGGAACCACGGGACCAAAGCACATCACACAGTCTGTCTTTGCTGGGACCTGTGGAGACAATGTGATTAAAACCTTCTGAGCAGTCAGAGGGAAATGAAACCATCAAATGCAAATAGCTCTGTCGACAGAGGAAACTCAAACTGCCCTAGAAGGGCCTCTGGTCAGCCCCACCTCCCACCACACCCGTGTTGGATCCTACCATTTAATAGCAATGTGTTGTCCTCTGCATTCACAAAGGAGTATTTTTTCCCAGGATAAGTTTGTACTAAGTCACGAGTAGAACTTTACTGGTAAGAACCAGAGCAGAGCAGATAACACAGAGCTGTCCTGGCAGATGACTTCATTGATCTCCCTTACACTTAGACACCAAACACTTCTGGTGATCCTGGCTTTGGTTATGTTAGTTTCTTACAAGGCTGTGAGGGACTGTGGCAGCTGTTAAGATCAGATCTGCAGCAGGCTTAAACATTCCTGAGCCCAAGTGAAGATCAGTTACTAACAGAAAGGAATGAAAGAGAAACACAGAGAAGAAAAGCATGAGAAGAAGCAGAGAGAGCACTTCTGTCCTACCTGGCTGGTTGAGAGATTGAAGTGCATTGCAACAGCATAGGCTGTGTCCATGAACAGCTCAGGCATGCTCACAAGGTCCTCGATAGCCTGGAGCTTCAGGCCTAAGAGGTGTCGGTCTATGGCGTTGCCCCGTATGGCCTGGAAGGAAGGAAGGAAGGAAGGAAGGAAGGGCAGATGAAAGCCAGTCCAGCAGGCCAGTGAGCAAAGCTATCCATTTCTTTGGGTCAAAAAAAAAATATTCTAAAAATCTAAATATTTAAAGTTAGAAGGAAACTAGATCTTGCCTTTAGGACCAAGAGTCAGTCTTGATTGTAAGGACACAGCAGTGGAAACAATCTTACAGTTCATGCCCATGGCTTCCCCTCTGGTTTAAGGGGTTCCTGTGCAACTTTGGTTTTTATCAGCAACAATGATGGTTAAGAACTGAGGCTATTGAAATACTTGATTCTCTCCTTTAGGTCAGTCACAAGGGGACACTTCACCCACTACCTAGAGAGACGTGTTCAGTCTGTGGCCCTAGAGCACTGTCAGACCTTTGCAACACTCATAGACATATTGCTGTGTCAGAAGCAAAAGCTGTTAAGGTCTTGTCTTTCCTCAAAACCCTCATTTGCTGGGTAAAACTCCCAAGTTTAGCTGCACAGAGGACACTCACCATATCTGTGTATGCCCTGTGAGCCTGTGTTGCTCTCCTCAGCAGGTCTGCTTTCTCCTGGTCCTGAGAACACACAGATTTAAGTTTTTCTGCCGAATGGAAAACTTCATTTTGGATGTTTCAGTGGGATGGAGGGCACCTCTGCCTTGCATGTCTATATGAAATTAATCTTTATATTTACTAGATTTAATTTTTACATAATTTTGTTTGCATTACTTCATTCTGAGTGGAGTAGTTTGAGTAGCCAAACAGCCTTTTAGAAGGGACTTTTTGGTGGGATTGGAAATACTCACATGATTCCTAGACTTGTGAAAGAGAAGCCAAATGTAACCTATGGTGCGTAAATCTACATTTCAAGCTGTGTTTCAGCTCAAATTCATAGGGGGGAGCAGTTCTGCTCGGCTGAAACCAGGGTTAGCCAAATAAGCAGTGTTTTAAGAGTGGAGTCCTCTACTCTCAAGTTCCTCACCGATTTGTCAGGGCTGTCCATGGATTGCACAAACTTGAGGGAGTGCACGGAGGTGGAGCGGATAGTGTCGGTGCGGCCCAGGCGGAACATCCTCAGCGACGCGCTCTCGTACGTGGCACAGGCGTGGCCGTACATCCTGGGATGTGGAGGGGAAAGGCACAGCACTGAGTCTGCCCAGGGAGAAGAGCCCTGCAGAGGTTGGTCTGTCATCTTTATCAGGGGAAAGGCACAGCACTGAGTCTGCCCGGGGAGAAGAGCCCTGCAGAGGCTGGTCTGTCATCTTTATCACGGTCTTTTGTTTGAGTCTTGTCTGTGAGGAGGTTGAGGAGTTACCTCCTGGTGGTCTTACCTGTAGTACGCCAGCTGCAAGGCTAGCTGGATGAAAGCATCGGGGCTTATCTTCTCTGATTTTGGGAAGCCTTTCCCAAACTGATGAAAGACCATGACTTTGATATCCAGATCTTCAACCATTCTGCAAGTTAAAAAAGAGGGAAGCGTTCCTTTGCCTGTTGCTTGTTCTGGTAACATAGAGGTATGGATTTGCTTTCACAAGGCTCAGAGGGAATATGCTGTGTGGATCTGACCTGTGCAGGGACAGAGAGCCCCAGCACACACAGATCTGTTTGGGTGGCACCACAGAAGTAAGATTTTTTTGACTACTGCTGAAAATCTTCACCAGGTTAGATGGGCTTGTGTGTGTTTATGCTTCAGTATTCCTAGGGGGATCTTGTAAAACCTTGCTCTTTCTCAGCAAATGGGATGTAATTGCCTATTTCCAGCACCTTTCACTTTATTCCTGGCAGGTGGCTTTAGTGCTTTTCAGCTCAGTTCAATGCTGTTGACCCCAGAAGTCAGTGGGAAAACTCCCTGGCTGCAGTGGGGAAAGCCTCATTTAAACCACTGACATGCTCCAAAGTGGGACATGAACTACTCTCTGTCACTCACCAACCTCTCCACAGCTTCATACTCACATGTTGAGGTTTTGCTTTGCCTTCTCAATGTCATTCTTGATTTCTGGAGTGATGTTAAAACGCAGCTTTTTGGGCATTGGGAGAGGGACCGTGGGCGATCTGACTCCCTCAGGTTTCTTCCTGCACAGAGAAATGGTTCTGTTTCACCTGACCTTTGACATGAGGCTCATGAGCCTGGACAGAAATCCACAGGAGATTTTTCCTAACACCTTGTGACACTGGTCACAGCCTGAAAAATTCCTCAAGGTGTTTTATGGAGGGTGTGAATGAAATGCCTTTTGTGCCTTCAGCCTGGAAAAAGAAACAAACACCTCTTCCAGGATAAAGTTGGTGCAATTCCCCAGGAGTGGAAGCAGTAGTGTCAGAGTAGCTTGGCCACTCTGTTCTCATAAATACAAGAACAACAGCACCTAATTAGCATCCTACTACCCTTCCTCCAGGACAGATTCCTGGGGAGTGAGCTGTGAAGAGGCATGTTCTTGGGAAGCAGGTGGTTTAAAACCTATCTCCAACACTGAGGAAAAGCAGAGGAGGCAGGACTCACGTGAACTCCACGACGTGATCCAGAAGAGCAACGATAGGTGGACCTTCAGAGGGAGCATGTTCATACACGAGACCACAGGAACCATCTTCAGCAATGATGAACTGGGAGAGAAGCATGACAGGACAGTGTTGAAGACAGACATGCAGTGTGTGAGGCAGGAGGTACCCAGAGAGGTATCAGTGACTCCCTGTCTGTATCACATCCTGTCCTTGCACACTGGAAAGGTAACACAAAGGTGTCACTTAGCAGAACAGCAGTGGAAGCCTTTCAGGAGGTGCAGAAAATTGGAGAGCACTGTTAAGAGTTCTGCAAAGTTCTCTGGATAAGGTGTGCCCGACATACTGGTGTGCTCAGTGCTCTGGCCATACAGAGGCTCAATGGTTCTGATTTACTGGGATGCACACATAGTAATAGGAATAACATTACCCCATACTGGCTTATCCGCCCTTTTCACTTAGCTGGAGCATCTAAACTTTATCTTGTTAGTGAAGAGTGCCAAGTAAGAACAGAACAGCTGAAAGCATGATGAAGAGTTCAGCAGGTACGAGAAGGATCTTCTAAAGCACCACTGCTACAATGCACAAGACAGGATATGCCAACTAATGAAGGAAAAGCTCCAACAGCAGCTGCTGTTGAAGGCTCTTGACAATCCTGAATGGAGAAGAGATCAGAGGGGTGCTGTGGGATGGCAGCATACGTTTGAAAAAACAAAACAAAATGCCATTGGGCAGCTCCTGGCAGAACCAGGAAAAGTGACAAGCCTGGAGGAGATCCAAGGAACAGAACTCCCGTCGTTTGGGCTGCCTCCGAGCAGACGAGGCGTTGTTCACAGCAGCCAGAAAATTGATTTATAAGGAACACAAAGACCTGCTGCACTGAGTAAGCGTGGGCAGAGGCAGCAAAAGAAACAAATCCCTGAGGCAGCAGAGCGCTGGTGACTGCAAGAGGAACCACAGGATCTCGCTGTCAGCCACCACACCTCGTCTCCCTTATTTTTCCTCTCTTCTTGCCTGCACAACGGGTGTTTCGGATTCTTTGCAGCCTCAGGAGAAACCAGCTCCAGACCCACACCTGCAGCACCTCTAGAGGACCAGCCCTTACCTGCAGGGTCTTGTCGAACCAGCGGTTGCCGCTGTTCAAGCGGCTGCCTCCGCCGTGCAGCATCTGCGCGGCCACACGGCTGTTGTAGATCTCCTCGGACACCCGGGGCATGGGGGCATCCAGGCACACGGTGCAGATGCTCCTCTCAATGGCACGCACAGATTCCTTGTTGGTCTTATCTGGGAGAGAAACGAAGCCCCGGTAAGGAAGGGCAGTTGGAAAAACTCGTGTTTCAATCAGAGGGAGGTTGAAATTGGAAAGAGTGGGTTTGGAGGATCCAGCGTTGGATTCCTGTTGTACCTCAGTGGGGGTGTACACAGCTAGTAAAGGTGTGAACATGCTGCGTTCGCCCTTGTTTTTTCACATTTCTTACGTGCTACCCATGTGCAAGGCAACAAACTCTGGGATTTCAGGTCTAGCAAACTAAACTTCAGACTTCGAATCTGTACCTTCCAAATCAAAAATAACAATGGTTTGCATTGATTGCTCTTTGGGGTACAGAGCTCATGTTATCCGTGCTGAACAAGCAAAGAACAGAGCAGATCACAGCAGTGAGGTTGGTAACTCAAGGATCTGCAGTGTTTGTTAGCACTTGTGTGTTAGGGACTCTACAGACCTTTCAGGAGGTTGTTGTAAGCTTTTGCCCAGCTGTTTCGGTGGTTGGTGGTGAGGATCCCAATAGGTTCTTTGTTTGTTTGGAGGGAGGTATTCCATATCTTCTCCAGCTGGATGAAGAGCTGGTCAGCAGTCAGGGGAGATCCATCACTGTTGTAAACATCCAGCTCAAAGAACTGAGGGTAAGAAGAGAGGACATGGACAAAGAACATGAGAGAAGTTTGTTATTGTCCAGTCCAGAAACAGGGAGAGAAGGTTAAGACCTGACATAAGAACTCAGCTTGTACACAGACCTTTGAAGGATGCTCAGAATTAAGACACCCAAGTTCAGCTTCCCTTGCAGGGCATAAATACAGTCCTGGTTTTGAGAAGCTCAGAAACCATGGTACACAGGAGTAATTCCTGTTTTTGAGACCAAGCTGTGGTGGGGAGGGCTTGTTACCCAATTTTCACTTGCAGTTTCCACTTCCAGACATGATTTCTGGGTTTTGAGTGACAAGAAGTACATAAACAAGAGGAAGAGAGCATTCTTCTGCCTCCTACTCTGTTTCTCACACATGGCGATTCCAGCTGTTGGCCTCACTGGCCAAAGGGGGATAAAGGGAGCAGGAACGAGTCCCTGGTGAGGCAAACCTTGTGGGCAGAGACTTTCAGTAGCTAAAAGGGACACCTTGAAAGCCTAGAAACTGCCATACCTGGAAGTTGTGAACCACTGTGATGTGTCTGGACTGCTTTTTGCCTTTGGCATAGTTGACAATGGAGTCCCGCTTGGGCCCAGGAATGCGACAGGATGAGAGGATCTGGTAGTACTGGTTCATGCAGAGGGGCTTCCCACCCAGGTACTCCACTGGAAGGGTCTCACTAGAGACACAGCAAGGTAAGGAGAAAACAGATCAGTGTGAGCAGGTCTGTGTTCCCCACACAGAGTCAGCCATGCAGCTGCTGTCACTCACTTTTAAAGGTGCTGGTGGGATAAAAAAGGGATTGTCCTTCCCCATTCCTGTCAGCCTCCTTAGTAGGGGCTACAAAAAATGTTTACTGGCCTTTTATTTCGGAAGGGGAAAAGCACTGTCTGTGACAGCAGAGAAATCCCTAGGCCTACTCCATATCTGTAATTTTGAGTCACGAGTGTCTGATGTGCTGACATGATTCATGAACTATGACTACTTCAGCAGTCATATATATTACAACTACCCTGTTCACAGCTAGCCCTGAGCCTTGTCTGACTGCTGGTGCTGGTAAACATATTTTTGGACCTTAAATAAGGCATGTTCAGCAGAGATTTGTTGGTGACTAAAAGAGTAGAGGAGGCACAAATTTCTCTAGAGCGCATTCCGTCTAGCTGGGAGATGAGAAACACCAGGAACCCAAAATGAGAGAAGCAAATTCCTGCTGCCTGAGCTCTAACTTGTCCTGTGAACAAACAAAAGCATGAAGCTCCACGGGACTGTCCTTGGTGCTTGCTCCCTCCAAGCACATCTGTGTGCCAATGAAAGCATTAAGGTAAACAAAGAACATGAAGAAAGAAAACTGTTTGCTTTTTCCCAGTGGAGGTGATCATGGCAGTGAGCAGCGCTGGGGATTACAATAACTCTTTTCAAGTATGTGCTGCATTCTCTTGCTTTTCTGTTTGGAAGGGAGATTTATGGATGAGGCTCAGCCTCTCTGTGACAGTGAGGAACGTGTGAGCAGGCACGAGGGTCAATAACTCACTTGTCAATCATAGCCTTGAAATCCAGGATGCCCTCGATCAGTTTGGCAGCAAACCTGGAAAAATACCAAATGTAACAAGCTGAGATTCAAGCACAGACCATCTGGGGCTGAGGAGGATTAGCAGAGCTGCTCCTTAGAAAGCTCAGTCTTTCTGCCAAGCCCCCATTGTGCCCATCTCTGGTTTGTTGATACAGCCACTCTGGGCTGTGATTTTGAGATTGCTGGATAGTCCTACCATGTGGCACTTTTTTTTATATAGCTTACTATATCACCAAGGAACTCTGGACACCTTTCAAAGAAAGCAAGATTCAGTCCAGTTTCATGAATGATTGTCCAACAGCAGCATTTGTTACTAATGTGTGAGGATTTTATCACATCCAAATTCTGAGTCTAAGCATTTAAACAGCACCAGGAGAAGGGGATTTCTGCCCTCTGTGGCTGTGATGAGCCACATCAAACTGCTTAGCTGGGAGTGACAGACTGGCCTCCTCTGAGCTGGAAGCTCCCACTCATCCACAGTGGGGAAGGAGGTGGGAGGTCACTGGGACAAGAGGTTGTGGACAGGTGGTGCCAATATTTGCAGGCTGTGTCCTCTAGATTGGCTCAGCCTTACCCATCCCTGGGAGAGATCAAAGGACACAACTCCAAGAACCTGAGGGCTGTTAAATGAGACATCCTGCAAAGTAGTTGTCAATGAAAATTTCTCAGCCTTATGGCAAAACCTGAGGGAAACACCAGTAAGAGAGTATGTATGCCTTTCCAGAGAGTGAACAGCCTGAGAGCAGAGTTTGCCAGACTAAGGAGCGGAGAACACCACTTTCTAAATTTGCCTTCTGGTTTCTGGAGCTTTAGTCTCAAGCCGCACTGTCAAACTTTTGTGCAGCCACAAGCTACACAAACAGACTTTTAGGTTGTTTCACACAGGAGCCCAGATTCTTGGGCAGCTGCTCAATCCCACTGGATGGGCACTGGCAGTTCTCCAGATCTTACCTGCTACTTGGACAATTTAAGAGGGAATAATATGATAGAGAGCTTTCAAAGATGTTTGTCTACTGTTGCACTGTTGTAAAGCTTATCCTCTGCACCTCTGCTCAGGTGTTTCATAAGGGTGGGAGGAAGGATTTGTCCCCAGCCTCACTGGTACCTCCCCTGGCTGGTACTTTTGCTCTGTCAGGGTAATGCTGACTGGTAACTGTGGCAAAAGTAACTGTGTAAAGGTCAGTGCTAAGGTTTTGCAGGTGGGTTCAACACACTCATAGGGGTGGTTAAAAATTAAAGGGAACCCATGAGGCAGAGAGGGCACGGCAGGGTCTGATTGCAAGGAAAAGCTTGGAGTGGAGAGGCTGGTCACTGTAAAGTTTCCCAAAACATTAAATCACTGAAACAGCACACTAGGGGACAGTCCCTGTCAAGCTCCCCCATCCCTATAAACTAGCAAACTCCAGAGGCATTCCTGGGTGATCTCCCTTACATGCCTGGGCTACTTCTTATGGTTCCTTTAACTGCACACACAATTTTAGTAGCTCAGATACATTCTCACGATGCCTCCAGCCAGTGATATGACCATCTTGTAATGAAGATCTGTGCTAGAGTGAAGACATAGGTCTTTAGTCCCTGTTTAATACTTGAGCCACTGGACTCTTTGTTTTTCTCTCCTAATTAAATATTTAGTCTGATGCAACCAGGAGTTTCCTTACAGCCTGGAAGGCTTGCCCTTAGGGACCACACGATAATTACTCTTTCCCAATCAGCCTGAACACCCTCATCCTTGTCCAGCACAGAAACCTCATTCCATCTGTAACCTAAGGGAAAGAAGAGAAAATCTTTACCTGAGCTGACCCTGTCGATCCAGAAAGTCCTGCTTAGGTAAAACCACACCTGGGCTGGAGTGGACCACAACTGGCAGGCGATACTCCAGGTAAGCTGTCTTCAGCCACCAGTCTGAGAGCTGGGATGGAGAAAAGCAGAGAACTGCTGCTGTTTGACCTGAGCCCGACTGACAGGTCTCGGCATCCTGCCCCAGTTCTGTCCCACATTTTGCAAACTGGGGTTTTTGCTTTGCAGGTGGAAAGGGAGAAGGGGATTTGAGCAAGTGCAGGGCTCGAGCAGAGGGTTTCCTTCAACTTCTTGGGGCACCTGTGTGATGCTGACAGGACAGAGCCTTCAGCAACCACAGGCAGGGCCAGTGACTCCCTGTTCTGCCATAACCTCTCAGCTCACCCAAGTCCAGGTGGAGCTTGCACAGCTCAGGGAGGTGATGCCATTACGACACAGGTGCCAGTGGCTGCAGCCCGGACACAGGAGAGGTGCCCATCAACCCTCCACCCTCCCTACCCAGAGCTGGGGCCACAGTCCTGACCTACCCAGTTCTCTGTTTTCCTGGCTCTTCTCTCCAGGCCTTTCTGCAGCCTCTCCCCGACACCTCCCGGCTTGCGGAACTCGGCCACCAGCTGCTGTGTGTGGTTCAGCTCCTCCTGGCTCACGATGGGCTCCAGGGCCAGCAGGTACTGGTCCAGTGTCTGCTGGAGTGGCGGCACGGGGAGGTGGGGCAGCGCTTCCTGGTGGAGTTGGAATCTGCCTGGGATCTTGCCTAGAGCCGTCGGCTTCAGCAGGCCACAGGGCCTGGCCTGCAAAGCACAGAGCAAATGTCGAGACAAAACTTCCCCCCAACGTGTGTGAGGTAGCAAATAACCTGGATCTGGGAGCCTCCATCCCAGCCTCTCCACAGGCACACAGGTGTCCCAGCCTGGGAGCAGAGCATGACTGTCTGCTGGAGAGGGTGCAGGGCATCCAGGAAAGCTGCAAAAGAGAGACTCCCTCCCAAGATACTGATTCTCAGCTCCTCAGAGAAAATGCTGCTGGGATAATGACACATCTCCCCTTCTCTGGGCACCTTCCAGTTGAGTTGCCATGTGTCAAACCTTCCCATCCCATGGTAAATGGGAAGAAATTTGCAGAAGAAATAATCATTTTATGTACTGTCAGGAACTTTCATTATTTTTTAGAACAGCATAATGCTAAAAAGTTAAGCAGAACCCTTGTGCCAAACCAAACTACCCCTTTGGCTTTGAGGAGGCAAAATTCAGCTAAGTTTGAGGCCTTTGCCTCTTCTCTGATTGTTGAGGAAATTGTGGGTGATGCCAACAGGCTGCTGGGATCTAATCAGGTAGTGTGGGAGCAAAAGCCTTAGAAAGCAGCAACCATTTCCCTGGGCAGAGAAATAACACAAAGCAAACTCATGTGCTAACTGGTAAATCAACTTGCCAGTTTTCTCCCAAAGGAATAACAACATCCTCTTGAGCGAACAGGGTGAACATCCTTCATCTTGAAGATACTTAAATTGTACTCTGAAGGTTTCCAGTTCCCTCTGCATCTCCCTCTCCATTGGATCTACTGAATCAGACACTCCTGCAGAACTTTGGACTTTGTGTTGTCAGTGTACTGAGGATGCAAAGCCAGAGAGAACATTCCCTTTGATTTCCAAAGCAATGAGAAAACAGCTGTCCCCCACACCTCCTCCCAGCTAAGTTAAGCACAAGAGAAGAAAGGTCCAAATCTGCAAGGCGACAAAATCCCCAGGAAAAATGCCCTGTGCTCTCTGGAGGACCTGGCAAGAGCTGTGAGATCGAGGCTTAGAGAAAGAGGAGAAAAACACAAGAAGGAGGAATTACTGAAGCATGAAAGAAGAGCGGGGCTGGGAAGAAACAAAAGGTGTTAATCATGGCAGCGTGGGCATATACTGTACCTTCTCTGCTTGCTTCTGCTTCCTATCCATGGCTGGGAGGACAGAAAAGACCGTAAACCTCTCCCTCGGCCTGTCTGGGTCTCCTCTTCCACCTGACAATGTGCTGCCCGCGCAGGGCGTCACCTCATTAGCCAAGGGCCACATGACTGCTCCGATCAGAGGGCTCAGGGCTGGCCCAGCCCCGGCAGGGGACGGGAACGACCAAACCATTGGGTGGCGACAACTGCGCCGAAGGTGCCTCTTGGGCAGCCCCGATCAATAACCCTCTCTGATCAATAACTGCGGGCAGAGCCGCTCTGATCAACAGCTCTGGGCTCCAGCCATGGCACAAGCGACGGCGCTGGGGACGTTGTTCCCTCAGCCTTTGCCTGGACGGTGAAAGTACTGCAGCTGTTGTGAAAGATGCTTGGACATCTGGCAGGAGAGACCCCAGTTTATGTCCTGGCAACAGGTGGCACTGTGGGCTGAGACTTTGAGGAGTCTTGGGTTATCAACCTTTAAAAAACCCCAAAAGAACCCCAGAAAGTATCTCCACAGCACGGCAATAAGAGGCTCATGCAGTCCCAAGGACTACCAGCCCTTTCCTCACATCTGTCTATTAAATTGAGAGGCTGACAAGCACAGTCTGCACAGCTCAGATCCCGTATGATGATTCCAAACAAACAGTTTCACTTCTCCCCTGGGGGCAAGAATGAAAATCCCAAACCAAACTAACTGAAGCCACTGCATGTTAAAACGTGGAATGCGTGTCAATCTTCCCTCTTTTATGTCCCCTGCTTGTTCAGTTTGGCATTCAACTCCAAAGTGGTTGGTGGGAGGAGGAGCAGCGATCAGAGCGGAGCCGAGGAGGCAGCTGGCAGCAGAGGAACAGCCCACCTCTGCCCCTAAGCACCAGGAACATGAATACCAGTGGAGCCCGCGGGCTGGCACAGCTCCCAAGCCACGTCCCAGCACAGCAGATGACCTTTTTCAGACCCTGCAAAGCTGGTGGGAAAGGAAATCCACCTGCAGCCAGGGGCGGGGCGGGAGGAGGCAGGAAGAATTTCACAGCAGTGTCTGATTCTCGGCACAGCCACAGGATCGAGTGTCAAATGTCAGAGGTTTGTCTTTGTCTTTTATTTTTAAGTCAGAAGCTGGAGACCTCCTCAAGCCCAGAGACAACGAGCACTACCGGCCCCTCAGGAACTCCGGGAGGGGATCCATCCCGTCCTGCTGCCCCGGGTTTGCAAGGGGCAGCGGCCAAACCCGGCCCCTCCACGGCCAGGGCCCACCTTCGTGCTGTCCAGCCTCAACCGGACATCTCAGTTCGAGACAAGGCGCTCCTGGATCCGGTGGCTCAAAAGATAATTAAGAGACTCGAGAATCTCTCATACGAGAGCTCAGAGCTGCCCAGGGAGGGTGCGGAGTCTCCCTCTCTGCAGACATTCCAACCTCCCCCGGCCCCGTCCCTGTGCCCCCGCCCCGGGTGACCCTGCCTTGGCCGGGATGATCTCCAGGGGTCCCTCCCAGCCCTGACAGTTCTGGGATCTCCATCCCGGACAGTCGAACCGACCGCATGGACTGACCGCCCCTCCCACGCTGCTCACACCGAGGAGCCGCGATCGTGCCCCGGGCCAGACCCGACAGCGGCCCCGGTAAAGGCCCCGGGCCTGCCCGGCTGTCACCTCCCGCCCCGCTCCCGGTGGGAGCCGCTGCTGCCGTGTCGCCCTTACCGCAGCCCTGGCCACCAAGGCGAGCATGGCCGCGCAGCCCCGGGCCCGGTCCCGCCGCAAGGACACAGCGGCCGCCGCGGGCCCCGCCGCCCTGCTCCGCCGCCCCGGGGCGGGGCCGTCCCGCCGCCATCTTGGAGCGGGGCGAAGCCCGCGCTGCCATCTTGGAGGAGGGCAGGGTGATGCTGTGAGAGCAGGGAGCGCTGCGGAGGGTGTCGCAGCGCGGTAGTGGCCCCGCTCTCAGCTTCCTTCTCCCGGCGGGTCCTCCCGCTCACCCCTCTGCGCCTCCGCTCGCCTGCGTGCACAGCCGTTCCTTCCCGGTGTGGGCGGGGAGGGCCGTGCCCCACACAAACATGGCAGCGCGGGCGCGACGGTGACTGGG
>VXBA01000881.1:1432112-1466397 GCA_013399895.1 Serilophus lunatus | reverse complement strand
GGGGGGTGCTGAGGGTGTGGAGGAGCCGGAGCCCCCGAGCCCCGACACCAGCCCAGGGCGAGGGGGGTGCTCGGCACTGAGCCCTGGGGCCGGGGGGGGAGCGGTCCCGGTCACCCCCAGCCCGGGTTCGTGGCCGCGGGGCGTTTGTGCTGTGCAGGGTCCGGGTTTGGTTCCCCGTCCCCAAAGCGTCTCCTGTCGTGATAACCCCGACCCGCGGTGCTCCATCACACCGGCGGGTTTGAGCTCTTTAACGTGTTTGTCCCGGAGTACTGTAACCCTTGCAGCCCTCACTGTTTCCTTCCGTGAGTATTCCTGGTGTCCTTCCCGAGAGGATCTGCACGAAGTGTGGGTGGGAAGCAGTGGTGGCCGAGGAACAAACGCAAAGAGATAAAACGAGTTCTGTGAAGGGCAAACACCTGGAGCCCTGGGCCAGGACACTGCCCTGGCTGCACCTCTGGGCTTGATGTATCCTCTGCACTCATCAGTGTTTGTCTTTTTACACCACTGCTCGGGAGGTTTTCATCGTTTTCGTGTTGTAAACTCTTTGAAAAGCAGAGCTCCATCGTTACAGCGCCAGGCACTGTGAGTTGTGTGCTGAGTTTTCAGAAGAGAGACACACACGTGTCTTTTAAATTCATCACGTGTTGTTCCTCTCATCCTCGTACCTGGGAGTTTTGCTGTAACTTCTGCGGAGACGAACCAAATGCTGTGATACCCCGGGCAGGAGATGGGGCTGGGGTTTGTTCTGTGCAGGGGGGATGTGAAAGGCAGAGAAGTCAAACGACTCTCAAAGGTTGTGTGACGAATCTGTAGCAGACTCTGCGTGGTTCCTGGGACTTTGGATTCCTTTTTATCTGAACTGGCTGCCAGACACTACTGTGGAAAAGGCTTCTGATGCCTCTGAGTGGTGTTTTCTATGTAAATGCAGCTCTAGTTCTATTAGTCCTATTTTAAGGACTTGGAATTGGTGGTATTTGTTGGGAAGCCAGTGCCTTGGCTGGCCAAGGTGTGGAGAGCAGTTGCTGGAGTGTACCAGGGCAGGTGGTGCTGGACAAGTGCCTGCAGATTTTCTGGGACTGAAAAGACCAACTGAGTGACTCTTGACAGAATTCATAAATTAACATTAGCACTTGGGTTCCTTGACAGAGCTCTGCCTCTTGATATGAAAAGTTGCATTGATAGGAGCATAATGCAAATAGCTTTTAATCTCCTGGAGCTTTTCTGGCTCTGCAAGGTGGGTCCTGGGCTCAGGTGCTGGGGGGGAAAGGGCCCCCTCTAATGTGTTAACAGCTCAAATTTGTGTTAAATATTAAATCCTGAGCTCTGAGAGAACTTTGAAATTAAATGATCTTTGTTGCTTCCACTTGGAAGAGGCTGTGTCCCAGAATTCCCCAAGCCCAGGTGCTGCAGCTCTGGGCAGCATCTGCTGAGCTGCCCCAGCTATTCCATGCAGGAATTGTCCTTTTTAGAGGAATGCAGGTCAGGCTTAACACCTAAAAACAGAGCTCAGTTTGTAGGAGAGCTCGGTGTTCCAACACAACCGCACTGGCCGCACTGGACAGAAATAATTGAACTGACTGAATGATTCATTTGTTATCTCCTGCACCAGTCTCTCTGAGTGGGAAATGCATCTTTAATGATGAAAACAGACATAATTCTACTTTCTGAAGGCTTGCACAGCCTTAGGAGTGTGTTATCCATGGATTGGGAGGATGTTGTTGGTGAGGAGGACTTGGTGAGATAACAGCACGATTGGGATGGATTTGTTTGCTTTGTCTCTCCTGAGAAACAAATATTGATTTCAAAGAAAGGAAGACACAGGATTTCTTCTCCACTGCCTCTGTTTTACCTCTTTTTCTGCATCTCCCAGGCACCTCTGAGGAGGTGGCTCCTCCCATCCAGCAATGCTTCATGATCCCCAAAAAGGAGATAAATGTGGTTTCGGACATGGCCAAGTGGAAGCGCTCTCAGGTAATGGCTCTGGGAACAGGGAAAACTGGGAAGTGCTGCTGCTCTTTCAGTGGCAGCCAGGTCTGGTCTGGGAGCAGCCAGGAGGTAAAGCAGGTTTGGGCAAGGAATGGGAAATTTAATGGGTTTGTGTTTTAAAGCAGAAGAGTCGGCGCCTGGTTGTAGGAAAATTACTTGGCAGTGAGTTGTGGAGGAGGGAGCCAGGGGGAGCCCAGAGGTGCTGAAGAACTGATTCCTCCTCCCTCCCAAAAAGCTTGACAGGAAGCTGGTGACAGTTTCATCCCACCTGGCCTGTACTTTATACCCCAACTGCATTTTCCCAGCCCTGTTTGAACCCACCTTGAACACAGCCCTGCTGCCTGGCCCTGGTAGCACCAGGCTGGGTTGGTTCCTTCCAACTCTGCTGTACTGGAAAAGGCTCTGGAGCCAAGGCCTCCAATTTCCAGGATAATTTTTGTTTACAGCCTGTGTGGAGCTGGTGGAACAGGCAGGTTCTGCCCTCTCTGCCTTTGAGGGATTGGGGCGTTGGCCCAGACTTGTTCCACCTCTTGGGAGCAAATTCTTGCTCAGTGACTGATCTGTCTTGATAGAAGCTGAAGTTATTGCCAAGAGGTGTCAAGAAAACCTCTGGGTACAGCTTCCAATTTAAGTCTGCTGGGTTTAAGGACTTGCTCCTGATCAGGATTTCAGTGCAAGGAGGGAGAGGTGGCAGTGGCAGCTGTGGAGCTGAGCTGGAGCAGCAAATTTAAAGAGAGGAGCAGCGAGGAGCCTGGGCTGTCCCACTTCCCTATCGTGTGTGAGCACAGGGGAAGAGTCCAAGGATGAAAGGGGAGATAACAACACAGGTCTGGGAGGAGCAGTGCAGAGCAGGGTGCCTGGGCACAGCTGAAACTCTGCAGAGCTGAGGACTTTGAATTTGACCTGATAGGAGCTGAGGGAACAATTTTGGAGGCAGTGTGAGCATTTTTAGGATGCTCCTCTCTGTAATTTTCCCAGTGCCATCGCCATCTGCCTCCTGCCACCAGGGCTGCCAAAAACAGCAGTGACCTCACAGCAAGCCCTGCACCCCAGGTGTCCCTGAGTGTCTTGTGTGTTGGGAAAGGTTTCCTTGGGGTTTAGGATGCTCCCATGCCATGTTTTGTGTGGGCACTCACTGCTGCTCTGCCCTCTCGGTGTGTTCACAGGCGTACGCAGACTACATGGGCTTCATCCTCACTCTGAATGAAGGTGTCAGGGGCAAGAAGCTGACCTGTGAATACAAAGTGTCAGAGGTAGGAGAAGAGTTTGAATCCCCCTTGTTCCTCCTCTCTTTGTTTTTTTGGTTTTTTTTGGCTCTACAGTGAATATTTTCTAGGTGAGGAATGAGTCGGCAGCTTAGCTGGGAGCCAGGGAGAGTAAGTGTGGTTGGGTTATGCTTGAGGATGCAACTGTCAGGCTGCCATCCTCCCCCCAGGAGGCAGAAACTCTGGATGTGTTTGCTAGATGGGAACCTGAGGGAGTTACAAGTGGACAGAAGCTGGTGGGGAAAAGGAGGGTGTAGAAAGGACATGTTTTGACCCTCTTTTAACAGTCTGGCTTCAGCCAGTGATGCTTTGAAGATACTTCCTACTGGTTGCAGGCAAAAGGCAGAGGTGTCTGTACCATTCCTGTTTTCCAACTGGCTTTTCTGTAGCATTTGGGGCAAATCACTTCTTTCCCTGTCCCTAGGCTTCCTTGTTGCTCAGACTGTGCTAACAGCATGGATTTTGGCTGTAGCTGGGCTGTGCAAACTCTGGTGTGACAGTTGTGACCTCAAGGCACATCACTGGCTGCCCCTGCCTTGCCAAAGTTTGTACTCAGGGGGCTGTGGAGCTCACAGTGGGGCTGGGCTGGGCTGGGAGGTTTAACCTGAGGGGCAGGATTGCCCCTTCCAAAGTGTTAAGCAGAAAGGACCTGTTTTTCCCCTTGCATGAATTTGACTGTCACCTGGCCCTGCCTGCTGCCGTGGCCAGTTTTAATGTCTGTTCACCTTCTCAGGGCACAGCAAGATCGTTTGGAGCCAGAGGGAAAGGGCAGACACCCTTCCTGGTGTCACTGCTGCCCTGAGGGCTCCCTGGGTGCTGCCAATGCACAGGGCACACGTTTGCCACCAGCTTTGCTTCCATGTGGCACACTGGATCCCCCTCCCTTGTTCTGCCTTGCAACGAGCAGATTCTTGGGTGCATTTTTACAGATTGTGGATGTGCAAGAAAGCTGAGAGTGATGTAAAAAGATCCAGGCAGAATGGGCAGCAAACTGAGCCCTGTGTGTTTATGGCTTCATTCTGGTGTGGGAAGGCAGCTGATGATGGTCTTTATCCCAGCTGTTCGTGTTTGAAGCAGGTGTGTTGAGTCCAGCCTCCCCTTCTAGGAGCCAGTGTGTGAATGAGAAACTCCCTTGTAGTTCATGGAGGGGATCTGGGATAATGAGTCTCTCCCTAACAGGCTTTGTGCCCACCTTTTGTTCCTTCAGTTCAGTAGAAACTGCTGTCAAATGCTGCGCTCTTGCTTTCTGCTGTTTGCATTTCACCTTTGAGTTTTGTCTTTGTCAGGATCTCGCTCGTTCCCAACCATTCACAGATCAGTTCTAGGGAAACAAAAGCATTAAAAGTGAACAAAACAAAGGGGGGGGGGGAGAAAACCCCTCTTCAGACAAGCCCTTTGAGCTGTCAGGAAAATCTGTACCAGGGCTGTGTCTGCAGCAGAGCCCTCTTGGAGTGAATGTTTTCCATCCATGATCCCAGTCCAAGTGACAAACAAGAAACACAATCTCCATTGCTTGGGAAGAGGCAGGGAACAAATCTCATTCCCCACACACCGAGGAGAGCAGGAGCCTGTGACTTGAGGCCCAGGTGGAGCATCCCCAGGGTCGCCTTGTTGATGAGGTTGCTTGTTCACACGGGCTCCTTTGTAGATCAAACTGCTTATCTGTGCTTTTAAAGGCTCAGCCCCTCGTGGCCTCTGCTTGCATCTCTGCTCGCCTTTCTTCTCCTTTGCTGTACCTGCTGCTGATGTGCTTTTGTGCCATCCCATCTTCCTCCCTGATCAAATGCCAGGGACACCTTCCTTTGGCAAATGACCTCCTGGAATCCTTTCTGCTGAATGCATATCCTCTCTGTGACTTACTGCTGTTGCTTTGCCATGGAATAAAAAAAAAAGCAAATATGGTCTGTTCTGCTTTGAAAGAGAAGCTTAATGGTTTCCAGAGAGTGTGTGCCGAGACCAACCTGTCTGCTGGATCCTGTGGGGGCTGAGCCTCCTCGGGGACCTGCTGAGCTTGCTCTGCTCCCACGGAAACATTCCGTGGAGCTGTCTGGGGTTTGCTGGAGGCATGTGACAGGCACTGATAGCCGAGCTGTTGTTTAGGACTGTGGAGCAGACACTGTGTCTGGCACAAGGTTGCGTGAGTGATAGGCTGTGACCTGCCTTCCCCTCCTGGAGGGAGTACTTTGCACTCTGAGATCCTTCTGGGGCTGCGGCCTGGAGCAGTGACTTGGATGAGAGGAACAGTGCAGCCAGGAGGAGGACATTAATTTTGGCCATGTGAGCAGCAGGTCTTCCTTCAAAAGGCCTAATGCACTGGGGGAAACTGGCTGCAAATTGGCCAGCCTTGTGGCTTGCTCTGCTTCCAGGGGGGAAGTGGGAGAAGCAGCAAATGCCCCGATTTTAGCAGCTCTCCCCTTTGACAGGGCTTGGGGAGCCCAGAGGGGCAGACTTGGTCCCCACAGGCAGCTTTGGCTGCCGTGATGCCTCCTCAGCACCTCTGTCTGCCTGGCCCCTGCTCTTGAGAGCTGCTGACAGGTCTGTGCTCTGAAGGAAGCTCTGTGGTTTGCCTTTGGGACCGGTGGCAGACTCAGGGTCAAGGAGATGCAAAATCAGCACAACGAGAAGAGCAAGGAGAGCAGGGGGGAGGCTGCCCTTGCTTTGATCACTGGAAAGGTAAAGCAAAAATAGAGCTTAAAAGCCCAGCCAGGCAAAACAGGGCTGCAGTGGTGCTGATGGTTGTGTTCCCATAAGCTCTTTTCCTCCCCCATGGGGGTCAGCCCTGGATGTACAGGTTTCTTCTGCTGGACAATGGGAAGCTGCTTCTTTTAGTAACCCCCTTTTCAAAGGGCCTTGAGCCCAAAATGAGCCGCATCTCTTTAATTATTTATTGGTGTGGCTGAGCCAGCAGCTGGGTCCTGCTCTCCTGTGTTCAGTGAGGCTGGGCTTTTAATCCCTTTAAAGCCAGCGAGTGGGGAAGGGGAGGTTGGACTCTCTGCTCCCCAGGGAAGGAGCTGGTCCGTGCCAGCCATTTATCCAGGCAGCACCGAGTGCTCATGGAGAGGGTTTGAAATACGGTGGCTGCTCGTAATGAGCTGCTGGTGCCGGCGGATAAATCACCAGCACGATTTAATTATTTAATGCAACCCAGTGCTGGGGATGCTGTTGCTTAATTGGAGGGGAATGCAATAGCCAGGAAGGAGCAGGGCTGAGTCCAAACGTGGCCCAATGCAGCAGGGATGTGCTGGGTTCCTGCAGCATTTTGGGAGCCTGGAGCTGGAGCAGAGAGGGCTGTGCTACCTCAGTCCACAAGTATCTGGGGCACTGGCCTGTAAGTGGCTTCAGGGCCATCAATTTAGGCCCTCTTGTCCCTTGGTTTTTTGTGTTCCTGGTGTGCTCAGGTCTCGTCCCAGCTTTTAGTCTGGCTCAGCAGCCAAGTGTTGAGGTCCTGTGGGTTGGGTATATCCCTCTCCTGCCTGGTCATGCTTCCCACCATGTCCTTGGGGTGGCACTTCAGGAGTCTGTGGGAGGCTGTGTCTGCCATGAGACCCTTCCTCCCAGGAGCGATCTGCACCTGGTTCAGCAGCAGCACAGTTCTGCCATGCCCATCTCACCCTCTTCAAGTGGTACTTCAAGGGCTGGAAACTTGCTGGGCTCTGCTGTTTCCTTGTCCTCCCAGCAGCAGTGTGAGGAATTGAACCACAGCCCAGGAGACCAGCCGGCTTCACACGGTCGATGCCTCCAGCAAAGTCAAACCAGGCGCCGCTGCTGCTGCTGCTGCTGTTGTCCTCTTTGTCCCCTTGAAGGAGGAATCCCCTCCTGAGACAGAGGAGCCTACATTGCCCGGGGCCTGACCAGCTGCTGTGGAGGCTGACGGTTCTCCAGCTGCTTGGAGTGAGGCAAGGAGAATCCCAGAGCCTCTCGCTTGACCAGTTGTCAGCAGAGCCTCCTAGAAGTGTTTGGAGCTGGTGAAAGTGCTGCCTGTGGCGTTGTGCCATGGTGTGTGGGGTGTAGCCATTCTCCAGGCAGGGGGAGAGGGTGTGCATTGGCCAGCCCTGGTCTGACAGCACAGCTGGAGGCATCGTGCTGTCACCTGCTGCACCTCTCTTTTCCTTCATGGCCGCTCTCATATATCCTGCACGGGTTCCTCACTTCCAGAACTGGGTATGAGGATCATGGCTGTTGTCCTGCTGTTGCTGTTGTCCATCAGCTTTGTGTTGGTATGGAGACATTTCTCTGAGAGCCAAGAGCTTCTCGTGCCTGCTCTGATGAGGCCACTGGTGGGCAAACTAGGCTGCCTCTTCCCCTGGATAGGTTGTTTTGCCACATGCACTGGGTATCCCTGGGCTGGAGCTGCTGTGGTGGTCTGGTTGGTAGGAGTTTGTTACAACAGGAGTCATGCTGGGAAGGTTGACTTGCTGTACAAACGTGTGATGGTTTAACAGCATCACTGCTAATCCTGGCTCCTAAGAGATACTTCAGGACAGTGATTAGAGCTTTGAGAAGGGCTTTTAAATCACATCATCAGCTGCCAATGAGGATACATGGTGCTGTAGCCTGTGGGGAATGAATGCAGGGACCTCAAGATGCAGAGGCTGAGTTTAGTGTTGGAGGTCCTTGAATTGTGTAGCACGTCCCTGCCTCTCAGTCCTATGTGCCCCACATCCAAGAGCTTGCTATAGCTCTGCTCCCATTGGTTTTGGAGCACAGTGCTGTTACAGCTCATGAAAGACTCTGTGGGTGACTGGAGAGTCTGCCTCAGGCTGGGCTTTGTACTGGCCTGATCTCCTGATGGGAAGGGTGGTTTTCCCAGTCCCTCTGCATTTTGAGGAGGGTTTGCACATCCTGTTTCCACTTGCCACTCTTGGGAAGGGTGGTGTAGTCATTAATGACTCCAATCCAGAGAAGAGATCTTGGAGCTTGGGGGCTTGCTCTGTTTTATGTCACTGTGACACCTCACCCTCTTGCTCTGTGTAGCCCATTGAAAAGCTGGTGGCTCTGCTGAACACCCTTGACAGATGGATTGATGAAACTCCACCAGTGGATCAACCTTCTCGCTTTGGGAACAAAGCCTTCAGGACCTGGTACGCCAAACTAGACCAGGTGAGCTTGTCTTTCCTGTGTGGTGGTACCTGCAGCTCCCACAGAAGGGCAGCGTGTCCAGCAGGGATGGCAGAATGTCTCCATCACTGTGTGGCAGCCAAGCAGCCTGTGGAGGAATTGCTCAGATAAGCTGTGAAGGATCCACCTCTTGATATGCATCACTTACCCCTGGCCTGGTGCTGTCTTTTCCTCTTGTGAGAGCATATGGGCCATGTAAATGCTCTTGGCTGGGTCTCCAAGTTCTAGATGAGCTTGGAGGGCTCTCCAAGCCCGAGGAATTCCTTTGCTTTTTAACTGCCTGCTGTGTCACAAAATCAGAGGAATGTTGGGGAAACTGCTCAACTGCCTTCAGCTCAGAGCACTTGCCCTGCACTGGACTCTGGAGGTGGCACAGTCCCAGTCCCAGCAGCAATGGCCTTGCAGCTGCTCTGCTGCTCTAATGATGCTTTTGTCATGGAGATGGTTCAGTGGGTAACTGGGTCAATGGACTTGGATGGTGAAGCTTTCCTGTCCTGCAGGATGTGTGTGGCCTGGATATGCATCAAGACAAGCTCTCCTTGACTTGTACCATCTCTGGAGATGACTTCTTCAGCAGGAGAATTTGGTCATCTCTCATGCTGGCTCTGGCCATTGCAGCAGAGCACCACTGCAGCCCCCACTCTGTGACAGCATCTAAGCAGAGGGTTACTTATCCCTGGGGTCTGTGACAGATCTGTACTCACTCAGAGGAGTCTTTTTTGTCTTTCAGGAGGCAGAAAAGTTGGTGGCAACAGTGATTCCCAAGCATTTGGCTGATGCTGCCCCAGAAGTGGCTGTGTACCTGAAGGAATCTGTGGGGAACTCCACCCGCATTGACTATGGCACAGGTACCTGAGCTTGCACTCTGGCCAAGACTGGGCTAGTTGGGAAGGGTCCCTTGGGAGCCTTGTCCTGCATTTATTTAAGTGTTTTTACCACTGTTTTTAGTTCCTGCTTGAAACAAACACCTTCCTTCTAGGGCCCCTCACCCCTCTGTCCTGTGTGGGCCGTGACTGAGAGCTGAGGCTGGGAGCTGTGCTAGAGCTGTGACACCCCTTTCACATCTCATCTGAGGAAATGGGAACCAAGCTATTTGGGATGAGCTGTAGGAACTGCTTCATTGTTGCAGCAATCCTGCAATATTCAGTTTAGAGGGATAAAACAGAGTGACTTAGAACTAGAGTGGGAACGAAGTTCATGTTCAGTGGGTTGTGTCCTGAAGTCTAGTGCTCCCTAGAAGTGATGTCACTGCATACAGAGGGACTTTGAAATCTGGAGGTAGAAACATTTTGCACTGAGAAGATACTGAATTGCAGGTGGAAGTAACCACACTGGCTGCAGTGAGACCTAAATACAGAGTCATCTACATGCTCTGCTTCTCTCTCTGGAGGGGAGGACAAGTGTGTCCTCATCAAAAGGCAGGAGAGCAGGATGCTGTGGTTACAAGAATACATAGCTTTGGACTTGAGCAGGGAGAGGAAGAGGAGGCCATGGGTAAAAGGCTGAAGAGCTGGAGGCTGTGCAGTGCTGGCTGCAGCTCACTGGCACCAGGGGGAGATGTTGTCCTTGGAAAGGGACCTGCTGGATGGGGTTTGGTCAGCTCAGGGAAGGAAATGCAGCCTCTCCTCTCCTCCCCTGTGCCCCAAGCCAGAGGCCCATGTCCTTGCTCACAGTGTCACAGACTATGAGTGCATTTTTTTTCTTACACTGGGAGCTGCACCTGTCCGTAGCATGAAGCTGCTGATCTTGTACTCTCCATTCTTCCATGGTCCCTTCCACTAAAAGACATTTCTGGGTTTGCTGGTTGTTTCTTTCCCTTGTTGTTAGCTGGAGGACCAAGCTGCAAAGGCTTGGCCTGAGATCCCAGTATGGTCTGGGACAGACTGTTCTGGCAGTGTCATGGGATCTGCATCCTTCCAACACAGAGGTATTTTTGATGCAGGAGGAAATCTGTTTACTTGCAGATGTGAAGATCTCTTGCATACTATGAGCAGATGACTCTGTGGTGCTCCACTTCCCCTGCTGTGCCAAGCCCTTGGGAAAGTCCCTGCCTTGCTCTCAGCATGCTCAGTGTTGGAGCTGTTTTTCCTTAAGAGCTTCCTCTTTCCTTAAAGTTAATAATCACCTTATGAATGTCTAGAAGGTGTAATTTGGGTGGATGCTGCATGGAGATGGAAATATTGTCACTTCATGGCATTAAGAGTGACAACAAGGTTGAGAGGGGAGTGTGGCTGCTGTGATTGCTGAAGAGCTGTTGTGGTGTCCACAGAAAGGTTGTCCTGGGGGCCAGAGACGCCAGTGTCATGTATCTTCATGTCTTTTAACTCCAGGGCACGAAGCTGCATTTGCAGCCTTTCTCTGCTGCCTCTGCAAAATTGGTGTGCTCAGAGTGGATGACCAGATGGCCATTGTCTTCAAAGTGTTTAACAGGTGAGGTGATGGAAGAAGGGCTGGAAGTATTGCGCTGTTTGTGGGAAAGGGCAGAGTGGGAGAGCTGAACACAATTTTAGACGAAATTAAGACCAGATATACTTTTTAATGGACTGTGTCTTAACCCATTATAACTGTCTCCAGAAGAGATAATGGCCCCTTGTCTGCCACAGGCTGAGTGTCCCCCTGAAAAGTTACTTTAGTTGACCACAAGTTACTGAGCTCTGTGGGTGAAGCTCTGCACTTTGTGTTAGGAAATGAATATCTGTTCAGAGGATCATCCCTTCAGGCATTAAAAATAAAAAATCTATGCAACTAGCAGGCCTCCACTGCTCCTCTAGATGTGTTTCCAGCCCAGGAGATAGAGTTGGTAGTGATGAAACTGGTGTTTGGAGTCCAGAGATCTAATCCTAGCCGTATTACTATTTGGTGACATGGAAACAATTTCCTTCAATAGTACTTCCAGCTTTAATTTTCCACCTGAAAAGTGGAAGTAGTGATTGCTGTAAGATTGAAAACTTTCTGAGCTCTTTTGGAAGTTGTTGAAAGAGCATGAAGTGTCAATGTTTTCAGATAACAGAGAGGTTGGGGAAAGATCTGTGTCAACATAAGACACTACAGATAAAATAAACCCCTGTCACTGTATTTCTCCATGAATTTGGTGTTGGGAACCATCAGGCTGCTTCCTATGGCAAAGGAGCTGAATATCTATTTTCTGTACCGTCCTGTATGTGGGGGTGTCCTGCTTACAAGGGATAAAGGTGTTCTATTTCAGACTGGTTGTTTTTGTCCTCATACGAGTCAGTGAAGACAGAAGGTCTTGTCTTAACCCTTCTTCTCTCTTTGGTCTCAGATACCTGGAAGTGATGCGAAAACTTCAGAAGACCTACAGGATGGAACCTGCTGGCAGCCAGGGTGTGTGGGGCTTGGATGACTTCCAATTCCTGCCTTTCATATGGGGCAGTTCCCAGCTGATAGGTACTAATAAAAATCTTCTCATGTCTCAGTCAGTCCTCTACCCTGTCTGTCTGGGTTGCAAAGATGATGAGACTTGGAGCTGACTTCTAAATTCAAATATGTCAAATTTGTGCATAATATGGCAGAAGAGTTGGGGACTTGAGTGTTTTTCCCCTCAGCTTTCCAAATAAAGCTGATGGCTTAGGCTGGGAGATGGAAGGCTTCCTTGTACAATACATCTGTCTTTATTGCAATGATTACAAACTTCTGAAAGACGAGTCTTGGTGCTAGAAAATGCTTTTTTTCCCTGGGGAATTTTCTTCCTGCGGAGCCACTGAAGTGGGAGATAAGATAGAAGGGAGCAGCTCTGTGCTGACTTCTGAAGAGCTCCGATGGGAGGATCGTGTTTCTGGAAGAGGGGCAGGACAACATCTGATTGAACTTGGTCTCAGAATGGGGTTGCCTTACAGGTTACTTAATGTTGTCTCTTACTCTTTTTAGACCATCCAAGTCTGGAGCCTCGGCACTTTGTTGATGAGAAGGTGGTAAACGAGAACCATAAGGACTTCATGTTCCTGGAGTGCATCCTCTTCATTACAGAGGTGAGGAGTGGAAGGTTCGTCCCTCAGGGACATTCTCTTGGCATTTGATACTTGGCTCTGGCTGTGGTTTTGTGTTCCTCCCTTGCCTCTTTGTTTGCTCTCGTGGAACTGTGCAAATGAACTGTTGTCGCATGTCTGAGGTGCTCTCCATGAGTGAGTTGAGACAGGGATGTTGAGAGGAAAGTGTAATTAAGCTGGATGGGCTGTGGATTGTAGTTGAAGGGGGCTATTGAGAGCAAACAAATAACCTGGGATCATCTCTTGGATCAGTCAGTGGGAACTGGGATGAACAAGACTGGTTCCTGTCTACTCTAGGAGATGAAGTAGGAGCTGCAGAACGACTGGGCTTGCCAAGACAACCTCCCTTCCCTCCAGCCTTTGGGTGCTGCCTGGCAGCCCTAAGCCTCTCCTTGCTTGGGGCAGTCTCCCAAATCTCTATGCAGCTCTGTCTCCCCCAGGTTCTAACCAAAGCCTATTAAATGCACTTATTTGCAACTGACCTAGGGCAGAGATGGTGCTGAGACTCATCCAGCTGCCTGTGCTCTCAGGACCATGTTTCTGCTCAGACACTGCAGGACTTGGGTGATCCGAGTTGCTGCTGATCCTCAGCTTGTTGCCAGCCATGGGCAGTGTTTCAGTGAGGCAGTTCATGGCTTTCTGCCCTCACCATCCATAGAGGACCAACTGTTTCTCCTGGCTCCCTCACTGCACAGTCTGGACAGGGAGAGCTTTCTCATGGTGAGGGATTTCTTGTCTCTGGCAAGAGGGAGTTGATGGGATTAATTTTGAAGGACAGAGTGGAGTTCTTTTGTTCTGTTTGCTTTCCCCCCCCCTCCTTGCCTGATTAGATGAGAAGGGAGGTTACAGACTATGAACTTAGCCTTTCATGTAGGAAATCTTCATAGGAGCCTTTGGCCCAAACCCCAGGAGGTGCTGTGTCAAGCCTTGCTGACTCTGGTAGGATTCATTGGTACTCAGCACCTCACAGGGTTTAACCCTTAATGCCAAGATAAATCATGCCACGGGTAGTAAAGAGGTGCTGGTGGAAGAGATCAAGATGAGGACAGGAAAGAAGGAGCCAAGATGGTCTAAGATTTATTTTAGTTTGGGCCTCTAATATCCAGACAGTGCACTGACCTGTTAGAAACAGAAAAACACATCTCTCAACATGTGTGTAGAAAATTCTGCAGTGCCCAGGTGACAGGTGAAGTTTAAAATACCCAGCACCATCCTGCTGCTTCAGGTCACTCTGCTTCTGCCTGTAGAGAGTCAGCATTTTAGCAGGCTTTTAAAAGAAGTGATTGGAGTCCCTTTTTGTGCACATTTGTTGGGAATCGTGGAATTCAGTGTTTCTGCCGAGTTCCTCAGTGCCACCTGGTGGCAAGGAGCCCTCCTGCCGTGAGCAGTAAGGGACGGCAACAGCCTGCATACCAAATCCGTGGTATATTCAGTGCAGCTCCGTGCAGGCACTGGTTCCTTTTTATAAGGATTTTACTTCTAAAACTTGATTTTTTTTATCTCTTCCAAGTGCCCGGGAAGGCTGTGACTGCCACTAGGTGGGGTGAGGCAGCCTCAGTGCCCTCCAAATGCTTTCCTCTCCAAAGTAAAATAGCAGGGAAAAAAAGATAGAAGGGACTAAATACTTCAGTAAATCAACAATATCCTTTTCTTCAGAGCTTGTCAGCTGGAAACAATCCTCCTTTAAAGGTGTTAAACACGTAGCAAACACCACAGCAGTTCAGGTTGTGGGTCTGGTATGTCTTGCTGACATGAGCGCAGGTTTTGTTTCATCAGGCTACAACCGAGGTAAGTTGTTTTCTGTCAACTGAGAGAATATTCTCTTGAGCAGATATTGTTCTCAGCCCCTGGGTGATGTTTTGGGGGTATGAATATACATTGCTGTGGTGTTTGCCATGTGTGTATTTAAACCATAGGCTCTTAAAGCAGCAGCAAGATGATGTACAGGCTGGATCCACCACAGCATCCTCCTTGCAGCTGGCCTGATGTTGGGAAATCTGTGGGGTGGGTTTGGACCTGAACACATGGTTTTGGAAGCGGGTGAGGTTTGCAGAGCTGGCTGGGGCTGTTCCCTTGCTGCTGCTTTTGCCTGCCAAAGTGTGCTGTGGGGTGTGTGTGATACCTGCAGGTGTGAGGATGAGGAGGGTTTGGGAGCATACCCACGGTGCCCACCAGACAGGGTCTGTGGAGGGCAGTGATGCAGGGCTGCCTGTGTGTGTGCAGAAGAGGGGTGCTGGGTGCACCCTGGCTGTTGTGGGGGGGTCAGTGCACTCGCCCAGATGCTCCTCCAAGAGCTCATGGCAGGCAGCAGGAATTTCAGCTTCAATCTGGCTTCTAAATTTGGAGGTTTGGGAAGGCAGGGCTCGGGTTTCGGCTGGAAGGGAAGGAGCTGACAGGAAAGCACGGCCTCAGCCGTCCCCCTCCCCCCTGCACTGACAGAGGAACCATTTACAAAAGGCCGATTCTCTTGGGAACCGAGAGGCAGGAACGCCGCGTCTGTGAGTAATTTCCTGCTCAATATGGCTGCTCTGACTCACTCTGTTCCCCTGGGGTCACTGCGGGACTGCAGCGTGCTTGCTGCCTCTCACTCTCCCCCCAGCTCTCCCTCTTCGTCCTTTGTGGCTGGAAGAAGATGATTTTTTTTTTTTTGTTTGTTGCTCCTTTCATCCCCCTTATTGTTCCCTCCCCAGTTTGAAACCACAGCCAAGCCATCCCTGGGTGAGGAGGGCCACGGTGGTGGCCGTGCCAGGCGTGAGCGTGGGCCCTGCCTGCCTCCTCTGTGCTCTCCATCCCACTCACTCTGGCTTGGGAAGGGAGAGGAGGAGACCATGGTGGTGGTGGCTGATGCAAACTGTGCCCCTGCAAAGGGTGGTGATGCCAGGGGAAGGTTTGATGTCAAAACTCAACGCAGCCAAACTTCCCATGCTTGGGAGGGGGTGCTTTGAGGAGCTCCCTGGCGTTGGGTGCCCACCAGTGCCAGATCTTGGTGCTGGATAACGCTCTGGTGCCATCGGTGAGTGCCGTGCTTTGTGTGTTGGCACATTTCGTCCTGTACTCATGAGGAAAGCGTGTGGTGGAGGGGAGTGGGAACAGCTGAGCGGCTCATCCGTCATCCCCCGGCTCATGGGAACCACCAGGGGAAAAGGAGATGTGTCTGCACTTTCCCAGCCCTGGGCAGAGCTACAGACCCAGTGCTTCAGCCCCAAGGTCAGCGGGTTTGAAACACGTCACCCTCCCAAAAATTGGGTTTTTGGGGTCTCCCCACCCTTTCCCCTCTGTCTTTCTTTCTCTGCCTCAGGCTGGTGCCACACAGGCATTGCAGAAGGGCGGCAGCAATTTCCCAAAGCAGATTGATCAGCTGTGCTTGCTTTTACAGAGAGCTTGTTTTGGAGGCTCTTTTCCCACCCTCTCTCCAGGCCTGTGCGTGCGTAGAGGGAAGGGGTTAGTTGTTCAAACCCCAAGTTGAGAGTCCAAGAGATTCCTCTCTCCCCACGCTCCTCTTTAGTGTGAGCTTCGGCCTTGCGGTTTCTGATGTCATGGGAACTTCGTTCAGTCAGAGTGGCTGTGTTGTATTTCTTTTTCTCCCTGAGGGTCTGTTTTTGTTCATGGAAGAGAAGGAGAGACAACTACCCAGGGAATCTACATGCAACTGTCCCTGATTGCAGCTCCCCTCCTGCCCTCCCTCCTCCAAACTGCTCACTCTGAGAGGAGAAACACTGGAGTATAAAAAAAAAAAAAAAAAAGAAGGAAAAAAAATGTAAAGCATCTGCTGCAAAGCAGCAGCTCACAGCTCTGGAGCTGGTTTGGAGAGCGAGATTGGAGTGTGTCCCCTCTGCTCCTGCCTCCCCCAGAGCCCTCCTCAGCTAGAGGCAGGTGTGGAGTGGGCTGTGGACATGAAGCTACTGCCAACCTGCACTGCCCTCTGTATTCAGGGAAGGCAGCGGCTGCTTGTTGTTGATCTGAATGGGGAATGAGTCATTTTCTTGGAAAGCCCAGCAGAGCTGCACTGGGAGGTTTCTGGGTAGAATAGGAACAGCATTAAGCCAAGCTCTACTGAAGGGGAGAACGGGACTTATGTGGGGCTTTTTTAATGTAGTCATTAAAAGGGAGGTGTGCAGAGGGAGGTCTGATTAGGAAAGCGTGGCAGGAAAAGGCTTAATTCTATCAGGGAAGGAAGGGAGCTGGATTGCCACGGCTTCATGTGATGTGGCCGCAGCGGGAGGGAGTGTGGAGGGAGGGAAGTGGCAGTGAGGTGGCTGGTGCGTGGGTCACAGGGCTTGGTGGGAATGTTTGCTTGGAGAGAGTGTGAGTGTGAGTCACTGCTGGTGCACGAACTTCCTGGCTGGCCTGGCTCCCTCAGCCCTGTGCTCGGGTCTCTTTCAGATGAAGACGGGCCCCTTTGCCGAGCACTCCAACCAGCTCTGGAACATCAGCGCCGTGCCCTCCTGGTCCAAGGTCAACCAGGGCCTCATCCGCATGTACAAGGCAGAGGTGAGCACTGTGAGCAGGGAGAGGCTGCTCAGCCACAAGCCTCCTCCCTTCCACAGCCCTGTGGGCCAGCTCTTGTGCTGCTCCTTGGTGTGGGGACCCTGTCATAGTTGTTTGTTGCCCCATACCGTGTGGCTTGGGAGCCCTTGGCCTAGACTAGAAGGAAGCTCTTGCCTGCCTAGTGTTTGCTCCAAAACCCATCCCAAAATGGCCATTCCTTGCAGACATGACTTTTGCCATTTCTTGTCTTCCCATAGCGCAAGTTGCAGGTCTCTAAATTAGGGTCAATATCTTGACCTTCTTGCCTTTTTGGTCCCCTACTGTTTTACCAGTTGGAGGAGATATAGTTTAAATTATCATTCCATGTTTCAAGAGCCTCAGAGCAGACTGAATGCTTCTCCCCTTGCTACGTGTCCTGTCCATGCCATGTGCCAACCTGGCACAGCCACCTCCCCAGTTTGACAGCTCTCTGCCCTCCAGCTCTGCTGGTGCTGCCCCAGGCTTTCCTGGTGAACCCTGACCTGGGGACCCAGGCAGTTTTGGCTCTCCCTTATCTCTCCTTCCTGCTCGAGCTAACCCTGAACTTGAGGAAGCAGGACAGGAACCGCCACATCTGGGCCTCCGGAGGGAACAGGGAACGGCCTGTCGGCATCTCTTGCTGGGCAGGATGGGATGGTGCTGGCTCTGCAGGACACACTGGCTGTGTCAAAGGAGGAGCAGGGATGGTGTAGCTCCCTGGTGCACCCAGTGGTGCTTGAAGGAGTTAATCCTACACCCTGTGGTCTCTGCTGGTGTCAGCCTGCTGCTGGGGCGGGGACTCAGGGGCAGCTCAGCTCAGGCCCAGCGCACAAAGGGGTTAAACTTTGCCGAACTGCCGCTCCCTCCCCCAGCCCTTCCTCTGCACTGCACATCCTGTGTTTAGGTTCCAGGCCACATACCTCTCTAATCTGTGAGGTGTCACTCCCAGGCCCGCTGGCTCCTTCCGCCCCCAGCTCAGCTTTCTTCCCAGCCTCCACAGAGGAGAAGTGGGGCAGAGGGTCGACCCCCTTGGCTGGCTGCTCCTAGGAGGGGTGCCCTAGGCTGCTCCTCTGAGGGGGAGGTGCCCCTGGGCTGCCCCTCTGGGGCTGCCCCTGCTCACAGATCCGTCTGGAAAGCCCTGAGCTGGAGGGTCTGGTGTGAGAGCTTGGGGGTTTGAAGGGAAGACCCCAGCCCTGCGAGTGCTGTTAAAGTGAAACATGAGTCCCTTAAAACCTAGAGCTTCAGTATAGTCTGCTGCTGCCTCAACAGCCCTGCTGTGGCCCTTTCTTTCCTTTGGACCAGTTTTTTCCACACACTGTTTGGGTAATCTCCTGGATTAATGCTCCAGGATTTTTGGGTGCTCCTGCCTGATGCCCCACATGCCCTGTACTGTGTGGTTGCTCCTACCTATACATGGCTGGAGGAACTTGGCAGATCTGAGCCTCCAGTGCAATGTGTCCTCTGATGTCTTGGAGCCACTGTGTGGTGGCAGATCTACCTGTCCCCTGTTTGGGTACAGCACAGCTTGAGGATCTTCTAAAGACTGGGAGATTGTTAGCTCTTCTAGGTACACCCAAGACATGGCCTTTTCTGGAGGCCTTGATCTAGAGATGTAACTGTGTCAAAGGAAGAATGCAAAAGCTGCTGCAAAGGGTAAGGACGAAAAAATTTAGGCAAGGTACAAAAAACATTGAGTCAACCAAAGTGCTTTAAATTTACTTTTTCACGAAAGAATATTTGTAGATCTTGAAGTCCTAAGAACATGATCTTCATGCAGTAATGTCTTCTCCTGGCACTATGTGGAGCCTTTGTTCACCTGGGTGGGCAGAGGAGAGGAAGGATTCCTGCTGAGGGATCCTCAGTGGTTCTTTATATATAGATATATTACATCCTATAATCTGCTCTGGGGAGACTCCCACCCCACTGTTGGCTCAGTCAGTTCCTGCCTGGCTCAGGAGATGAGAGGAGCATGGATGTGGTCATGGCAGCATGGCTGGGCAGATCGTTCAGTTATGGTGTGCCTGGCCATGCAGATTACACTGACATTTGTAACCAAAGGATCTCTTTGACTGATTTTCTGGGAATGACATAATGTTCAGGAGTTGCTGAACCTTCATCCTGTGCAAACTGAATCCTCCTAGGTGTTTCAGGCCAGGTTACACACTTACTGCTGGAGATCTTGCTGTTTGCTGCTACCTCCCAGTGCGTTTCTGCTTCCTGTGCCCAGCTGTGTAGCCTTCACCACTGCAGTTTTTCTCCAGATAGCCACTGCCAGCATTAGCAGAAGGGAAGCCACCAGCAGCACCCAAGTGCTGACATGGGTCTTTGTCCAGCTCAAGGCAGGCAGCTTCTGTGGCAGAGCCTGGAGCGTGTGATGGCAGAGAGGGAAGGTTTGGGGTTGTGATGTTGCTTTGTCTGACTGACAAAGGTGAGAGTGAGATTCCCTTTATTTTATTTTCCCCTCCCTTCCTCCTGCCCCTTTGATCCCCCGTTGCAATTAGATCAGGTGAAATCAGACACTCAACTGAAGGCTCCAGCTCCGTGACACGTCTGGGATGCTGACCGTGACCAGGTTTGGGTGGAGGCAGCAGCAGAGCAAAGGGGTCACTGGTTGGAAGCAGACCAGGAGAAATCAGATACTCACTCACAGCCGGTTCTCACTCGGTGGGAATGGAGCAGCCCCAGACCTGGTTTGTTTCAAATGCTTTCTCTCTCCTCTGTCTCCTCTATGGGATGACTTTTAAACAGCCAACAGAAAGCTCAGGTGTGTCAGTGTGGCTGAGAGCTCTGGTCTGGATCCAGGCACTCCAGGGTGGATGGGCAGTAGACTGAAGACAATATATCTTCAGCTGTGTGTGTTTATGAAATCCCAGATATGTCTATTTATAATATAATGGGTGAAGATGTGTTTGCTTGGAAGTCCAAGGGCTTTTCTTATTCTCTCCATCAAAGGCAAGTGAAGAAGTCAACAGAATAGAGTGTAGTTAAAGCAACAGCCTTGATGTTTTTCCCCTGAGCCTGCCTTTCAGTCTCCTGACCTTTCCTTCTCTGCAGTAAGTCAGGAAATACTTTTCATTGTAACTAATCTAGTCTCAGTTCCATCTTAAAGGTAGGACTTGGTGCATGAATCTACCCCCCACTTGAGTCCCAAGTAGACCTTCAGCATGATCAAGATGGTGGCAAGAAGGAATAAGCCTGTCCCCTCCACTGAGCTGATGTTGGGTATATCAGTTTCACCCACAGATGAAGCAAGAAGGGTCCTGTCTCTTGGTACCTCTAATAATCCAGTAAATTTGTGCTACTTCTGCCAAATAGAGAAGGAAAAGTTTCTCTGCTTGTCTCTTCTTGGGCTGACAATATGTTAAGTGGAATGGATACCCATTCTTCCCACTGGTGGTAAAGTCTCTTCAACTGGAGCCCAGTCCAGTCTGGTCTTCCATGGGACTCCTTGGAGCTAATTGGGCTGACATTTCTAGCTGTCAGCATCTCCAGTGTTCATTTCTCTCTGCTCTTCCCTCACGTCACTGTTATCCAGTGCTGCTTCCTCTGAGGGTTTGTCTAAGTGGTTGTGTGGAGAGATGGCAGCAGCTCTGAGCATTAGGAAGCTTTGAAGGTGACGTGCCCTGATGGTCACAGGACTTACTTCTCCTTGGTGCCTTGCCATGGGAGTTTGTGGTTTTCTGCCTGGCTGTTATTCCCCAGGAGTGGATACAGCCGTGCTGTACTTTCACCACCTCCAGACTTGTTTTGGCTCCAGTGTGCTTGTGCTTGGAATCAGTTGTCCGACCTCTGGCTCCAAAGGGATTACTGTAGGCCTGGGCTTCTGAGCACAAATCCTTCTGCTTGCCTGTGATGACAGCACAAGGGCAGGATGCCTGTGCCCGAGTCCTGCCTTGGGGTAAGTGCTGTCTCCAGCCTCAGAGCCGGGATCTCCTCTGCTGCACCAAGTCCAGCTTGGTCCCATGGAGAGCATAAGGCCCTTTCCTGTGGAAAGGAGAATTGCAAGTACACCAGAGCTCTTGGCTCCCTTTGGTAGGAAGGAATTGTGCTTCAAAAAAGCATCTGGTCGAGCGAGTCATGCGTGTTGTCCCCAAGATCTGCCTGGGAGGCTGCTGGTTGCAGGGAGGAGCCAGTGTGGCCTTCACACCTTCCTGCTGCTGGGTCTGCAGCTTGTGGGGAGCTGGGTGCCTGCCTGGTGCAGCATCCCATCCATCCTGGCTCTCTGTGGCAAGAAATTGCTAGGACTAGATGGATTCCTGTTAGTTCTTATCTGCTGTGCATTGGTTTTATGTACTGCACATTTCCTGTGACGTGAGAGTCCCATTTGCAAATCCATGCCTCAGCAGGGTGTAGGGAAAAGCCTCTCCCTCAGGACACAGGGCATTTGGGGTTAGTTTCTCCTCCTCATCATATTGTGCTGTCTAGGGAGGGAAGAACTTACCCCTCTGCCTTCAGTGAGGAGGTGGCCACCACCTCACTGGCCCTGGTAATGAGTCCCTGTTGCAGTGCAGGGAGGTGTCTGTGGCCCTTGTTCAGCATGACTAACGTGGATGCTGTCAGTGCAGATGCAGCTGCGGGGCTGGCGAGCTCTGTGTGATGGAGGTGAGCCTGCTCTGTGCCCTCAGTGAGGCTTGGCCAGTCTGAATCTGCAGTGACTCAAAAACCAGAGCTCTGAGTGGCTCTGCCAGGCAAGCACTGGCAAATTCTGACATGGTTATTGACCACAGTCCTGACCTTCCTGCTGTTGGGATGGGGAGTGAAAGGGGCTGTGCTCTTACAGCCTGGCTCATCCTGTGCAGACCCTGGGTGCAGCTGGAGGAAGCAGCTCTAAACTGGGCTGCCTTGTAGTGGACATACATGACTGACCTGTGGTCCATTACTTTGCAATGAGGGAATTTCAGGAGTGAGAGATTGTTTGGAGTAAGATCATATCTTATAGTATGGCAGCAAAGTTACTAGTACTTGTCCATCAAAGACCTGAGAGTCTGTAACATGGTTTGGGCAACACCTTGCTGCTGTAGGATGGTGCCTCAAACCCACAGTGTTGGCACTGACCTGGGGAGGGAGAGTCTTTTCACCAGGGGGTTTTGCAGTTCTTAGGTTTGTAGGGTGAAGCTCTTCAAAGAGATCAGCTTGAGCAAGGAGAGTGGTGAGAGAAAAAGCTGCTGACATAGACATGCTGCTTCTGCTCATGCTCCAGGCCTGAATTTCAGTAAGCAAAAGGCTCTGGCTGAAGAGAAGAGGATGGAGTTATGAAGTGTTACTGGCCTGAGGAACCCGATAGGAATGTGGAGGGGAAGACATGGCTGAACTGAGTGGCCCTGAGCTCACCTTCTCCTGACCCAGCAGGCAGGATGTAGCTCTGTCTGCATATGTAAGGTGGAAATGTCTCCTGAATTCACCTCTCTTTATCTCGCCTCTTGCAGTGCCTGGAGAAGTTTCCTGTGATCCAGCACTTTAAGTTTGGCAGCCTGCTCCCCATCCAGCCTGTGACATCCTAAAGAAGCTGTGGGAGGAGTCGGGGCAGCGGAGGCACAGCGCGGCGCTCTTCCTCCTCCCCTCTCCCCCTCCTCATCACCCTGCCCTTTCATTCCTGCACATCCTCATCGGCAACCACAGATCCAAAAGCACTCGCCGGCCTTGCACGGGAGACGGGACCTGGAGCAGCTCCTCCTGCATGTCCCCACCATGAGGACATCTGCCCCGTGGCCAAGCTGGGGCTGTGCTTCTCCGCTCTGCCGCGCCCGCGCGACTGCCGTGTGTGGCTCCGGGCATGGGAATGGGTTTGGGCAGGGCCTGCCTTGCAGCAAAGGCCCTCTGCTTCCCTTCCCGGGAGGAAGGGGTGTGGAGGGGAGGAAGGCACGTGTGTATGTGTTGGGCAGTGGTAACTGCAATTTCCCTTTTGAATTTCATTGGGAGTTTCCTGTTGCTGTTTGCTTTGGGAAAGCATCGTGCAGGGTGAGGTGTGAGCCTGTGCGTGTCTGTAGGCAGCCAGCTCTCCCTGCACTGGGGGTCTGAAGTAGGTAAAGGGAGTTGTAGGGAATGTATGTGGGTTGTTGGAAGCCCAGGGTGCCATCTCTCCCTTTTTCCGGGTAAGGAAAGCCCTGTCCCTCCACCTCTTGTGTAAGATTCCCTGGGTCTTCTTTCCTTTCCCTCTTCTCATGGGTGAAGCTGTGAACCTGCTGGGTGGTGAGGGTCTGAGCTGGCTCTGGAGCTGGAGACAGGGTCCCTGCAGGGACCTGGCTCTGTGGGAACAGCTATGCAAAGGCACTGCTCAGGCTTCCTCTTAATGGGCACAAACACTGGCACACCTTCATGGCTGGGTCCAACCTGCCCTCTGCACTCCCTGTGCTTTGCTGCCCAGAGGCTGGGCTGGCCTCAGTGGCACAAGGTGACGTGATTGTTCCTGCTTAGTCATAATTGTAGTGACAACACCATAACAAAGGGATTTCCCCATGGATCAGCACATTCCCATGCTCTTTGAGGGAGACATCCCTGGAGCATAGGCAGCATGTGGCTTTACGTGCATTTATATCCTTGCGCTGGAAACAAAAAGCATAAATAGCCCAGGACACCAAGTTATACCTGGAGAAAGCTCTTCCCTTTAACATTCCCTGCTAGTGTTGCTGTGCTGGACCTCAGGCAGAGGGACCACACTGTGAGTGCCACCAGCAGCAGCATCTTGAAGGCAGATGGTCTGAATCATACCAGCACCATCACTGGAAGGCAGAAACGGCTGGTGCTGGGTTTGAGATGAGCTATTGTATCCACAGGTCTTGAGCAGGGTGGTCCCCAGCTTTCCAGGGGGAGAGCGGATTTTTTTTTCCAGGGGTTCCCAGGCTGGGTGTGGGGTGAACAGGGCTCTGGTCTGGTGTTTGCTGAGGATCAGGGGCAGTAGGGATCCTTCCTCTGGCACTCCTGCAGATCATGGAGGAGGCAGTGAGGCTGCCCCCAGCCAGGCTGCTCAGCTTTTGCTGCTGCACTGCTTTACTTCTGGGGAGAGAGGGAGAAACCTGCTTTTCATTTTTTTAAATCTTCAATTTTTTTGTGATTTTTACTAGACCTACTCTCTCCCTCTTGTAAAGGTTCTTGCATGCACTCAGGGGAAGGAGAGCAAGAAAAGAGGCAGTGAAATGTCCACAGAGCTGAAGCAGAGCTTTCTGGCACTGCTGCTGTCCTGACTGCTCCTGCGTCAGCCCAGGCAGGGAGTAGGGGACAAGGTGCTTTTGACCTGCCTGAAGCCACTCTATAAACTTGTATTTTAAATGAAAATAGAAGACTGGGCTTAAGTTTTGTTTTACTCCTAAATGGGATATGTTTTGTCATGGCTTTCCAAATGGGTCCACTACTGGAATGATGTTGGAGATCTGTTTGCTTGCTGGAGCTTGATAGTGGAGCAGCCTGTGCCTGGAACAGAGACCTCCCAACATCTCCACCCATGTCCCCTCACATTGCTGTGTGGCTTTTGGCAAGTGTCCCAATGCTTTTAATGGCTGTGCAGCATCTGGCTCAGCAATGGCTGAGCAAAAGCCTCTGGTTTCCCAAATCTGCCCAAGGGTTGGAAATGCATCTCTCCTCATCATCTTATGGAAATGGGGCTTCCATGCAAAAGGATGTGTGGAAACATTGACATCCACGCATGGGAGTGACACAGAGAACATGGAACACAACACCAAAAAAAAGGTGGAGAGGTGTTTCCTTCCCCTGCAGCCACTGCTCCCTGGGGATGATGTTCCTGGGCTTGGGACCTACAGAGGAGGTGGGAGGAGGCTCATACAGAGCTGTTTGCTAATTGGCTGAGTCTGCACATTGGTCCTGCCAGGGATTTTGGGACTTCAAGCAGCTAATTCTTGTTTGAGTCTTATCAGCCTGCATGGGATGTGCCCCTGTCATGTGGCAGCCACCTGCTTGCCTCCCTCTGACTCCCACAACATCCATCACGGGTTCTTGGGGCTCTGCTCCTCACCTCTGGCAGCACCCAGGGCTGCTCTGTGTGCAAAGCAGCACTTCCCACCTCCTTCTGCACTCTAGTTTGAATTAAAGTCTCTGTGTTTTGCACTGGTGACTGCGTTGGTCTCTCTCAGACTAGGGTTTGCTCCCGCTTTGGGAGCAGAGCCAGTGAAGCCAATGGCCAGAGCCTTCAGCACAAGGAAGAGGCACGTGCTGTAGTGGTTGATCTTTTGCACCAAAATTGACTTGTTTAACTGCGTGACCAAGTATGTCCAGTCTGTCTTTGTGTCCTTCCTAGGTGTCTTTCTGTTGTGTTGTCTGTCTTTATTTATTAACTTTTTTGTTAAGTCCGCCCCCCTCCCGGGTGGGATTTGGCAGGTAGGTGTTGTGCAAAGCCTGATCCCAGGCCAGCAAATACCTCTTGAAGATCAGAGACTCACAACCAAAGGACTTTTGAGCCTTGTTTCTGAGGCAGGGTGAGAACTAGAACCTGTTTCTTCAGATGTTTTTCTTGTCCTGCTATAGGAGTTCCAGCATTGGTTTAGTTCAGCAGCTTTGTTGGATTTACGTTATACCTGGATTAAATTAAACCTGGGCCTTCTCACGAGTGGTTGGAGGTAGTGTAGCTGTGCTTAGCAAACACTCCTTTCCTTGTCTCTGCATTGCTTCTTCTCCATCAACACGGGCCAACTGTGTGAGCACATGTTGCTAAAAGCAGCAGCAGCGTGGAGGGATGGATGGTGAGCAGAAGTGTCATCTTGGATCACAAATGTTATTGTTGAAGGCACTTGGATTTGTCTTGAGTGTGTCCCTTGGTGAAGATGACGTGCAGTGAAGGGGAAGCAGACGTAGCGTGGGTTTCTGGCTGCCTTTCCCCTCCGCCCCCTGACCAAGCCATTTTTTTTTCTTTTTTAAATTCAGTTTTCAGGACTGGGGTTGCCCTATGTAGGCCAGTTTGTGTTTCTGTTTAACAGCTGTTGCCTTTGCTCGGGGCGCGTTTCGCAAATCGCTGTCAGCTTTCCCCTGTCTCTCCCTTCACAGCCATTCTTTAGAAGAGATTGCTCATGGCAGCCACTAATAAATGAAGTAAGAGTTGAGAGAAGTAGCCTTGTGCTGGGATAGGAGTAACAGAATAAAATGATGCCATTTGATGCCATTGTTTCTGTATTAACTTTGTCCCTGGTGTGTGGCTCAGTCTCATCACGCAGTGCTGGGATCCTGTTATTAAATAAAGCAGCCCCCAGTGCTTGACCAGCAAAATCTGAGTTTAAGATGAAGCCACACTTTGTACCCCGAGGACCTGGTGCTGAACCACATGAGAGCCCTGTACTCTGCACCATGTCCCTGCAACTGTTGAGTTTCTTCCCGAGAGAGGGACGGAGGCAGAAATGGGTTAGAGAAGGTGGAGTTGGTGGTAACAATAACTGCTAATGTAACCTGGACTCTCCTATTGCCAAGCTGCCAAGGGGAACCTTGTGCTGTGGAGAAGTTTACAGGGATCTTGCTGCTCCAACAAGGACTCTCCTGGCTCAGCTGTAGAATTTAACAGGGCTTTTGAAGGTTATTTCATGCTCTAATAGCTAAGAGGAGAGATCTTCATCCTTTAACATTGCTTCCCCTTTGGTGGATGAGCACTCTTCTCATTGACATTGGAGAAACTCCTTGAATGTCCTAGGGACAGACAGGTCTAGTAAAATTGTGCCAAACTTCAAACTAGGATGAGTCAAACTGAAAAAGGGCTGCCTCTACATCAGATTCAGCGAGGGCTGAACCGTGACGGGCGTCTTCAGCTTGGAGACACTCATTCCGAAGAGCACAAGGCTGGGAGCAGGTTTTGGAGGTTAGAAAAGGCCTTTCAAGGGGGTGGAGTGGGTGCTTCTGCTTGCTATAAAAAGCCTGGGCTTGGGAATGTGTCCATCGGCCGGCTCTGCACAGGGCGTAAATACAGTTGTTGCTAAAATTGGAACGAATCACTCCCTGTGTTCCCAGTTGCAACTGTAACACGGATAATAAATAATATCCAAATCCCACAACAGAATTGGGGCTCCTTAATGCTCAGTGTGTGCACACCCATGGAAACAAAAAAACCCCAGGACTGGGGCCCTGCAGGAGTGGTACCACTGTGCCCCGACCCAGTGAGCACCGAGGTGTGTGTAAGTTCTCCTGAGCACATTTTGCTTCCTTTGATAAGGTAGATTAAGGATGTGCTGACCCCATAAATGGAGGAAGTAGGGAAACCAAAGGAGCTGTTCTTTATTGGTTCTTCTATTTTTAAGACACCTGGGACAGATAAACCCAAGCAATTGGTACTTGCACTGCACAAGTCAAGGTACCCAAATTATCCATTTGGACACGAATTCCTCCCAGTTTCATGTGTGGAAACAGGGCATGTATTTGAGATGGTGATGTCTGTGATGCTGGACTCCAGCCTGGTGAGTAGTTTGTGGCTGTGACCACTTGATGTGTGCAGAGCTGATGTCATTAACCAGCACCACGCTTCTTCAGCCATTGTGTAGACACAACTCTTCGGGTTTCAAGTGCTGATGCTCCTAAAGGAAATTGTGTTGTACTGTTGCTGAAAGATCAAATCACAACAATATTCTTGAGTTGATGTGTCCTATAATGGCTACAAACTATAGAAAATTGACTGGTGTGGTGGTTAGAGAGAAATTCCAGCTAGATTGTAAGATACCAGAGCGTATTCTTTTATTGGATACTTGCTGATAACTGGAAGCAACTGCTCTGCTAAGGGTCTTACTTTTCCATGTTTGGAGCATATACCTTTAAAAATATTAGTTTAGGTATTACATATCCCCTTTGAAAAAATTCCCTTGTAGGCAAGAATAAAACTTACAAAAAGGCTGTTACAGAGATCATCAGCTCTCTATTAGATAGCTTGGAATATGCTCCACTAGCAACACAGTTTAGTCTTCTCCAAATTACTGTAGAGGATTTGACTGTATCTTGCTGATCCATCCACATTTTAATTTCCTCTGCACGGATACATATTGCAGGATGCTGGAAATCCCCAAGCCCACTGGAGCTGCAAGACTGGATGTTTCATCCTGTAACACCAATAAAATGTTAATGCATACTAATAGCAACAGCAAAGGGGTTTATGGAGCGAGCTTGGAAGTATTTTATAATTGCCAGAGTATCTGTGTCACAGAGAATTTGGGGTTAGAGTCATCAAGTATTGCTCTTTGTCAACACAGGAAAAGAAAACCCCTCAAATATACCTCAAACCTACTAATTTTTATAATTAAAGAGGAACATGGGAGATGGGTCCCTGGGGAGAAAGTCAAACATAAATTGCATATAGATGAGAGAGCTGCCCACTGGTTGGGATGGATCTGGGAGATGTGGGCTCAGTTTCCTGCTCTCCACAGAGCCCCCACTGTGACCTTATCGAAAGACACTGCCTCCCTTTCCCACCTGGAGACCAAGAACAAAAACTTTGTCCTGCTGCATAAACCCAGTAAATCTGGGCATGAGATGACAAAAATACATCAATAACATGAATTCCAGGAGCTGGGACACGGGTTGGTTTCTCTGCACATCCCATGACTTCCAGCAGCTCCTGGTGTGCCCCCTCAGCCCATCCTGGTGGTGTGTCCTGTTTACTGCAACCCGAGGTACCAAAAGCAAGGTAAACTTCAAACTGAGGCCAGAAGGACCAGGTTTGCTGCATCTTGCATCACTTCCATGTGCTGTTCTGCAGGAGCTGCCAGCCTTTGGTTGTACCCCTCATCCTGCCTGTCCCCAAACATGCACCTGGGATTCTCTGCTCACTGCCCATTGGCGTGGGGGAGGACTGTGGGACAAAGAAAGGAGCAGTGAGGCTGTGGAGGTCATACCCTGTTCGGAGCACCATGTGGGAATTGCTGTTTCTCACACAGGACCAGAGCAGGTGGTCTCCACGGTCCGTGGGCAGCAGGGGAAGAGCCTGGATGACCACAACACTCCTTGTTTTAATAAATGTGCTCCAAAACCTGGGGATTTTCCAGAGTCAACAGATCCTGAGCCAAGGTATAAGCCAGAGGCACTGCCTGACCCGGCAGGCACCAGAGGGCCAGGCTGAAGGAGCTCTGCATGTAAATGCTCTTGAAACAGTGTTAGGCTGAGATAATCTGGTGGTAACTCCAGCTGAAGGCTCAGTCCTCCCTAGGGCACAGCATCATGGAGCCTGGGATGCCTGTGCCCTGGTTTTGGGGGCCTTTTAACCATGTTCTTGCCTTCTGGTTCATATGGGAGTGGAAGAGCTGGGATGTTTGTGGTACTGTGGGGACCACAAGCATGGCCTTTGCTGAGGGAGATGGGTGATGGAGCACAGCAGCCACGGAGCCTGGATGTGGAGGTTGTGCCCTGGCCCTGAGGGTCCTCCAAGCACCCCAGGTGCAGGGTCATCCCACATCCTGACCTGAGTCCTGCTGGGAACTTTCCCTGTGGCTGATGAAAGTGAAGCCTGTCCCTTCATATGTATTTTGGGGTGGTTTTGCTCTCCAACAACAAAGCAAACAGAATGGTGAATTTCTGAAATGCCCTTCCCTGAGCTGTGCATTCGACCAGCCCTGGGTCTCTGCTGGAGGGGCAGTTATGGGAAAATCCCCGACTTCTGAGTCCTCTGGCACCTTGTTTGCAAACAGTGGAGCAGGAGCAGGTTCCAATTTGGGCTGTGCAGCCCAAATGCTCCTGAGCCTGTGTTCTGACACTGTGCTAGAACAGTGTCAGGCAGGACATGAGCAACACTGGGCTGTGATGGCAGCCACGGGAGGAAGAGGAGGAGGAGAAGGAGGAGGAGGAGGAGTGGGCATGGCATGGGCACAGCAGGTCGTGGTGGATGGTGTTTTGTTCATCCTCACCAGGGAGCAGAGGAGAAACAAAAGCGGGAGCAGCACAGGGCACTGGGCTGGCCGGGTGAGGAGGAGACAGAAATAATTGTGCAGAATTTCATCGGGGAGCTTGAAAAAGGGTGATTTTGTGAGCAAATATTCACCTCCCAGAGCAGAACTTCTCTGTCTCCAATTTCAAAATTCCATTCACATCAACATCCACTTTCATGTTGTAAAACCTGGGGAGAAAGGGAGGGGGCAAAAAAAGCAGCTTCACAGGCTCCAGTGCAAGAGTCTCATTTTGGTGAGGAAAACAGGGGGAAGCACTTCTTTGGGGGTTCTCTATTAAAATCAGGCCTCCAAAATGACAGTGTGGAAATAATCAGGGGCCTGAGGCAGATGGGGCTCCTCCAAAGCCAGAGGCTGCTCCTGCCTGTCAGGGCTGAGCTCAGCAGGACCATAAAGTGACCACTGGATCTTTCCATGTCAGAAAGGCAGCACAGATGTAGATGCTGTGTTTTGGTATATATAAGTCCTCATGAGTTTAGGACAACAGGAGTGGGGGGACAATGCATGGATCTGGCCCAACAGGCGACCTGCCAGCCAGGCAAGAAGGGGCAGCTTCAGTCTGTAATAGAGAGGAGGGTTCCAAGGAGCAAGATGGTCCCTGAACAACATATGGGGGTTTCCTTGTTCCAGGGAAAGTCCTTTCCTCTCCTCTGAGCAGCAGCACAGAGTGAGTTAATGCTCTGCCTCATTCACTGCAGATGTGGGGCAGGTGCCCCTGCTCATCTGAACCAATCATGGGTCCAGGAGTGAGGATAGGAGCAGGCTTTAGTGGGGCTTTGCCTCTCCGTGCTCCTCTTCTTCATCTATGGGATCTGGAGTCAGTCTGTGCTTTCCCTGAGGAGGAGGAGCTAGGGCAGCCCTGCCTGCTCTTTGCCTCTTGCTTTGGCTGGCTCCATCATTCCATGCTGACCTCCATGTGCTATTTGGCATTGTCCAAGATCTTGGATGAAGCTCTTGCCTGCCTGGCATAGAAATCCCAGAGAGTGGTTCAGCTGGAAATGCCTTTTGCCCCGAGGAGCAGCTGGAAAAGCCCTCAGCCTCTGAGGGTCTTGTCAGCAACACTGCAAACCTGCTCCAGGTCCCTCTGTGGGGGACCAGGACCATTGCTGGCAGTGCAGCCTCCTCACCTGGGACCAGCAGTGCCCTCGGTGGAGCCAGTGCTCAGGAGAGCAGGTGAGACCATCACTGGCTTATGGATTTTTCTTGGCTGAGCTGCATCAGTCCCAGTGTGGAATGGTTAGCAGCTGGGTTTCCCCATATCCCAGCTTATGGGGGCAGCAGATCCTTTTCTAGAGACCTTTTGTTGAGTTTATTTGGTGGAAAGGTGTCTGAGGGGAGTCTGTGTATCCCTGCCTTGTTGCAGGTTCTGTCCAGCTTGTATCTCCATGGTGCCAGTAGATCCCCAAATCATCCAGTGTTGGCATCTTTGGAATGCTGGTGGAGGTTTTTGCTTCTCCTGCTGTACAACCAAGATCCTCACGTGGTGATGGTGTGTGAGATGGCTGCTTTGTGCTTAGTGGCTGCTACTTGTGAGCAAAGTGCTTTTTACTCTAAATGTTTTGTTGTGCTGCTTTTGCTGTTCCATGTGAGGGACAACGGCTTCTGCCACGCAACAGCCTCCTCTTAACTTTCCCAACGTGTGCTGATAAATCCAGGGAAGGCTTAACTCAAGGGCCAGCATTAATCATCAAATCTATAAGCAGGATATAGAAAGGCCAAGTGTGAATAATTATTGCTCAGATGCTAATTACCCAGACCCAGACCAAACCCAACATATTAAACACATTGGTGATGACCACAGTGCTGGATCCCACATCACTCTCCTGCTGGACTTCTGCAAACATCTGCTAACATGCATAAATCCAAAAATATTCTTCTGCTCATTCATATTTGAGCTGGGGAGATGAGATGGGAGGGATCTGACTCCCAAGCAACAGATGGAAGGATGGACAGAACCTTCACTGGGATCAGCAGAGAACAAAGTTGCTGCTGGAACTGGGTACAGTCTTGTTCTTGGCACTCGTGGCTTGGGAGGACATGGAGCAGCTCCAGCTGTGGGTCAGCACCTGAGAATTAGTGCCTGGCTCATGGTGTAGGGGTGGATTTTCCTGGTGTGCATGCTAAACTCCTCCCTGGGAAGCTGGGTGCTGGGGGAGAGCTGGATTGGCAGCCCAGGAGTTGAGAGGGGTCACTTCTCCATCGCTATGTCCATCCTTGTCCCTCCTGGTACAGAGGAGCCTGTGGGGTGTGCAGTGATGTCCTTTTCCAGGCTGAGCTACTCCAGTGGCATGAGGACTTGTCTGGGCTGTTGGCTTTAGGACTGGATTTGATCCATGACTTCCTAATGCCAGATCTGAGCCCTTGCCAGAGCCCGTGGGGTGTTGGTGGTACAGGGCAGAGCCCCGTGACCAGTGGGTGCTGACCCTCCTGTCGGTGAGCCCAGTCCAGCCCTGCAACCACCTCTGCGAACCTCGGACCCTCCTGAGCTCTGTGGGCAGCTGCCAATCGCTTTCCACTCCTCCTGCCCTCTACTGAGGGCGGCTCCTGGGAAAAGCGGGGTGGGCTCAGGTGCTGCTCCAGCTTTCGGGTTGAATTTCTGACTCTGTTACCGTAAGCATCTCTCCCCGGGGCAGGGTGACTCTTCCCCCAAACCAAGAGGGTTTAGAGGAGTGACACTGAGGACACCGCAAGCACCAGATCTGCTCGTGGAGTGCGTTGTGTCCCGCGACGGGAAATCCACAGCGGTGTCGTAGCTGGCTGAGCGAGCGGTGTGTGCACGGAGGCGGTTCCCTCTGCCCTGGCTGCCCCCCGACTCCCCTCACTCTCCCCCATCTCCCGGTTCTGTGCCAGCCACATTCCACTCGCCCCCTCCGCGGGACCCCTCTGTGTCCTGTTCCCGCTCCGGGGCTGCTGGGCACAAAGTCCTGGCGATGTCCGTTCGCCTCCAGCCGAGAGGACATTAAGGGGAGAGGGGACACGGGAGGATTTTTAGGGTCAAACTCTTTGGCATCAGCAGCACCTCGTGTAAGGTCGGGCGGTGCTGGGGCACGTTGGACCGCGCCAGGGGCAGAGCTGGGGCGGGGACAGGCTCTGACACGGGAGAGGAGCTCACGGCTGGGCTGGGGAGTCTGGCGGTGGCAGCTGAGCTCCCCCAGATTTTGGGTTCTCCACCCTGCTCCAGCCCATCTGTTCAGTATCTCTTCCCGGAGATGAAGATCGGGAGGGGTGCGGGGGCGAGGTGGTGGGGGCGTACCGGGGTGTGTGGGGGGCACAGCCCCTTCACCCCGAGCGCACAGGGGGCTCAGCCGAGTTGTGAACGGATCAAAACATTTTGTGCCTGGAAGACGAGGAGCGTGTGCGAGAGTGAGGATGGGCTTGTGTTGGGGGGGTGCAACCTTCCCCTGTCACCTCCCTTCTAGCCTGAATGCTTCTGCCATCATGATTAATTTATCAGGTACTTATGAATATGCAGATGAGACTGGTTTCCAGGCTCTGCTTTCAGGAGGGGCTGTGATGGGCTTTCTGCTGCTGCCGCCTTCGTAAGAAGAGAAATGTCATGTTCCAGGGTTTAAAATAAATAAATAACTGCGCCACCGAGAGCGTGTGAGTCTTCGCGGCTCCGCGGAGCTGTGGGATCTCCTCGTTCCTCAGTGACAGGGATTTTTGGGTGTCCCTGTGGCACATGCACCCCGACACCCCCTCCCCCTGTGTGTACCGGTGATGTAGAGGCGGCTTTGCCAATTGTAGCCTTTGAAACCTTGACTGAAGCCCCAGAAACTTCCACTGTGAAGGCGGGCGAGGGCCGGCTCCCCCAGGGAGAGGGGAAGTTTGGAAGGATGGGTGCGCCTGGGGGGGTTTCTCCTGGTGAAGGTCCTTTTACCACTGGAAACCCCAAGGTCTGGGAAATGGGGAGCGGTTTGGGAGGGTGGCGACTGTGTGCGTGTGGCTGCTCGGCTAAAGCAAGCTCTGCCCCTCTCGGGCTGGGCTGCCTGGAGCAGAGACTATGGAACGGGGATTTGGGTTTGGGATGCAGCACCGGCTGTGCTGACCTGTGGGTGTTCGCAGAAGCACCTGGATTTCAAAACTTCCCCCAAATACTGTGTGCAGCAGCCAAGGCTATGGATGTAGGAGCTGCTGCTTCTGCTAATCCCATTGCCGGGGCCCCTCTCCAGCCGCCTCCGTGCTGAGAAGGCGCGACTCCCAGGGCAAGGGAGCGGGATGGGGCCAGGTGAGGCTCCGGAGGTCCCGACCCCAGGACCCGGGGCAGCCAGGGGATTTCTCCCGGGCCCCATGGGTGAAACTGCGCTGGTCAAAGCACTGACTCCTGGGTTTTGCAGAGCGCTTGTGCGCTCAGCAGTGCTCCCGCAGTGCTGCTGCGCCTGGGGAGGGGGTTAAAGGTTTATATTTTTAATTGCAATTTTTTTTTTTTTCTTCTGGGGAGGGGAGGATGTTATTGGAAGGGACAGCAGGGAAGGGGACGGGGGGACTCAGCTCCGCAGGGTCTTGAAGGGGCAGCAGGACCGGGGGTGGCGGGGGAGAGCTTCCTCTGCCC